>CM033643.1:120692631-121071754 GCA_019512145.1 Engystomops pustulosus
TGCATATCTTCCTTCTCTCAGGATAACATTTATGAAGTGACGCCACCCAAGGTCGACAGGAAGTCCCTGGACATATTCCATGCTCATATCCAGGCAGGCAGAGGTATCATGCAGCCACTGGGGAAAGATGATATGTTTACATACAGAGAGTACATAAAGAATCGCTATATGTAAATATCTGATCAGTGGTGACTAGTTCCTTCTAATGACATAATAAATATGTTATCTCATAAATCTGGGTCATTTTGTTGTTGCTATCATCTTCCAATATGCATGAGCATATACAATGTTTAAATAGTGTGATGTACATTATTACCGTAGAAGCGATATTGTGATATTGTACTTTATCACCTTTATCTACTGTCTTATTGTCATTTATCACTGTAAAACAGACACATTGACAAAAAAACAAACAAATATACATTAAGAAGGAGGTTGTAGACTCAAACAGATTTCTATGTGTGAATATAATGAAAGGGCTTGTCTTACACTGTAAATGCTCCCTTTCCTTTCCATGTCAGTAAAGGTAGCATTCCTATCCCAACATTTACACAGCTAGCTCATAACATGTATGAGGTGGGAACAAAATAGTGAGGAGAGCCAGGGGGAACATTACCTCCTGCAGCAGAGAGAAATATTTTGTCCAGGAAGAAGGTATTTTTTTTTATGAAGATATAATGTTTTTCTTTATTTCGTTTGGAAGCCATTTGTTTTTTCACAGTAAACACCTTTAACCTTAGTACACCATGACATACAGGTAAAGTCTATCATGACATATGCATAGTTAGCACGCCATGAGGTGCCTGTACTTCTGAGCCCATATTAGCACTATGAAGCAAAGCCCGTGTGATCACAGCAGCAGTTCTTTTTTGTTACTGAAGTGACTATGAAGAAATCTTCATAGTCAAGAAAATACGTGTCAAATCCACATAGTTTATACAGTGCTTTTCGCTCCAATTACAGGGTGTCTGTTTTGGGTTTATCTGGAGAACGCAAATTCCAATACTTTTGTGTTGCTAAAGTTGAGAGAAGAAATACGTGTCAAATCCACATAGTTTATAGAGTTATTTTCGCTGGTATTTGATTAACCACTATGTCAGACAGAAAGGTGGCAGGTGGAGCAGGCAGAGGTCACAGCACAGTAAGGGGACGTCGCAGTAGGGGTGACTGTGAGGCCAGAATTGCCGTTTTCATCTGCTGTGACGTCCCCTGGAGCAGGTCAGCGGCCCTCACCTGTCCTAAGCCAGCCTCTGTCCTGTTCATTTCTTTCAGCCAGAGAGCTACTAGCTGGTCTGGGCTCAGCGCCACTATACAGCGAGGACGAAGTGTTTGAGGACAGTCAGCAGCTGCTTGGCAGTAAAGAGGTTAGGCAGACATCCGCTGCTTCGTGCAGTAGGCAGGCTTTGCATACTGACACTGTTGAGGAGAATAGCAGTGACAGAGAAAAGCAAATTGGGAAGGGATTCTTCATCGTCGGCCGAAGAGAGTGTCAGCTTGCGCATCAGGCAGCGGAGCAGGCAGCATGGCCTTACTGTGGCCGTGAGTCAGCAGGGTGGCAGCCGTGCGAGGATGGGAGCCAAATGGCAGCGAGGCAGCGGCATTAGTAGTCACTCAGTGCAGAGTGTTGGCAGTAAAATCACCACCTCGGCGGTGTGGCAGTTTTTTGTTGAGACATGTAGAATCTGTGGGCAGAAAGTGAAGCGTGGCCAGGGAGCTAACGTTGGCATCACGGCCCTTCGTCAACACATGCAGCGTCACCATCCAATGGCCTGGGAGAAACGTGGAACAGTTGTGGAGGTCCATCCTGCCGCCACAGCAGCAGCACCTAGTGACACCCGTGCCATTTCAGCCAGTTAAGGCTCCAGCACCAAAGGGAGCTGTTGGTCTGTTGGACATAATCTCACGGTCCAGATGCTCCTGCTGCTTGCTACACATTGCGCCAGCAGTCGTTGCAAGAGGTGATTACAAAGAGACAACTGTATGTGTCCAGCCACCCTAAGGTGCAGAAGCTGACCGTGCTCTTGTCCAAGTTTTTGGTACTGCAGTCCCTCCATTTCCAAGTCGTGGACTCTTTAGAGAACTTATGGCTTGTGATGAACCGACTTGGAGAGTTCCAAGCCGCAATTTGTTTTCCAAAAAGGCAGTGCCAGCCCTTCACAAATATGTAGAACAGAAGGTGGGCCAGTCCTTGAGCTTAACGGTTTCTTCCAAGGTGCACGGCAGCGCAGACATGTGGAGCTGTAACTACGGTCAGAGCCAGTACATGTCCTTTACGGCCCACTGGGTGAATGTGCTTCAAGCCCAGCCACACCAACAACTTTGACAAGACACGCCACTTTCTCCTCCACGTTGTCAAAATGCTGGAGTACTGTCAGTCACTGGCAGCTCATGCGTGACACCTGCCGCTTGCTCAGGCCCTTTGAAGAGGCCACGTTATTTGTCAGTCGGCAGGACTGTGGGATGAATAACGTCATTCCACTGCTTCATGTCCTGGAACTGATGCTGCAAAATGTGCCTGGTCAGGGCACTGGAGAAGTCGAGACTACATCTTATGGCTACTTGAGACCGGTGGGGGCTGGACTTGTAGGAGGAGGACATTGGAATACAAGCAGAGTCTGGCGAAATCAGTGGTTTTTCCACTCAGGTGGCAAGAAAGGAAGAAGGAGCATCCAGAGGAGGTAGAAGACGAGGCAGATGACCCAGAAGCACTGTGGCAGTATACAGTGGAGATGGAGGCCGAGAGTCCCTCAGAGTCACTTGCGCAGATGGCCTGCAGCATGCTGCTTTGCCTAACAAGTGACAGCCGGATAGTCAACATCCAGCATAGGGATGACTTTTGGCTCTCCACTCTCCACCCTCGCTACCGGTCAAAAATGGGTGACTTTTTTCCAGCTGCCGAGAGGGAGGAACAACTGGCGTACTATAGAGAAATACTGAAAACACAGTTGGCCACTGCCTTTGTGCGCCATTGCCCATCCTCTGTCAGGACCGAGGGATTCCTGGCAGTGATCGCTCATGTACTACTGCCAAGGCTGCTGTGGGGAGATGGGGGGGGGGGGGGGGTAGGAGCAGTAGAAGCTCCAGCAGCAGCAGCTTAAGTCAGGATTCCTCAATGAGCAACTTCCTTCACCCGCCTAGTGAGGGTAGCTGCCAGCAGCAGCAGGACATGGAGCAGACCCTGCACCAGCAGGTGGTGGCCTACTTGGACAGCACTTTACCACCCCAGGTAGAGGATCCCCTGGACTACCGGGCAGCCAAACTTGATGTGTGTCCACAACTTGCGGAGTTTGCAGTAGAGAAACTGTCCTGCCCGGCCAGTAGTGTGGCACCAGGGCGGGTGTTCAGTGCGCCGGGGGCCATCGTTACCCCAAGGAGAACGCACTTGTCCATAATGTGGAAAGACTGACCTTTTGTCAAGATGAATCAGGCTAGGATCGGCCTGGATTTCAACTCACCAATGCCTTATGCATGTGGCCTGTCTGGTTGCTATCACCTCCACACTGTCATTGTGCCACTCTGTGGCCTCCTGCTGCTGTTGCTGCCACCACCTACACGCTCTGTCATTGTGCCACTCTGTGGCCTACCACATTTCCGCCACCTACATAATTTGTCATTGTGCCACTCTGCTGCCTACTCATGGTGTTGCCAACTGACTGCTGTCTCCTTGGAACACCCTAAGATTTCCATAATGCTGTTTTCATCCTCCACGGTTGCCACTATGTTTAGTTTTCCCCTTCATTTCATCTGTCAGAAGGAATGTAAAGCCTCAGGATTGATAGCCAAAAGCAGGAGTGGATACAGAAAACAGAGGACATGCAAATATCCCATTTACTGGTCATCTCTGTTTTGGATCCACTCCAGTTTGATTTTGGCCTTAGCAATATTGATGATGGATTATTGACCGATTGAAAGCGGACAATGATGGATGAAATGAAGGGCAAAGTGATCAGTGACGTCAATACAGAATTACTGCCAACACCCTCTGCACTCTTTTGGGGGGGAATTTCTACATGTATCCGCGTTTAACAGAACAGGTTCTGTTGTAATGTATGGAATCATCTGATGTAAAAAGAGTGCACTCTTTGATGTTATAGTGGGATCTTGGCCCTCAGCTCAGTCCTTTCGAGCTGGCGCAGACGTTACCTTGTCAGGCTGCGTTCCCGCTTTGCTTATTTGGTGAGGTTGGCCTCTGTAAGTGCCCATGGAATTGAAGTGTGAAGCGATTCTAAGAGCTGTCATACTAAAAAACGTAATTGTTTGAAGACCAAACCACGCTCCGTATGCATATTTAAAGGGGTATTCCGGGAATATGAACGTCTGACACAAAAACCCATGATGATATAAATAAATGAATACAACAATACTCAATGTCATTAGTCACAAAACGGAGCTTAAATAGTTTGATTTTATGATTTACAAAATTTATGGCCTCTCTAAATTAGGTGGAGTTATCACTAAGATGGCCGCCACTGGAAACTACAAGACCCAAGATCCTTTAGTTCTCAGTAACTCCTCCTCCCTCCTCCCAGTGATGATATAACAGACTTTCCTGCTCTGTTACCATAGTAATGATGTGTAACTGCCATCACCACAACACTGGCCATACTGGCTGCACTGCAACCAACCGACTACAGCCAAACATAGTGGTGATCACATGACCTGCCCAGGCAGGTGCAGGACATGTGATGTGGACATGTGACCAGCGGCCATCTTCTGTTCTGCGACGGACCGCGCAGAAGAAATTAACGGACTGATTAAAGGGCCAGTAGCATTTTAATTCTTCATTACAGTCTATGTCATCAGCATTTTCTGCTTAGGGGAGCAAAATTTTAAATAACAGCCAATTACACATTAGCTTATATTTTGAGTGCCCACTTGTTTATGAATTATGCTGATTCCTGGAATACCCCTTTAAGCATGACACAACATTCTACAACACCCTACAGGCTCTCTGCAGCCAGGAAATACCTGTTTTTAACGTGATGCGTCATGATTCGATTCGGGTGTAAACAAATTTTTTTCCAAAAATTTGGCGATTCGGATCAAATCGAATTTCAAAAAATTCGCCCATCTCTAAACAGAACATCTGTGAGTTCAAATTCTCACTTTACCCTTAAAGGAAATCTACCATCGGGAATCTACCTATTAAGGTAAATCTGATGGTAGGTTTTCAGTAACATTGTAAGCCCTAGATTATCTTTCCCTAATCCTATAGTACACTGCTAGAAAAAATAAAGGGAACACTCAAATAACACATCCTAGATCTGAATGAATGAAATATTCTTATTGAATACTTTGTTCTATACAAAGTTGAATGTGCTGACAAAAAAAAAACACAAAAAAATCATCAATGCTAATCAAATTTTTTACAGGAAACCCACCATGAGGAATCTACCATCAGAAGTAGATCTGATGGTAGATTCCGCCTGCCTACCTCTCCCCTAATCTGTAATTCAATAATCCTGGGACCTAACCAAACTTGTTCAAAGCTTTATTGCATCAATATGTAAATTAACTGCAGAGGCTACTGGCCGAGCACTAGGCTCTAAGGCTGCTCTGCGCCCCAGTATCCTCTGCAGTTAAAAACTTTATTTTAGTAATATGTAAATTAACAAGTTAGGTTATTAAATTACAGATTAGGCTAGAGGCAGGCAGGAGAGAACCTACCATGAGGAATCTACTATCAGAAGTAGACCTGATGGTAGATTCCTCATGGTAGTTTTCCTTTAACCAATGGATGCCTGGAATTGGAGTCACACACAAAATTAAAGTGGAAAAACACACTACAGGTTGATCCAACTTTGACGAAATGTCAAAATGAGGCTCAGTATTGTTTGCGGCCTCCACGTGCCTGTATGACCTCCCTTCAGCGCTTCAGTATGCCCCTAATAAGGCTGAAGATGGTCTCCTGAGGGATCTCCGCCCAAACCTGGACTAAAGTATCTGCTAATGCCTGGACAGTCTGTGGTGCAATGTGACGTTGGGGGATCGAGCGAGGCATGATGTCCAAGATGTGCTCAAGCGGATTCAGGTGTGGGTAATGACCGGGCCAGTCCATAGCTTCAAAGGCTTCATCTTGCAGGAACAACTGACACACACTAGCCACATGTCGTCTAGTATTGTCCTGCATTAGGAGGAACCCAGGGCCAATCGCACCAGATTATGGTCTTGCAAGGGGTCTGAGGATCCTAATGTCAATCTCACTACCTCAGGTGACCACATTGAGGCCTGTGCGGCCCTCCAAAGAAATGCCACCCCACACCATTACTGACCCACTGCCAAACCAGTCATACTGAACAATGTTGCAGGCAGCGAATAGCTCTCCATGTCTCCAGAACATGTCACATGTGCTTTTTTGGGAACCTGCTTTCATCTGTGATGATCACAGGGCGCCAGTGGCGAATTTGCCAATCCTGTTTTCTGGCAAATGCTAAGTGTCCTGCACAGTGTTGGGATGTAAGCACAACCCCCTATCTGTGGACATCGGGCCCTCATACAATCCTCATAGATGCACATTTGTTGCCTACTGCAGGTCATTTTGCAGGGCTTTGGCAGTGCCCCTCCTGTTCCTCCTTGCTCAAAGGCAGAGGAAGCGGTACTTCTGCTGGGTTGTTCCCCTCTTGCGTCCCCCTCCACATCTCCTGGTGTACTGGCCCTTCTCCTGGTAGGACCTGCAGCCTCTGGAGATTACAGACACAGCAAACCTTCTGGCTACCACTCCCATAGATGTACCATCCTGGATGAGCTGCACTGCCTGACCCACTTGTGTGGGTTGTAGAGTCCGTTTTAATGCTACCATAAATGTTAAAGCACCACCAACATTCAAAATTGATCAAAACATCAGTCAGAAAGCGTAGGTACTGAGAAGTGGTCTATAACTTGCTGATTGATAATAATTTCCACCTGTTGTCTATTCCATTTGAACAACGGCATGTGAAATTGACTGTCAATCAGTGTTGCTTCCTAAGTGGAAAGTTTGATTTTAGAGAGGTTTAACCCCTTAAGCCACCATGACGTTGGGGAAAGTCATGGTGAGCTTCTGTTTTGGCCACCATGAGGTTCCCCAATGTCACGTGGATCACACAGGCTCAGAAGCAGAGCCTGTACGATCAGGGCATGAGGCCGGCTATATGCGATCACTTGTTCAAATGCCAGTAAGGGACAAAAAAATTGTAAAAAATAAGTTTTATTTAAAAAAAAATGTAATGCCAAAATAAAAGTCCCATAAATGCCCAAATAGTGTGAAACTCCCAAACACAATAAAACGTGAAATTCCCCACTCAAACAGCATATATTGGGTATATTGCAACAACCGTGCAATAAAATAAAATCATTACTGAAACCATATGGTGAACGCCTTAAAAAAAATAAAATAAATACATTATGATTTTTGCGCAATTATCCAAACAAAATAACACCATAAAAAGTGACCAAAAAGTACCTCTGCATGATACCAATAAAAAGCACAACTTTTCCCCCAAAAAAGTAAGCCCTTAAACAGCTCAATCAAGATAAAAAAAATATTATGCCGCTTAGTAGACGGCAATGCAAAATCAAGGGATTTTTCTCTCCAAATTAGTTTTTATTAAGTCAAACATAAAAAAGCTATATAAATCGGTTATCACCGTAACCATACTGACCCATAGAACATAAGGAGCATGTTATCTATGCTATTTGGTGTATAAAATCAAAAATTAAAAAATTAAAATCAATTACTGAATAGATATTTTTGCGACCCTCCCTATAAAAAGTTTTTAAAGGTTAAACAACGAGGTATTGCACAATTATAGTGTTACTGTAATCCTTGAGGGGTCTAGTTTTTAAAATGCGTCCACTCTTTGCAGGTTTTTACTGCCCTACTATATTAGGGGTTCAACCAATGGGATGTATCGCCTGCAATCTGTTCCAGCAAAATCCGCCAATAAACTCTCCTTCCCTGTCAAGCCCCGCAGTGCGCCCATACAGCGGTTTGTGATCACATGTGGGATATTACTGTATTCAGGAGAAACTGCGTAACAAACTATGGGGTGCATTTACTTCTGCCTTCTGCATTTACCAACCGATTCTAAAAATAAAAATTTAGGAGCCAAAGCAAGGTTTTTTGGAAAAAGATTATCACTTGCACACGCCATGTAAATACTTTCTATAAAGTATCTGTGATGGTAAAAAGCTCAATATCAACGTGGATAAATTCTCTGGGTGTTGTCGTTTCAAGAATAGGATCATTTATAGGGGTGGTTCACTGTTCTCGTAGGTCAGTAACTTTTCAAATATATAATGGCATCTGAAAACAACGTCATCAAAATCTGCCCTCTAAAAGCTCAATGGCTCCTTTCTGCGCTCTGCTTTGTGCCCCCTAAAGTAGTTTACAATGATTTGTGGAGTATTGCCGTAGTCGTAAGAAAAATCTGCTATGTGTTCTTTCATTTTATCCTGCATGAACGTCTAAATCTTCGGAGTAAATAATCATTTTATTGTCATAATTTTAATATTCCAAAAAGAACCTCCATTTTGTTTTAATTCTTGTGAGACAAGAACAAGCTTGTCTTAACAAGATTAACAAAGACTGTTTATAACAAAGACTGAATAGTTCGAGGGGTGCAATTTTAAAAATTTGTTGGGAGTTTCTAATAAATAGAACTTTGAAAACTCTCAGGCTACATGCACACTGCCGTTGCCCACCGTACCGTAGCACGACGGGCAGACGGCAGCGCACGGGGAGAGGAGGAGGAGGTGCGCTGCTAACCCCCGCCCCTCTCTATAGGAACATGTCCTATCTTTTCCCGGGCTACGGATATCAGCCGTATATACGTACATGTGTATGAATGTAGGCTTATGAAGATGAATTGTCCTCTACAAATATTGAATCTGAAATTTACTTAAATATTTGGAAAATATATGTATATTGATCAATAATAATTATACATTTTAAGTGGTTTAGAGCTTTTTCTTTATAGGGTTGAAATGGATTCTCAACCCATAGTTTATGCCCACATATATAACATTGTTATACCCAGGATAACTCACTGTGGGCACGGAAGGAAAGGAACTTTTTCACAGATTGCTCAATGCCTATTTTGCAAAACTTCTGAGGCGCTAACAGAGTAGAGTAACCCACATTTTGGAAACGGGACCTCTCAAGGAATTTATCAAGGCATGTAGTAAGCATTATGATCCCACAGGTGGTGTTTTAATGTATTTTTAAAAAATAAACACACAGCTGAGCAGTGAAAAATAGAAATTGCATTATTTTCCCAGAAACAACTTCTTTGGGTTCCCAAGATGTCATGCCCAGCATATGTCAACGGGGCACGCATTAAAGTATTCACAGTGTATAACCTACTTTTAGTTTTGGAGTGTGGTTCTGTGGACATAATCTCAGGGTCTCAGGGTACTGTCAAAAATTAGGGCCATACGCAGTGTTCCTAAAATCCATGAGCACACCATAAATACTAGAGGTTTGACTTTTCACTGTGGCATGGACTTGGTACCATATATTGGGTACTAAAATGAGATTATTTGTAGGATTTGGACCTGTGGTTTGGTGTCTCAAATCACCCTGTATGTTTTTTCAGCAATTGTCTTTAAAAAGTACACCCTGGCTTCACTGTACCTTAGGTTAGGCGCATGCAGAATTAAGCCAGCACCGTATTAGGCAATATTTGCCTCATTGGACTCACATCTAGGGATGTATGAACATTTATTTTTCAAAACCACGTACGGCCCTCATACAGGTCCATTTGGGACCCTAAACCACAAGTCCATAAAGACCCGTAGTTGGTTTAGGCTCCCTAATTGACCTGACAGGTCTACTTTAAAAAAATAAGGCTTGGGCCTTAAGGAGTTAAGGATAAATATCAATACAAATTTGTTTGCAAGTTGAAATGACATGAAGAAATAGCATGATATTATTTGTGTAGAGGCAAAACAAAAAAGAATTGAGGTCAACGTTTTGACCTGGCGATATAACCTGCTTGCCATGCAGTGTACACTTCAGGATAATTTGAAAGTGGAAAATAAGCAGCTGTTGCACAATTAAGGACTTCAGTGTGGAACGAGTGATTATGTTCCATAGCACAACATGTATCACTTGAATAATTAAGTGAATAAGGCATCCAGTACAGCAGAATAAAAATCTTCTGGTCTAACAAATTTTATGCTTCTTGTCACATGATTAAAATCTCTATGGACATTGTTGTTTAACCCTGTAAAGAATAAAATTAATAAAAATAAATGAAAAAAATTGGGCTTTAACTGCTATGTATCACAGCAATAACTCCAGAACACTTTGTTTTTGTGACACTCTACTTCTTGTTAGTGATAGATTATGGTTTATGCATTTTATGTTTATTAATTTAAAGAACTAAAGGGGGGGATTTACAATTTTTTACCATTGATACAGTCACCTGGAGCAGTCTCCCATGTCCTTTTTTTTTTCTCCAGGCACCACTGTGCTCTGGGTCCTGATGCTAATAATATGTCCAGGACCCAGAGCAAGAATAAAGGCATATTTATTTATACAAAAGGTTTAATTATTAAAAATGTATTAAAACATAATAAAACCTTTATAAATTTTAAATATATTCCGATCATCAAGAGATCTTTTCTATTCGTGACCATAAATACTGATGTGCCCGAGAACGCAGAAAGGGTTCTTTGAATATGGAGGAAAATGCAGAGCCTGATTGGCCAAAGCCATTCACCCTCATACTCCTACTATTCTTTATAAATCCCACATTAAGGGCCCGGTTTGTAAGGAGCATGATGAATTTTCAAAATTCTTTGGTAATTTATACAGGAGGGATGCATTAGGTGCTGAAAATATTGTTTGTTCTGTTTTGTCCATGTTGAGTTTTAGAAAACGGGAAGAAAAGGAGGAGGATATGGCTGATAGACACTCTGGAATTCTGGCTAGAAGAGAGGAGATATCTGGCCAGGAATATAGATCTATGTGTCTTCTGCATAGCAGTGTTATTGAAAGCTGTGGGACTTAATGAGCTGTCCTAGGACAGAGGATGGAGAAATGGAGAAGAGTAGGATTCCCAGGACAGAGCCTTGATGGACGCCCACAGAGAGGGGATGGGGTGTAGAAGGGATAGACACTGAATGTCCGGTTAGAGAGGTCCATAAAATGGCCAGGTTAGTGATTCCAAGGGAATAAAGTGTTTGTAGCAGGAGAGAATGGTCAACATTGTGAATAGCAGAGGACAGATCAATAAGTAGAAGAACAGAGTAGTGGTGTTTTGCCTTTGCGGAAAATAGGTCCTCGGGGAGTTTAGTTAAGGAAGTCTCAGTGGAGTAGTTGGGTTGGAGAACAGATTGTACTTAGTGAGTTGGAGAAGAGGTAGGAGGATAGTTCCAGATGGACATGGTGTTCCAGGAGTATTGAAGCAAATGGAAGTAGTGAGATAGGGAAATAGCTCAGCAGAGAAGACGGGTCCAGAGATGGCTTCTTTAGGATGGGTGTGACAGTTGTGTGTTTAAAGGAAGATTGAACAATACTAGTGGATAGTGAAATGTTAGAGATGAGTAAGAGCTGGGCTAAGAAGCAATGGAATTGGGTCAAAGGCACAAGTAGTGAGATGTGAGCTTGACAGCATGGAGAAGTTGGTTTAAATGGATATTTTGGGTGGGTTGCAAGGATTGAAGACTGAAATTTTCCATGATGCTGTCTATTTTGTTTTTGAAGTGTGAGTCAAAGTCCTCAGCAGAGATGTGAGAGGTGGTTGCAGAAGTGAGTTAAAGGTAGAAAATAATTGTCTGAGGTTGTGAGATAGAGAACATATACTATGAATGAAATAATCCTGTTCAGCAGACATAAGTGCAGATTTGTAGATAAAGACAGACTGCTTGTATGACAGTAGGTCTTCCTTGGAGAAGATTTCTTCCAATGCCGTCAGCACTTCTGGCACTTTTTCCTCAGATGTTTTGGAGGTTGGTGTTCAATGGTTGCCGGTTTGGTGGTTGTGAGAGAAAGGGGAGCTACAGAGCCAGGGCTGAGGTTTTGGTGGTGTTTTAGAAGGTGGCAGCCGTTTCTACCTCCTTGTGTGAGAATATGGAAGAGATAGATTGTAGAGTCTTTGAGAGTTTGCATCTATCAAGATGTTTGAGATTCCTATGTGGGTGTATAGGGCTGTGAATTGCAGGAGTGGTTGGAAACAGAGTGGTGGAGAAAGTGAGTAAGTTGTGGTCGGATAGGAGGAGCGTACCAAAAGAAAGGTTGGATAGGGAAGCGGGTGAAAATTAAGTCTAGCATATGGCCCTCATTTTGAGAGGCTGAAGGAGGAGGTAAGAAGGAGGAGTTTAGAGGTAAGAGCATGAGCTATATCAATGGGTATTTTAAAGTCACTTCTGATGATGGAGGGGATGTCAGAGGAGAGAAAGTGAAGAAGTCAGGTATTAAAGTAATCTATAAAACCGTGGCAGGACCTGGGAGTCGATAAGTCCGCCACTTCTAGGTTACAGGGAGCATAGATGCGGATGCAGTGAATTTTAAAAGGTGAGAGTGGGTTAAGGTGGGATTGGGCTGAAGAAGCAGTTAGCTAACAGGAAGATGCCAACTCTCAGCACCAGGTTTATTACAGGGCTGGGTTGAGCAAGTAAAGTGGAGACTGCCATAACAGAGCACAGCCGGGTAGGCACTGTCAGATGGAGTTAGCCATGTTTCATGGAGTTTGTTGCATACGGGTCATAAAGCAACACACCCAACGGCAACACCCGCCATTGGTGATAGCACTGATCGCAGTTTAAACCCTTTGATTGCTGGCGGCATTAAAAAGCCAGCAGCCCCTGGGCATCAACATGTTGGTTTAGTTTGTTGTTTCCTATCATGTCATCAGGGAGCGGCAATCTGTTGCTATGACAGCCTCGGGTCACACTATGAATTACAATGTGTGATTTACACATTGTAATGGATGATGTGTAAAATCCACATATAGTAAGTCAGTATACGGTGGGATCAATCAGACAACCTAGGGTTAAAGTACCATAGGGGGTCTGAAAATAGCAATTAAGACATAAATATTCAAATCACCCCTTTCCCTAGAACTGATATAAATAATCATAAACATGTTGGGTATTGCCGCAACTCAAAATATCCAATCTATCAAAATTTTATAACGGTTATTTCCCACACTTAACCCTGTAATGGAAAATAGCCCCCACGTAATAAAATACCGTCACTATGAAGTACAATTTGTAATGCTTAAAACAGGCCCTCACATAGCTCTTTACATGTAAAAATGTAAAAAGTTATGGATTTTTGAAGGTGGGCAGTGAAAAATTAAAACTCAAAAACGAAAAAGGTCCAGGTCGTGGTTAAGTGGTTAAAATGTCAGCGCATATTGCAAGAAATAGGTGTAAAAAAGTTATTGACATCAGAATTTGGAAAGATGTCAAATTTTATTATTTTTTGCACAATAGATTAAAATTTTTAAAACCCAATAAAACTGATATAAATTTGGTATTCGTGTGATCGTACCGACCAAAAGAATAAAGGGGGGGGGGGGTGTCATTTGGATTTCAGAATGAAAGCCGTAAAAACAGAGCTGCAAGACAATGCTTCAAATTAGTTTTTTTTGCCAATTTCAATGCACTTGCATGGAATATTAAATGGCACCTCAAAAAAGTAATTTGTTCCATAGATAAAAAGCCCATATACATTTCTGTTAATTGAAAAATAAAAAAGTTATCGATTTTGGAATGAGAGGAGTGAAAGACAGAAACCCGAAAACGAAAAAGGGCCTGTAAGGGAGTCACTAGGAAGTACAATTTGTTACATAGAAGCGGTCATACAACTCTGTATACAGAAAAACAAAAAAGCTTTGGAAACTCAGAAATGAAAAAAATGTTGCATCCTTAAGGGGTTCACATAGTTCGCATAGATTTGTTCTGCGTCTGTATTATTATTCATCATTTATTTGATTTGGGATCTTTTTAATTCTTTGTCTGGTCTGGGGTCTGTATTGTTTGACTGCAGTATTATTTTATGTTTCTGCATTGATATTTATCTCTAAAAAACATTTCTTAAAGATATAAAGATATCATATAAAGATATAAACATATAAAATACAACATCATCCATGGTAGTGGTCCCACAGGACCAAAGCCATTGCAAGCTAATGTGTACTATCACAAAATGAACAATCAAAAGAATACAAGGTATCCAAACAGTGGTATAGATGCAGAGTCCTTGTGGGAACCCACTTAAAGAGTATTTTATCAGAGAGTTCGAATGAGACATAAAAGACTGATAACAGGCAGTAAAGGAGTGAAGAGGGAGGGAAAAAAGGAAGGATGGAGAGGAAAAATCCCAACACTACACACTTTTGCACGAGCAATGCAAAGTGGATAGAGTGAAAAACACCTTATTCCAGAACGGTTGAAGAGCCGTGCAATCCCACCAAATGTGAAGGGTCTAGCTGGGACCAGCCATACCTTGGCGAGTGCAATGGCGGGGGGGGGGGGACGCTACATGGCCAAATCCCAGGCCCCAGCAGCCTGGCATTGCCTGGGTGATGGAGCCACAGAGTGGTGCTCCTTGCACTGAAGGACACCGGCCTGCATCTCTACACTGAAGCGGCTGCCAGCAGAAGAGCGGAACAAAGACCGGAGAGTGGGAGCCCTGGTGCACCTGAGTTGAAGACTGAGCGGAGTATTACTTTCTTTTTGTTCTCATTTACTGATCACATTTGTATATAGTCAATGCATGGTGTTAGATTTGTTTAACTATATGACAATTACTAACTTTGTTGAACTATATGACAATTGACATCTATTGAAGTGTCCAGGCAGCTTTTACAACTCTTTACAGCCTGATAAACTCTGACCTTAAGAATGTTCTGTGATGACTTCTTAAGACATTTGGTCCCTCTTCTCTTCACCTACTCCCATCCCTACATCAGGACTTGGAAACAAAGAACTGTTTAATTATTCCTGGACTCTCCCCCTCATTAACACTTTGTCCAATGTCCAATCCTGAATGACCCTGAAGTATTTGCTGACCTTCCTTTTGAGCTTGATGTGGACTATGACACTATAAAAGCTGCTCTGATTAAAAAGTACAACTTAACTCCAGAGGTGTATAGCAAGAAATTCCGGAGTGTAAAGCGAGGACCAACTGACAGCTACGCTGATGCAGTAGGCATCTTCTGGCCTACCTTTCTACAGTGGATTTGAGAACTTTCAGTCAACAGCCGTGAGGAGCTGGAAGATCTCATGATAAAATATCAATTTCTGCACATTTGTACTGTGGATGTACAACAGTTTGTTTGAGATAGGGAGCCTAAGACTGTGAATGAAGCTGTGCAGATTGCAGACTCCTGTACCGCCAACTGGATGCCTGAATCCAAGAGGGAAACATCCTCCAAAAGGTCCACAAGCTGGAAGGAGAAACATTCCAGGACAACATCACAGCCTTCTGTCTCTAAAATGGGTGAGAACATTACACTGAGGGAGTCTATAAATCAGGAGGGTATTAAATGTTTTAATTGCAACAAAGTGGGTCTTCTGAGGTCTGTGGGCCCAGAGAGAGGGGCGACTGTCTACTCTACAGCACCAGTAGTCATGCTGCTTTCTGTTGATATGGAAAAGTTACAGCACCACATGCAGACTGTGATGGTGAGTGACAGAGTCACCCAGGGATTAAGAGACTCAGGGGCCACTTATCATATAGTTCGCCATGAGATTATAAACCCTGAGGACATCATTCCAAAAAAGAATTTGCCTGTGAAGGAGATGACTGGGTGCCACTCAGGAGTGCCCATTGCCAAGGTTTTTAAGGAATGGGGTTCTGGTAGAGGTATAAGACAAGTGGGAGTGTCACAAGAATTGCCTGTGGATGTATTGGGAAAATTACATTTGTGTATGTGCCTGATGTACAACAATCATATTAGAAAATGGACAGAAGCCCAAGGGGACAATTCTGGGACGGAGGACAGGGTAGCAAGAGCAAGGTTATGCCTGCACTAGAACCAGAGGGGTCCCATTATGAGGAAGCTGAGAGGGAGGTGTGGTGAATGGGCCCCCAGAGATAACCCTGCAGTCAGCAGATATGATGACGGGTGTTAGAGGCTGCCAGGATGGAGACTCTGAATCTACACCTTAAAGCTCTACGATGGGTCTGGTGGATACTCAAGGAGAGGTCCTAGAGCATACCAGGGGTGTCACGATGAGTAAGGCTTCAAGCATGAGCCACAAAGATGCCTCTACTCAGACTGGGGAAATGAAGTGTGTGTATGAGCCAAAGACTCTCCCCCTCATTAACACTTTGTCCAATTCTGAATGACCCGGTGGACTAATTCATCAATGGGAGGCTCTGAAACCTTAACTAAACAAAGATCTTCTCTGTTCCATATTCTTCCACCTCCACGGAACCAGGAATTTATTTATTTGTAAGTTTCTGTTATTTCTCTCCCTTTTATTTTTTAACTGTTTTGCCGTATTGTTATTTTATTTTGAAATGTTTTTAACATCTTTTTTACGCACTGAACAGCTTTTTGTAATTAAAACTTTTTACTTTAATTTTGGTCCCTGTATGCTCTGCAAAGTCATAGCCTTGTAAAGTGTGGTTAGCTGTGTGACTGCTAGAGAACTGAGTGTGCATGTCTAGTGGTGTGACAAGGTGACTTCTTGAGAAGCAAGACTGGATGTAGAGTGGGATACTTATTGGTCCCAGTATAAATGCAATAAGTGGTGGCAGCGGATCATATCTGGAGTGCTGGAGCTGTATGAGGTGTGATTTATGAATGAAAGGTGAGCGCAAGTTTGAGTAGGCTAAATTAACCCATACAGTCACACCCCAATTCACGTGACCAGGCAGCGGCGTGACAATAACCATGTCTATAGATAAATAACAAAAGACCAAAAGGAATTGCGCATAAAGGGCATAAAAAGGTATAATACATCAAAACAGGACAAACACTAAAATACACACAAGGTGATTGTGTGAATCTGACCAAAGCTAACAACGGTGCTAGCCCAGATGCCCCCTAATACACTGTGACTGCAAATAACAAAGGGAATCAGTATGAACGTATGAATACAATGAACAGGCAACCAATTGGCATGAAACATGCCTACAAAATGTAAAGAGTATGATGACTTACCAAACCTAGGTCCCCGTGCAGATGCATATATGCAAGGATACAGGTGGTAAAATCTGTTGCCTTGGGGCCATCCCAAACCTCTAGCTGGCCCTGGGTATAGCTAACCTCCACACTGCACTTCTAGCAAACCTCAGAAACTTCTTGGTAGGTCTTGTTGAGGATGAGGGAACACTGTTATCACCGTGACAACAATTTATAGTTTTTCTACTGGGCTCTGCAGGGTAGGGGCATCATCCCACCCCTCGTTAGTCAGGGTAGTCAACAGCTCAGTCTCCCATGCGTCCACATAGCCTGGTCTACTGGGTGAAGAGTCTTCTAACAAGATACTGTGGAGTCAGGAGCATGACTCCCGCATGGGCAGATGAAGATGTAGGGCTTAAAATGCTTTTGAATACTATAAGGAATGAACCAAAGTTCATGGAGCCGAGGTCTGCTCTTATGACTGGGGTGATATTCAGTGCTTTAGTTGGGTATTTATAAGTTCTTGGATGGTATTTTGTGTTGTACTTGGCTAGTTGGTTCTGTAGTAGTAAAGGTTAAAGTTATGCGACCCATTGAGGTTGAACTTTATGAGAAGCCTTTGGGCCAAAAATGGTTGTACACTCCTGATCTATAATATAGATTATGCATATAGAGATAATGATAATCATTGCAATATAGAGATAATGCAAGAGATTGAATTATCCTTCTGTGCCAATGGCAAAGAAGGCCTGGTTTAAGCAACAGGATTGAACGTTAGGCAGCCAGGACAGGTCACTGTAAGATGTGTCAGCATGTCTTGCCTGTGACTGCAGGAGGAGAGGTCTGAGAAGAAGGCTTCCACCAACTGCCTCCTACACCCATACCACTCTTAGCAGGCTACATTGTGCCACAGGAAAGAGACACTGCTGGAGGGTGGGGGAGGAGCATCCCTGGGGCACTTGTTGTTCCCATGCTGCAGAGAGGGATTCTTGGGAGATAGACTTGAGGAGCAGAAGAAGAGTCCTCAGGTAGCAGCAGACACATTTCAGACAGCAGGAAATTAGATGTGTCCCCTCCCCTGGTGTCTGCTGGTGCTCACCCTCAGTGCCTGCATTAACCCCTCACTGTTCAGTGTGTAGGAGCTGCCACGTAAAGGTGGACATTTTTTGATGTTCCAGGCAGCTCCATTTACAGTTTAGAAGTCCCTAAGTCCCTACCTTACAAGTAGGTGTGGTCAGACAATGTAGGTGGAGTTAGCATAGACAAATTGTTGGTAGATGGCCTTAATGCTAACGAAGAACATCTTCAGTGAGTCTGATGTGCAAAGAATGTGACATGTAGATCAGTAAATGCTGAAAACACCTTTCCTCTGTGCCATACATGTGCAATGAAAAGTACTGCCTACTATGTACAGGAATAAGGCACATTTAGAAGATACAAGTTAATCCTGCCTTATATATACAAAATAAAACTTCTACAATACCTCCTCCCATATACAAGATACATTCTTGAAAATAGAGGACAGTATTATAGAAGTTAACTACTATAATACTGCCCTCTATGTACAAGAATATAACTACTATAGTACCGCCCCCTATGTACACTCACTGGCCACTTTATTAGGTACACCATGCTAGTAACGGGTTGGACCCCCTTTTGCCTTCAGAACTGCCTCAATTCTTCGTGGCATAGATTCAACAAAGTGCTGGAAGCATTCCTCAGAGATTTTGGTCCATATTGACATGATGGCATCACACAGTTGCCGCAGATTTGTCGGCTGCACATCCATGATGCGAATCTCCTGTTCCACCACATCCCAAAGATGCTCTATTGGATTGAGATCTGGTGACTGTGGAGGCCATTTGAGTACAGTGAACTCATTGTCATGTTCAAAAAACCAGTCTGAGATGATTCCAGCTTTATGACATGGCGCATTATCCTGCTGAAAGTAGCCATCAGATGTTGGGTACATTGTGGTCATAAAGGGATGGACATGGTCAGCAACAATACTCCAGGTTTAGGCTTGTGGCGTTTGCCAACGATGCTCAATTGTTACCAAAGGGGCCCCAAAGAGTGCCAAGGAAATATTCCCCCACACCATGTAACACAACCCACCCCACAACCCATCCTGAAAACCCGTTGATCACAAGCAGGATTGATCCATGCTTTTTCACCGATGTGTTTGTTGCGTTGCCAATTCTGACCTACTATCCAATGTCGCAGCAGAAAAATCGAGACTCATCAGACCAGCCAACACCGTTTTTTCTTGTTTTGTTTTTTTTTTCCACATCTTCCCTACTTGTCCAATTTTGATGAGCTTGTACAAATTGTAAAGCCCTCAGTTTTCCTGTTCTTTTTATAGATTAGCTGAAAGGCTTGGCACCCGTGTGGTTCTTCTGCTGGCTGGTACCCAATCTTGCCCCAAAAGGTTTTTTCGACGTACTGGGCATTCAAGAGATGCTCCTTTTCCTGCCTGTGCCTACCTGGTTGTAACGGGTTGGCGATTTTTGGGAGTCACTGTTTGCCTTCTTGCCTTTTCTATTCAGCTCGAACTCAGTCTGTTCTGCCCATTCTCCTCTGACCTTTGGCCAATCAAAAACATGCATTCCCCGCCCACAAGAACGGCCGCTACCCCGGGATGTTTTTTTTCCTTTTTCGGACCATTTTCTCTAATAAACCCCTAGATATTGTGTGCCGTGAAAATCCCCAGTAGATCATCAGTTTTCCTGGAAATGCTCAACCAGGCCCTTCCTGGCAACCAACAACCATGCTGCCACAGAAATCAAAGTCCCCCACTCAAAATCAAACCTTTCTTCACCTTTCTTTCTTTCCTCCATACTGATGCTCGGGTTGAACTGCAGGAGAGTGTCTGACCATGTCGACCTGCCCCTAAAGTGTGCCGCATTTGAATTGCCCTGACTTAGAAATTAGTGTTTAACGAGCAGTGTTGACAGGTGTACCTAATAAGTGGCCGTGTGGAGTTGTCATAAGAAATCTAATTAACTATACATAATTCCCCCTACGGTACAAGAATATAAATAACTATAAACCACCAACCTTAAACCCACCAAATACCAGCCCCCTGTTTGTATAAGAATATAACTACTATATAATAATACATTGCCCCTAAATGTACAAGAATATAACTACTATAATAATAACCCGCCCCCTGTGTTATAAGAATTAACTACTATAATACTGCCCTTATGTACAAGATATAACTACTATAAATACTACTACTGGCCCACCAATGTACAAGATAATAAAATACTATAAATACTACTGGAATACTGCCCTCTATGTTCATTATAAATCTACTATAATCTTTCCCCACTATGTACAAGAATATAATAACGATAACTACGGCTCACATTGTACAAGATTCTAACTAACTATAAATACTTATCTAATTACTTATAATACTAATACTTACTGCCCCCCTCCGTACAAGAATATAACTACTATAATAGTGCCCAATAAGTGCATTGAATATATCTACTGATAAATTGCTGTCCCCCTATGTACAAGAATATGAACTACATAATAAAACTGCCCCCTATGTACAAGAATATAACTACTATAATAGTGCCCCCACTATTAACACGATATAACGACTATAAACGACCGCCCCCTTGTACAAGAATATAGCTGAAAAACTATAAATCCTACTACTGCCCCCTTTTGTTTTTGTACAAGAATTAACTAACTACTATAATAGTGCCCACTTATGGGGTCAAGAATCTAACTCAATAGATACTGCCCTCAAGTAAATAATATAACTACTATATATAATACTGACTAATACTGAACTTAATAACTACTTAATACTGCCGCCGCCTATGTACAAAGAATATAATACCTTATAATACTACTTGCTCCCCATCCCAACAACGAGAAATATAACTACTAAAGATTCAAAGAATAGTTTTTATTTAAGACATGTTAAAAACAAAGGATTCCATGGAAAAACTGAAAAAAGGTAACACGTTTCAGACTGTTGGGTCCATAACCATACCTCTACAAAATCAAATGAGGAAGCCTGACCTAAGTAAGAGAGGAGCTGCCCCTCATGCTCAGGAGGTACCAGAATAATTAGGGAACAAGATAACCGCACAATAGTAAGTAAAATATACATGTTAGGTAAAAGGTAAACACCTAGGAGAAGTATGAAAGGTATATATTTAATAGATATAAAGAAGATCACTCTTTTGATTTAACCCAAGAGGAGACTGTGTATCCAAGAGAAGGATCCACTGGGCCTCTTTCATGTGAAGGGATTTAATCCTGTCACCGCCTCCTCTGAGAAAGGGAACATGGTCAATTGCTGTAATTTTTAAAGTGGTCATGTTGTCAGAATGAGTGTCACGAAAATGTTTAGATAATCCTGTTAAATTGCGGGTACTAGATAACGTTTTAGGATTGGTTCCTGTGATATGTTCCGAAAGTCCATCTTTTAGTTTGCGGTACGTGCATCCAACCTATTGGAGTCTACAGGTGGTACTCTCGGCTATATACACAACATGAGTGGTCTCACAGTTCATGTATCGAAATACAGTAGTTTAAATGTTTTATTGTTGGCAACAGATGTAAAAGTGGACGCATTGTACATCAAAATGTTGCAATGGGTGCTGCCGCAGCAGTAGCTGCCTTTTATGTTAACCACACAGAGGTGGATTCTCTGTGAGAAAATGTGTTAGGAGACAAAGAGTTTGCCAAGGTGGGGGCCCTCCTAGAAGTACATAAAATGCCATTGGACCGAATCGCTCTCAACATGTTGTCACATTTGGGTAGAATGGAGTATATTGAGTACTGAACACTGTTTTTTTTAATAAGTGTCAGAGGTACCGTATATACTCGAGTATAAGCCAACCCAACTATAAGCCGAGGCCCCTAATTTTACCACAAAAACATGGAAAAACCTATATTTTTTGTACTCAAGTATAAACCGAGTTTGGGTTTTCAGCACATTTTTTTGTGCTGAAAAACTAGGCTTATACTTGAGTATATAAGGTAAGTGTTTTTTCAAGTAATAGGCTCTAGGTTTATCATCCACAATATTGTGGGCTCTTTGGCATATGGCAGCAGAATAGCCTCTGTTGTGTAGCCGATTAGAAATAATCTTGGTTTCGGACAAATAGGCAGTATCAGTGGAAGAAGCCTGTTTGGCCCTAATGAATTCACCCATGGGTAGGTTGCGAGTAGTGTGTTTAGGGTGACAGCTATCTATACATAACAAAGTATTGCTGCCAGTGGCTTTGCGGTACAAGGATGTAGAAATGGCGCCATTAGCTGCATTGCCCGTCAATCTAACATCCAAAAAAGCAATAGCGACAGGATTGTGTTCAAAAGTAAATATTAAATGTAAATCATTAGAATTGATGAAGGCGAGAAAATCAACGATCTGTTCAATTGCTCTAACCCTTTTGTATCGACGACTGCCTCCTGGCGTGGCATGGGCACCGGGAGGCAGTCGTTGATTTTATCACCTGCATTAATAATTAAGAATATAACTACTATTATAGGTTACACAAAAGAGTCTTCCAGGGGATCCGACCAGTCCCCAGAGGTGCTATTGAAAGCGGCAGGAGCGCCGTCTGAGGCCTGAGTCTTCTTTTGTTGTCTCTGGGGGAGGGAGGGAGGTGTCCCTGTAGAGGATTCGTTCCCCACACTTTTAGCCACAGAGGAGTAGGAGAGTGGGGGCACATGGGGTGGAGAGTTTCCACTCTTACTGGCTCCTGGTGGCTTATTTGAGCCCTTATAGGGGTTCTGTTGCTTTTGACCGCCCTGTCCTGGCATCTGCTCTGGGCCCTGCTGTGATGGCGGCACATGGGAGGCCTGCTGTCTTTTGTGGCGGGAAGGACTCGTTGGCTGCTGCAGGGGGGTTGCACTTACTTGTGCTGCCGTGCTCGGGTGGACCTCGTCCTCCTCTCCCCGACTTCTGGCGCCTGCCCGGGAGTTCGGCTCCAGCCCCTTGGAGCGGGCGCCTGGTCCCTGCTTCTGCTCCCTCGGTGTTGCGGAGCTACGTGTCTGCGGCGGGGAGACACGCGCGCGGACCCTTTGCCTGCCGGCGTTGAGAGAAAGCGCTCCATTCCTCGAAAGGGCGCCGGGACATAGTCCGAGGGATCCCAGGTCTCGGCGGAGGTATGTGAGTGGCGGAGGGTCCGGTTCTAGTGCGCTAATGTCGCTGTAGGTGGCTATCAGGAGCGGGAGCTAAGGCTCACACGTCCGTCTCCATGCGGTAGCAGGCCACGCCCCCGAAAGGTACATATATTTAATAGATATAAAGAAGATCACTCTTTTGATTTAACCCAAGAGGAGACTGTGTATCCAAGAGAAGGATCCACTGGGCCTCTTTCATGTGAAGGGATTTAACTTTGTCACCGACCCCTCTGAGAAAGGGAACATGGTCAATTGCTGTAATTTTTAAAGTGGTCATGTTGCCAGAATGAGTGTCACGAAAATGTTTAGATAATCATGTTAAATTGCGGGTACTAGATAACGTTTTAGGATTGGTTCCTGTGAAATGTTCCGAAAGTCCATCTTTTAGTTTGCGGTACATACATCCAACCTATTGGAGTCTACAGGTGGTAGACTCGGCAATATACACAAGATGAGTGGTCTCACAGTTCATGTATCGAAATACAGTAGTTTAAATGTTTTATTGTTGGCAACAGATGTAAAAGTGGACGCTTTGTACATCAAAATGTTGCAATGGGTGCTGCCGCAGCAGTAGCTGCCTTTGTATGTTAACCACACAGAGGTGGATTCTCTGTGAGAAAATGCGTTAGGAGACAAAGAGTTTGCCAAGGTGGGGGCCCTCCTAGAAGTACATAAAATGCCATTGGACCGAATCGCTCTCAACATGTTGTCACATTCAAGAATTGGTAGGTGTTTTTTTTATAAGATTAACAATCTTTGGGTATAATGGAGTATATTGAGTACTGAGCACTGTTTTTTTAATGTGTCAGATTTTTTTCAAGTAATGGGCTCTAGGTTTATCATCCACAATATTGTGGGCTCTTTGGCATATGGCAGCAGAATAGCCTCTATTGTGTAGCCAATTAGAAATAATCTTGGTTTCGGACAAATAGGCAGTATCAGTGGAAGAAGCCTGTTTGGCCCTAATGAATTCACCCATGGGTAGGTTGCGAGTAGTGTGTTTAGGGTGACAGCTATCTATACATAACAAAGTATTGCCGCCAGTGGGTTTGCGGTACAAGGATGTAGAAATGGCGCCATTAGCTGCATTGCCCGTCAATCTAACATCCAAAAAAGCAATAGTGACAGGATTGTGTTCAAAAGTAAATATTAAATGTAAATCATTAGAATTGATGAAGGCGAGAAAATCAACGATCTGTTCAATTGCTCTAACCCTTTTGTATCGACGACTGCTTCCTGGCGTGGCATGGGCACCGGGATTTTATCACCTACATTAATAATTAAGAATATAACTACTATTATAGGTTACACAAAAGAGAAGGATTGCAGCATTCCGAGCAAAAGGAGGAGGGCTGTTAAAATGAAAATTTAATGAATCTTCATAAAAACATGCTTGAAGCAGGTAGCACGGACATTGAGACACAAGACACAGGAACACAAAAACAAGGCAGTGGTAACGTGTTTCAGACTATAACATCCTAGTCCTTACTCATACCCAGTCTAAATGACTCGTGCGGGGTAGCAAATGTATACACCCCTTCCAGGGGCAAGGGCTTAACCCAGGGGAAGTGCGATCTCTATGTAAAATATAACCAAAATTACAGATAAGTTAATTTAATAAAAATACATGAGATCCTGTTTAAAGTTGAAGCCCCTGGGAAAGCGGGTATTAAGATTTAAGATCCAAAATGCTTCTCTAGAGAAGAGAGCTTTTTTCCAGTCTCCTCCCCGATGTGGTTGGGAGACTTGTTCAACAGCTTTGACTTGCATCCCATTTATGGAGCCTGAATGGACTTCCCTATAATGTTTTGAGATGCATGAAAGATTTAGAGTGCTCGCTATCGTGCTAGGATTAACACCTGTGATATGTTCAGTTATACGCTTCTTAAGCTTACAGTCTGTACAACCTACATACTGCAAGGAACATTTGGAGCAGTGAACCCGGCAATAGTGTGGTTACTATTGATTAGTTAAGGAGAGTTGCAGGGGAAGGGGAGACCAGCCCAAGACTGGCCCGAGACTGGTCCAAGACCAACCCGCCCACTGGGGGATTCCCAGTGGGTACAATGGCCAGTCTGCCCCTGCCTAAGTCCCACATCACCTCTGCAACACCTGACCAACTAAGCCCTGCTACACCTTAAACAACTTAGCACTGCTACACCTGACCATCACAGACCTGCTAAATCTGACTCAGACCTGCTTCACCTAGCCAACTCAGCCTTGCTCCACCTGACCAACTCATCCCTGCTACACCTGGCCAACTCAGTCCTGCTACACCTGACCAACACAGCCCTTCTACACCTGACCAACTCAGCCTTGCTACACCTAAACCAACTTATCACTGCTACACCTGACGAACTCAGCCCTACTACAAGTGGCCAACTCAGCCCTTCTACACCTAGCCAAGTCAGGCCTGCTACATCGAGCCAACTCAGCCCTGCTTCACCTGACAAACTAAGCTCTGCCACACCTAAACCAACTAAGCCCTGCTACACCTGACCAACTTAGTCCTGCTAAATCTAAACCAAATCAGCCATGCTACATGTGGCCAACTCAGCCCTGCTACACCTAAACCAACTCAGTCCTGCCACATCTGACCAACTCAGCCTTACAACACCTGACCAACTCAACCCTGCTACACCTGACCAACTCAGCCCTGCTACACCTGACCAATTCAGTCCTGCTACACCTAAACCAACTTCATCTTGTCCTGCAAAAAATTATACTTTAACCCCTTAAAGACGCAGCCAGTTTGCATGTTAAGGCTGAGCCTGTTTTTTTTATATCTGACCAGTGTCTCTTCATGTTGCAATAACTTTTTACAGTGCACCCCTGCATCTGAGCCATACAGAGTAGGTACATGAGGTAAGGAAAAAGTTGCTTTCAGCATCCCTGTGGTCTATGATAATGTTAAATATCTGTCTAATATGTTGCACTATTTATTAGTCTAGTTTCACATTTAGAATTTTTATACTTTACTTGATCATCATTGAAAAGGATGTTTTCTTATGGACTGCATCCACTAAGAGTTCATCATTCAGAATATAAGAATTGTAACTAAGGTGACATACCTTGTTTCTTTTGGCATTGAGTAATTGAACACAACATACAACCATATATAATTGGGATATAACTGTAATTGAATGGATGCGTAGGCAGCTTAATAAAATAAATATTCAGTAAAAGACTCAGTGAAGGTTAAGGCTGGGTACTTATAAATTGCTTTTACAAAGAGATATATAAATATATAATGCCATACATGAATTCTTTTTTCAAAATCATTGCATAGAGATAAACTCAATAACCTGGTGCCACATACATACTGGGGCAAATTTGCTGAGTTCACTGAACGTGTATTGTCCGTCTATAATACTGCGTGCAGCGATTCACTAAGATCGTGCGCCAGAAATCATGAATGTGTCTCTGCCCCGCACTGGTCCGAGAGAGTTCACCATGTTTTTAGTGGTGCACCTGCAGGGAGCGGGACCACTGTTTTGCCCGTGGGCGACAGTCAGCAGGCCAGATGCAGGAACCCCTCTCATGTGAGGTGGCAGCTGAGGGGTTAACGCGGGCACCGTAGCGGCTCACGCAGAGGCTTCAAGATGGCGGGTCCCTCGTGTGGCGGTCTGCTTCTTAGGGTGATTGGCTAGCTTTAGGGTCACAGTGGCTAGCGGGTTAATCCCACCAATCTCTGCTGTCTGCTGTGGGGCTCACTGTAGCGTCGGAAGGGGGTGTGGATTGGTGTAAACCCCGGGGAAAACACCCGGCTTATAATCTCCTGGCTTATAGGTGGTAAATCAGGGCGCCCGTGATGTTAAAATAAGAACCAGGAGGCAGGAGTGATGATCCAACAGGCCCAGCTCACGGCTCAGTTTACTTCAATGCTTACAAATGTCCATATAATGGAGGCAGATTTACACTTGTTCCAATACAGTTCTTTATCTTTAAGATCCAAGCCCCAAAACTGTCACTTTGCTGCACTCCCCTTATTCCTGTGGCAGCTCTCTGTCTCCTCTGGACCCTTATGTCTGGGCCTAAGCTCCTCTGGCTTCTCTCTGGTCTCCTTGTTGTAGGCCGTGGCCTGTATACTGGGACATTCATCCAGCTGCTCCTGGAGACTGGGTGACTTGGGGGACCTTAGTCTCTCACCTTGGTGATGGGGTGATATTTCTCCCTCTCTGTGAGCTGTATATGATGATATTTTGCCTGTGGTCAAGCTCCTGCTGCTGTGTCAGGCTGACACTCTCCTCAGCACACACTCACTGACTGAGGACACACTCACTGAGCACATGTCTGGGGGGTGGTCCCTTCCTTATATACTCTGCTCTGACACTCATAATATTAGGTAACTCCTACATATACAGGTTCTACCTCCCAACCTAGCAGGGCTTGAACCTTAAAGTGGTACAACCAATTCACATAGCATATATGGATCATGACATAGGAACATGGATAATGCAATGGGAACAGTGTTATCATATTATACACAGTGCACTTTAGTACAAAACATCACATTAATAACCATTAACCCTTTCACTGATGTGGAGGGGCCCAAAGGTGTACTTTGGGACACTACACACCTTTAACATAGGGCGTGTGACACAATTTAAAACATAAATCCCGTTCTCAGTCTCAATCAGTGGGACCGTCCAACGGCACGCTTAATTTGTGTTGCATGGTAGCCAGTGGCAGCTACGCCACAAAAAGGGTAGAGTGCACCACAATTGCAGCACATACTTCTTAAATACCTGCACAAGCTGTTTTATCCCCTTAAACGGTGCAGAGTCCAACAACAGTGCGCAGCACATCCCTTAGTAAATAAGCCCCATTGTGAAGGCAAACGTGATGTTTTGGACCCCTGAGGGGTATGCAATTAATTATCACAGGTTCTTGGATGCGCAGGAAGTGATTTAGAGTTGTCCACACAACCTCTGGATATGGCACAACAATATATCGCAACCCAGAATGGCTGAAAGACCCCTTTCTCTAGCTCTCTGTTTCAGTGAAACTGCAACCAGTTCCCCTTTAATATAAGCACAGTTCATAATCGGATTATATAGGGTGAGGAATTTTTTATTTATTTTTTTTTCTTAAAAGCTTTATTTGGTCTACCGTAAAGAATATACATGCATACATATAGTCACAGTTACAGTAGTGTCAGTATTAATACAAAGCATTGAATTCTTACGTTTTTGACCATTGTTCTAATTCACAGTTAGGGGGTGAGGAATTTAAACATATGTATGTATTTAACCGAGACACGGACCTAAGGATTGGTGGATCGAGATAAAAGAGCAACACAGGTTAAATTTTATATTTAACCCCATAGCGCAAAAACACGTACCTGTGGGTTTTATTGCGCATGGGGGAGTATGAAGAGGGCTCACGGGCTGAGCCCTCTTCATACTCACCGGGTGCTTGCTTCACAATGAAGCAAACACCCATTGTTAACCCTTTGATCGCCACCGGCAAAGCTGCCGGCGGTGCCTGGCAATGTGCGATTTGCACATTGTAATAGATGGTGTGCAAAATCCCCATATACCGCCATACTGTAGTATGGCAGTATATGGTAGGATCAATTAGACAACCTAGAGTTAAATTACCCTAGGGAGTCTGAAAAATAGTAAAAAATAAAAATAAAAAATTACATTAAAAAACCTAAAAATTCAAATCACCCCCCTTTCCCTAGAAGTCATATAAACAGTGCCGGATTAAGCTTGGTGGGGGCCCCCGGGCGCAAAATATGGTGGAGGCCCCCATTGAATGTAGTATAGACAGAGAACAACAATCGCTATATACCGTCCCCCCAGCAATCACTATATACAGCCCTCAGTAATCACTATATACAGCTCCCCCAGCAATCACTGTATACAGCTCCCCCAGTAATCATTGTATACAGCTCCCCCAGCAATCACTGTATACAGCTCCCCCAGCAATCACTACATACAGCTCCCCAAGCAATCACTGTATATAGCTCCCCCAGTAATTACTGTATACAGCTCCCCCAGTAATCACTGTATACAGCTCCCCCAGCAATCACTCTATACAGCTACCTCCGTAATCACTGTATACAGCTCCCCCAGCAATCACTGTATACTGCTCCCACGGTAATCACTGTATACAGCTCCCTCAGCAATCACTATATAGAGCCCTGAGTAATCACTATATACAACTCCCCCAGCAATCACTGTATACAGCTCCACCCTATATCACCCCCTGCAGTAATCACTGTAATACAGCTCCCCCAGCAATCACTGTATACAACTCCCCCGCAATCACGTATACACTCCCACCGCAATCACTGTCTAAACAAGCCTCCCCCCCCAGCAATCACTGTATACAGCTCCCCCAGCAACCACCGTATACAGCTCCCCCAGCAATCACTATATACAGCTCCCCCAGCAATCCCTTTATACAGCTCCCCCAGAAATCAGTGTATACAGCTCCCCCAGCAATCACTGTGTAGAGCTCCCCCAGCAACCACTATATACAGCTCCCCCAGCAATCACTATATACAGCTCCCCCAGCAATCACTGTATACAGCTCCCCCAATCACTATATATAGCTCCCCCAGCAACCACTATATACAGCTCCCCCAGCAATCACTATATACAGCTTCCCCAGCAATCACTGTATACAGCTTACCCAGCAATCACTATATACAGCTCCCCCAGCAATCACTATATACAGCTCCTATAATAACTATATACATCCCTATAATAACTACATACACCCCCTATAATAACTATATACAGACCCCTATGACAACTACATACAGTCCTGCTATAATAACTACATACAGCCCCCCATAATAACGATATACACCCTTAAAATAACTATAGAGAGTCCCTTATAACTAAATACAGACCCCTATAACTATATAGAGACCCCCTATAATTATATACAGCCCCCATATAAATATATACAGTCCCCCTATAAGAACTATATACACCCCCTAGAATAACTATATACAGCCCCCTACAACTATATAGTCCCCCTATAAGAACTATATATACAAACCCCCAATAATAACTATATACACATTCCTATTATTGCTATATACCCGGCCCATAATAAATATATACAATCCCCCCCCAAAAAATAACTATATACAAACCTAGATAAAATACTGAAATTGTTCTCACCTTCCATCGTTCCCACGATGCGCGCCGTCCTCATCCTCCCTCATGGTGTCGGGTGGATGTAAACAAAGATGGCGGCGCCCTGTTACAGGCCGCGGCGTGAGTGGCGGCGCGGTAACGTCACACTCTGCGACATCAAAGAGCGGCAGGGCGCCGCCATCTTTATTTAAATTTGATCGTCTATGGCAGAGCAGGGAACTTATTGTTTTCTCGCTCTGCCATAGACCAAAGGCGGGAAGACACATTGGTGGTATTCAGCCCGCGGCCCGAGGAGCCTGGCGCCGAATACATTGTTGGCGTTTCGGGCGGTCATGCGACCGCCCGAATCGCCCCAATTTGGGCCCTTTTAAAGGCGAAGTGGTGGGGGCCCCGAGCCCCCCTTTGATCCGGCCGTGCATATAAATAAACAGTAAAAATCACAAACACATTAGGTATCGCTACGTCCGAAAATGCCCGACCTATCAAAATATAATAAAGTTTTTTCACTGCGTTTAAACCCGTAATGAAAATAGCGCCCAAAGTCGCAAATGTCACTTTTTTTGCCATTTTGAAAAATATAAAACAACACAAGTGATCAAAGGTCTCACAATCCTAAAAATGAAAGCATTGAAAACGTCATCAAAAGTCGCAAAAAATGACACCACCCACAGCTTCATACACCGGAGTATGAAAAAGTTATTAGCGCAAGAAGAAGGCAAAATGAAGAATTTTATTTGTACATGAGGTTTTAATTTTTGTAAATGTATGAAAACATTATAAAACCTATACAAATTTGGTATCCACGTGATCGTATTGACCCAATGAGTGAAGTAAACCATTTAGGGCGCACAGTGAAAGACATAAAATCCAGGCCCACAAGAAATGGCGCAAATGGGTTGTTTCATAATTTTCACTGCATTTAGAATTTTTTTTACCGCTTCCCACTACACGACATGGAATAATAAATACCATCACTTTGAAGTGCAATTTGTTACGCAGAAAACAAGCCCTCACACAGCTCTCTTCAATTAAAAAATAAAAAAGTTATAGATTTTTGACTGTGGGGCTTGAAAAATCTATACGTTTAAACAAAAAAGGGCCTGGTCCTTAAAGGGTTAATTGCCTTAAGGACACACTAGACAAACAGTGCACACAATCATAGCTTCTCAAGGGGAAGTCATAGGGTTGGTGTTCTGGTATCATTGGATCCGGGTGAATCCCTGTATTGCATTGATACCAAACCTGACCCATTTGCTATGGTCCTATCCCAAGATATTTACATATCTGGACCCAAGAATGTTAGAACCTAATTATTCATATCTACCATGATACCCTGGTGATACAGATTCAAAAAATATATTTGCCCTTGGGTTGAGATACACCATAACTCCATAACCAACATGTTATACTGGGATTTTTATAATCCTGTTGCCAAACAAAATGGAGCCTCTTAAACAGTTGTTGCCAGGCTGGCCAAGGGATATACCCCTGAGGAAGTAGTCTTCTACAATGATACGCGCAGGGAGCCTTCCACCAGTGTCCTCTTTCTTTCTCCCATCTTTATGCCAGCCTAATCGGATTTTCAGATGATGCTCTGCCAATAGCCGTAATTTCCATTGGTGATATGGTTATGTTTACCTGGTGATATTTTTGATCTACTTTTTACTGCTTTTCTTGCACAGACACTATGTTGTTATTTCCATTTTGACAACACACTAGATAGTTTACCATTTGGCTTAGTGCAATTAGGATGTGACACGTGTTTTAGTGCACGGGCTCTTTTGCATTGGGCTTTGCTAACCAATTTTGTTTCATTTTAGTAAGCCGACACCTGGGAGAGGAGTCTAAGTGGTACTTGGTTTTCACCAGAGACCGCCGCAAAGCGGGTTGGACTTGCTGCGTCATGGTACCACCAGGTCACTCCACAGATTCTACTTTGTCTGCACTGGCGGCCAAGGCGAAGTACAAAGGCTGCAGTCAGAGACTGCCAGGAGGTCAGGACAGGCAGCACAGGATCATAGTCACGGATGTAGCGGAAGGTCAAGGCATGCAGCACGGGATCAAAGTCAATAATGGAACAGGGGTCACAACGGGAATTCACAATATAAGCACAGGGTATCAGAAAAAGCTTTCTCTAGGGCTATGAGGCACAAAAATCCAGAAGGGGACACAGGAAGGTGCTGGACATTTGACAGAATTGGCAGCCGGCCATTTCAAACTAGCAGCACTGGCCATTTAAATTTTAAAGAGCCATCGTGCGCACCCTAGGAGGTGGGGACATTGGAGACGCCGCTGGAACCCGAAGAGGTCAGTGAGGCAGAGGGGCACAAGGAGACACACGGGTGCATCTGCGACCCCACACATGAGTTGTAGGGGCACCCCTGACAGCCCCCCCCACCCCTGACTATATGTATCACACATATAGGGGCACATTTACTTACCCTGTAAATGGAGTTCACAGAAAGTGCATTGTCGGACTCAAATGCACTGTGCCGCAATTCGCCATCTTTTTAGTGATGCATGTTAGGGCTAGGGCTTGCGACACAATTTAAAATTTAAATCCTGCGCAGGGTGCAAAGACTTAAATTTTATACTCTTCCAACTGTCATGACACATGATCACATGATGCAGTTTGGGAATATTTGTGGACAGCAGACTGTTATTGATGAGCTGGATGATCCTGTTATTCTGTTTTTGGGAAATTTTCATGATGCTATTTAAATTGATACAGTGGCTTTTCATTTGGCAATCAACCTAATAACACACTGAGGCTTCTGCAGTGAGAGTGGTTGATGGGAGACCCCTTACCCAGGAACTTCTAACTTCCAGCTGAAGCTTGTGAAGGAAAATTCATGTGCCAAATGTTTCATGCATCCCTACACAAGTGCAACATCCCCCACCGGGGCCTAGCCTTTTCTCGGGGCCTGGAGTCAGCCGGGGCCCGCAGTACCTGAGTGGCTGGCGGTTACGGCTTAGGCACGCTAGTGTCACGGTGCTTGGTATGGGGAACCGGAGGGCTGTCCTACAGCCTGGCAGGTCTCCAGCAGGGTGGTGTTGGCAAGAAATGATATGGGAGAGGCTGCTTTAGCGGATCTCCCTGGGGCAACCCTTTGGTGTCTAGAGTATAAGTCTCTGTGTACTGGACAGGGTGCCTGTGATGATGGCAGCCGTAGTAGCAGGGACCAGACGGAGGCAGAGGTTGAACAAAAACAATACAGGTCTTTATTGGAACCGACAGGAACTGCAGCAACGGGCCATTTAACAGAGTAGTGGAGTGCTGAGATGCAGTTGGAGGGAGCCACAGGATGTTAGAGCGCCAGCCGGAGAGAGGCAGGCTGGAGCTAGGTGTTCCTAAAGGATGCTTCAGCTTGTCTGGGGTGCTTCAGGTATCACCCTTGAAGGTAGGATGATACCCTTCCTCACTAAACTAGCTATTAAATTTTAGTTCACTCTTCAGGCAGGGGGCTAGCTTTTCCCTGCTCTGTTTTGGTGATGCTTGCTGTACAGAGCCTGTACTGGAGTAACTCCAGTCTGCTTCTGCAGGACTCCTAGGTCTGATGCTCTCTACTCTCTCGAGAGGAATGACTTCCAGAAGTTTCCTCAACAGGGATCTTGTTACTACCCGGTCAGGTGGGTGGCTGCTCCCCAATACATCTCAGCTCACAGAGACAAAGCTAAACACCTGTGATGGACGACAAATATGAAATCACAAAAACAATTAACTCCTGCCTGCCAGGCAGGATCTACCACTGCAATGTTCCCCTGTGTCCTATAAGGACTATGTAGTGTGATGTAGTGACATGCTGTGGGGCTGACTAGACCCTACACAGGCTGCAAGCTACATGGTGGGACGTATTCGCAACCACTCCTCTGCCTTGCATCGGCGAGGGTGTTGCACAAGTATACATTAAGCACTAGTTGGTGGCAGAAAAGAGCAATTTGTAGACATGGCAGTGTGACATATTTGAATAACACTTTTACAGATGTTGAACACAAATGTAGGCTTATTTTCACAGAGGACACCTCAGCCATTGAGCGGGATCCTACTGCATCTGGGAGGAAAAACACTTTATAACTGCAAATAGAGAAGAGGCTTGAAGGCATTACATTACTCAGAACTATGTAGTATGTAGTATCATTAAAGGACATTAAACCATTCTCTCGGTGGTAGGCTGTCCTATAATGCACCCGCTTTACCTGCTGGGGATGACAGGTCCTTTTTTTATCTTCCTCCAGGGCCTTCCTCAGAGCCAGAAAATAAGGTTATAAAAATATTCAAATGAGAGGCACTCAGGTTCGCGTCTGCTGAGCTCCTCTTGGCTTCTCCGATACCTAATTTATGCATGCCCCCCCTCCCCCCGCTTCACTGTTATGCACCACTCCGGCTGATATGCATGTGACTGATCAAATGGCTGTGATGTCAGTAAAGGTCCTTTAGCCTACATGTGGCTACAGTGTGTTCTGCTGTGCGCAGGGGCGGACTGGGAATTTAAAATGGCCCTGGAAAAAAACTATAAAAGTGGCCCCATTTTATTGGCGGAATCAAAACAAGTGGGTGTGGTCAGATAATGTGGGTGGGGTTATAACAGACAAATTGTTGGTAGATGGCCTTACTAGCAAAAGATGTTCTTGTTTTGCATTAAGTGAATCTAATGTGCAAAGAATGTGACCTGTCGATCAGTAAATGATGCAAACACACGACCTGATAAGCCTTAGATACCTTTCCCCTGTGCTATACATGTACAATTCAGAGAAAGAATATATTACTGCCTCCTATGTACAGGAATAATTCAAATGCTAGAAAAAACCCTGCACTGCTCAATATATGCTAGTTCATAATATAGCAAGGCCCACACACTGAATATGAATCCAAGAAAAAAAACAAGACAGAAGTGTGTATAATGGCCAAAAACTATATAAAAAATTTTTATTATATTACATGATAAAGTACCAAACAAAACATGATTAAAAACATCTACAAAAGGACAAGAGTACATATGAGAAAAGACCTCTGTATCAAACCCTGATAAGTAGATACAATACATTGCAAGAATTGATGTTCAGTAAATAAATATTGCCACAAGCCCCAGTTGTAAACAGCAATATGTGCACAAAAAGGTTGTTAGAGAAAGTAATAAGGTATAACACCATGAGGTAGATAAACAAAAGATGGCACAACCTGTAAGCTAGTACTAGCTGTAGCTATCGGAGTTGCCCGAGATAGTACTCGGTGTTACCATCTTGTCCACTCTTGCACTTGTCCGGTGTATAGTCTTTGCAGCAGGTTCCAGGGAGTCGGTTTAAGTCATCCCGGTCTGCTTACTATTACGTCGCATTAGACTTATCCTTTGCTCGTATTTCATTCCATGTTCATTACATTTCATGTGCGGCTGTCAATTGTGCACATCTTTTGGAATTTTTTTTTCATATAGACAGGCACATCTAGGTGCCAGCACTAGCACTTTAATGCACTAGTTCACCACTGTTTGTGCACGTGTGTAAATACACTATGAATTTTGGCTTAATGAATTATGCACTTCATTCATTCTAATTATCAAATTACTTAAGCTTTGGCGCCTGCCTTTTACGTATTCTGCACGTCTTAAAAGTTTTCTCATCCTGTATTGTTTTAAACACCATAATCGCCGGATTGGCAGCTGCGCCGCACTGTCTGGTCATCCTGTTACTATGTGTAATCAATTCGGTTTTTTCATCCACAAAATTGCAGTCCCTCGACAGTCCCTATTTAGGCATAACTAATTTCATTTAATTTTCAATAATGTATATCTATATAATAAATCTTGAGTGCATACTCAAGGAATAGTATCCAGGGACCACTGTATATCTCCTCCGTATTTTCGTCTATTATTGTGATTACAGGCGCCATACCTCTCACTTATGTGTCTGATTTTCTTGTTACGTGGATCCACGTCTCTGGGATAGCACGAACACATCGTGTATTGTGCACCCAGGGTCTTTGTTGTTTAGAGCTGAGGACGCGTCTTTTCACAACTACTGAGTTTGATTTATATTTGCACTTAAGCTCATCTCATGGAGATACTTACCTTCTATCATGCTCTCCATGATGAACCACCTGTCATAACCTTGTTCCTTACTATGGTTGATTGCGGTACATTTTTTCTTTGCTTATCCTTGTTGTTTTGTTTTTTTCTGGCCGATCCCGATCATGTGATTCAGTCCGTTCACGTGACCTCTCACGTGATCGGAACATTTCCGCACATGCGCGGTACATTGTTGGGCACGCCGACTCCCGCCTCCTGCTAGCTTCGACATCACTGGTCAGTGTACATGACCAATCATGCACCTCAATTTTCTATGACGAGGTGGGCGGGCTTCTCACGCTGGATATTTAACAGGACATCGACAACCTACACACCACTTACCCCTGAGGAAGTCACCAGTCAGGTGACGATACGCGTGGGGTCTGCTCCGCATCCCTCCCCGTCTGACCAGGTCTGCCTGCAGCACTGGCCCTCACCTTTCTACACAGATAGGTATCGTTCATGCACTGCCCTATTCAGTGGCACTGCATTCCTATACAGGCAGCCTTGTCCTGAACTCCAGGTATTTTATATACCCAGTTCCACTTGGTTATTTGATTTTCATCAGATATTATACTGTTGATTGTTATGTAGATACCTGGTGTCATTTTGTACACCTTTTCATATATATTTTCATTCTGGTCTGGACGTGGGAGGGACCATAGGGCTCATTGACCCTTGGTAGCTAGATACACCTCAGTGTGTATCTTTTTAAGTGTTTTTAACATTTTTTTCCTTGTCCTGTTCACATGTGTGATTATTTTCTAATAAAATATTTTGTTACATATTATTAGTCCTTTGTACGTATCCCATCTTTTCTCTCCATGTTGTTACATATTGCATCCAGGGATACGTGGACTACGGGCTCCGTATAGGGACATTCATCCATGCTCCGGAAGATGAGGTGACTTGGGGGACTTAGGTCTCTCACCTTGGTGATGGGTGATATTTCTCCCTCTCTGTGAGCTGTATCATGCTGATATTTTGCCTGTGGTCCAGCTCCTGCTGCTGTGTCAGGCTGACACTTATCATCAGCACCCAAAAACTCACTGACTGAGAACACATCACTGAGCACATGTCTGGGGGGTGGCCTCCTTATCTACTTGACTCGACACTCATAATATTAGGTAACTCTACCTAGACAAGGTTCCTACCTCCAAACTAGCAGGGTTGAAATTACACAGGGTCCCCCCCCCCCTCCAATTCACATAGCAGATATGGACTCCATGACATAGGAACATGGATAATGGCAATGAGAACAGTGGTTCTCCATATATACACAGTGCACTTTAGTACAACACATCAAATTTAATCAAAACCATTAACCCTTCAGATGTGGAGGGGCCAAAGGGTATTTGGGACACTACAAACACCTTTAAAATAGGGCGGTGTGACACAATTTAAAACTAAACCCGTTCTCAGTCTCATCAGTGGGACGTCCAACGCGCACGCTCCTATTTGTGTTGAATGGAGCAGTGGCAGCTACGCCACAAAAAGGGTTAGAGTGCACCACAATGCAGCACATACTCTTAACTACCTGCACAAGCTGTTTATCCCCGTAAACGGTGCATGCACGAGTCCAACAACAGTGCGCAGCACATCCCTTACGTAAATAAGCCCCATTGTGAAGGCCAAACGTGATGTTTTGGACCCCTGGGGGGTATGCAATTAATTATCACAGGTTTCTTGGAATGCGCGGAGTGATTTAGAGTGGTCCACACAACCTATGGATATGGACACAAACAATATATCGCAACACCAGACATGGCTGGAAGTGAACGACACCTTTCTCTAGCTCCTGTTTCAGTGAAACTGCAACCAGTTCCCCTTTAATAAGTAAGCACAGAGAGCATACTCGGATTATATAGAGCGTGAGGAATTTTTCTTATTTATTTTTTTTTCTTATTAAAAGCTGTATTTGAGCCTACCGTTAAAGAATTACATTGCATACATCTAGTCACAGTTACAGTAGTGTCAGTATTATACAAAGACATTGAATTCTTACGTTTTTGGACCATGTTTTTTTTTTTATTCTAGTCACGTTAGGGGGTGAGGAATTAAACAATGTAGTATTTAACACGAGACAGGGACTAAGGATTGGGTGGATCGAGATAAAAGCAACACAGGTTCAATTTATATTTAAACCCCATAGCGCAAAACACGTACTGTGGAGGAGCTTTTATTGCGCAGGGGGAGTATGAAGAGGTCACGGGTGAAGCCTCTTCATACCACCGGGAGAGCTTGACTTCAAAATGAAGCAACACCACCCCATGGAACCCTTTGATCACCCCCGGCAAGATGCCGGCGGTGCTGGGGCAATGTGCGATTTGCCACATTGTAATAGATTGGTGTTGCAAATCCCATATACAGCTACTGTTAGTATGGCAGTATATGTAGGATCAATTAGACAAACCTAGAGTTTTAAATTCCTAGGGAGTCTGGAAAAATAGAAAAAATAAAATAAAAAATTACATTTAAAGAAACCTAAAAATTCAAATCACCCCCTTTCCCTAGAGTCATAGAAACCAGGTGCCGATTAAGCTTGGTGGGGGCCCCGGGGGCAAAAATATTGGTGGAGGCCCCCTTGAATGTCGTATAGCAGAGAAACAACAATCGCTATATTATACCGTCCCTCAAGCAATCACTATATACAGCCTCAGTAATCACTATAGACAGCGCCACCAGCCATCACTGTGATACAGCTCCCCAGTAATCATTGATACAGTCCCCCCAGCAATCACTGATATTACAGCTCCCCCAGAATCAATACATACCGCTCCCCAAGCAATCACGAATAGCTCCCCCAGTCAATTACTGTATACAGCTCCCCCAGTAATAATGTTAAGCTCCCCAGCAATCCCTCTATACAGCTACCTCCGTAATCACTGTTACAGCTCCCCCAGCTACACGGTATAATGCTCCCACAGTAATCACATGTATAAGCTCCCTCAGCAATCATATATAGAGCCCTGAGTAATTCACTATATACAACTCCCCCACAATCACGTATACAGCTACACCCCCTGCGTAATCACAAATGACAGCTCCCCCAGCAATCACTGTATAAAGCAACTCCCCCGCAATCACGTAGACAGCTCCCCCAGCAAGCACTCACTGTATACAGGCTCCCCCAGCAATAAGGTATACAGCTCCCCCAGCAAACCCAACCGTATACAATCCCCCAGCAATCACTATATACAGATCCCCAGCAATCCACTTATACAGCTCCCCAGAAATCAGTTGTATTAAGCTCCCAGCAATCACTGTGTAGAGCTCCCCCAGCAAAAACACTATATACAGCTCCCCAGCAATCACTATATAAAGCTACCCCAGCAATCACCGGTATGAAAGCTCCCCCAATGTCATATATATAGCTCCCCCAGCAAGCACTATATACAGCTCCCCAGCAATCACTAATACAGCGTCCCCAGCAATCCACTGTCTAGACCAGCTTACCCAGCAATCACTAATAAACAGCTCCCCCAGCAATCACTATATACAGCTCCTATAATAACCTATTATACATCCTATAATAACTAATACACCCCCCTATAATAACTCTTACAGACCCCATATGACAATACATACAGTCCTGTATAATAACTACATACAGCCCCAGATATAACGCTTACACACCGCTTAAATAACTATAGAGAGTCCCTTATAACTAAATACAGACCCCTAATACTAAAGAACCCCCCTATATTATATACACGCCCCATATAATATACGAGTCCCCCTATAAGAAAAACTAATACACCCCCTAGAATAATACTATATACATCCCCCACAACTATATAGTCCCCCTATAAGAACCCATATATACACAAACCCCCCAATAGATAACTATATAACATTCCTATTATTGCTATATACCCGGCCCATAATAAATATATACCATCCCCCCCCAACAAAAAACTATATACAAACCTAGATAAAATACTGAAATTGTTCTTCACTTCCATCGTTCCACGATGCGCGCGCCGTCCTCATCCTCCCTCAATGGTGTCGGGGTGGATGATAACAAAGAATGGCGGACCCCTGTATACAGACGGCCAGCGGGTGAGTGGGCGGGTACGTCAGTTGGCGTAGAGCGGGGCAGAGAGTCCATTGCGTCGACGGAGCGCATCTTACTTATTACATTTGATGTCGTCATGAGCAGAGCAGGGTAACTTATTGTTTTTTCTCGCTTGCCATAGACCAAAGGCGGGAAAGACACATGGTGATATTCAACCCGGGCGCCGGAGCCTGGCGCGCGTGAATTACATGTGGCGTTCGGGCGGTCACTGGCGGCCCGAATCGCCCCAATTTGGTGCCCTATTTAACAGGCTGAAGGGGTGGGGGCCCGAGTCCCCCCTTTGATCGGCCGTGCATATAAATAAACAGTAAAAATCACCAAAACCATTAGTTATCGCTACGCGTCCGAAAATGCCCGAACTATTCAAAATATAAAAGTTTTTTCACTGCGTTTAAAAACCCGTAAGAAAAAATAGCGCCCAAAGTCGCAAATGTCCTTTTTTTGCCATTTTGAAAAAATATAAAAAATAAAAAGTGATCAAAGGTTACACAATCCTAAATGAGAAAGCATTGAAAAACGTCATCAACAAGTTCCCGGCAAAAAATGGACACCACCCATCAGCTTCATACACCGAAGTATGAAAGTTATTAGCGCAAGAGGGCAAAATGAGGAGTTTATTTTGTACATGAGTTTTAATTTTTGTATGTATTGAAAACATTATAAAACCTATACAGACTTTGGTATCCCACGTGATCGTATTGACCCAATGCAGTGAAGTAACCCATTAGGGCGCACAGTGAAAGACATCAAATCCAGGCCAAAAGAAATGGCGCAATGGGTTTGTTTCATAAATTGCACTGCATTAGAAGTTTTTTTTTACCGCTTCCCACTACAACGATCATGAAAATAATCCCATCACTTCTGGAAGTGCAAATTGGTTACGCAAAAACAAGCCCTCACACAAGCTCTCTTCACTTAAAAATAAAAAAGTTTATAGATTTTGAAGAGTGGGAGTGAAAAATAAAGAACGCAAAAACAAAGAAAAAAGGGCCTGGTCCTTAAAGGGTTAATTGCCTTAAGGGACAACACTAGACAAAGATCAGTGCCACAATCATAGCTTCTCAAGGGGGAGTCATAGGGTTGGTGTTTCTGGTATCATGGGATCGGGTTGAATCCCTGTATTGCATTGATACCAAAACCTGACCCATTTGCTTATGGTACTCGATCCCAAGATATTACTATCTTGACCACAAATGTTAAACCTAATTATTCATACTAACCATGATACCCGTGTGATCGATTCAAAAAAATATATTTGCCCTTGGGTTGAGATCACACCCATAACTCCATAACAACATGTTTATACTGGGATTTTTATATAATCCGGTGCAAACAAAATGGGGCCCTCTTAAACCAGTTGCTGTTGCCAGGCTGGCCAAGGGATATACCCCTGAGGAGTAGTTTCTACAATGATCGAGCAGGAGCTTTCCACCAGTGTGTCCTTCTTTTTTAATCCCATCTGTATGCACCCCTAAACCGGATTTTCAGATGATTGCTCTGCCATACGCCTTAATTTCCATTGGTGATATTTCTGTTTGACCTGGTGATATTTTTGATCTACTTTTAACCTTTTTACTTGCTTTTTTTGCACAGACACCTATGTTGTATTTCATTTTGACAACACACTAGATAGGTTTAACCATTTGGCTTGTGCAATTAGGATGTGAACACGTGTTTTTTAGTGCCGGGCTCTTTTGCATTGGCTTTTGCTAACCAAATTTGTTTTCATTTTAGTAGAGGCGAACACATGGAGAGGGTCAAGTGTACTCGGTTTGCACCAGAGCCTGTCGAAAGCAGTTGGAGTGCGTCATTGCGTACAAAAAAAAAACCAGGTCACTCCACAGTATTCTACTCTTTGTCTGCACTGGCGGGCCAAGGCGAAAGTAAGGCTGCAGTCGAGAGAACCGCCAGACAGGAGGTCCAGGACAGCAGCACAGGAATCATATCACGGATGTAGCGATAGCGTCAAGGCATGCGCACGGGATCAAAGCCAATAATGGAAACGATGTGGTACAACGGGAATTCACATATAAGACAGGGTATCAGAAAAGCTTTCTCTAAGGCAATGAAGTGCACAAAAACCAGAACGGGGACACAGGAATGCGGTGCTGGCATTTGACAACATTGGCAGGCCGGCCATTTCAAACTAGCAGCCACTGGCCATTTAATTTTAAAAGGTAATCACTCGTCTGGCGGGACTCACACCATAGGAGGTGGGCGGACTATTGGATAGAGCGCCTGTCTGGGGAACCCATCAATGAGGTCAGATGGATTGCAGAGGGGGCACAAGGAGACACACGGTTTGGTCATCTGCGACCACCACACCTGCAGTTGGTAGGGCAACCCGACAGCCCCCCCCACCCCCGATTCCTAGTATCACACATATAGGGGCACAGTTTACTACCACTGATAAACTGGAGTTCTTACTGAGAGTGTCGCACAACATAGCACATTGTGCATAATGTGCGTGTGACTCAAATGACTGGCGCCCATCCGCCAATACCTATTCATCGACCTGTGTTTTTAGTGATCGCATGTAGGGCCTTAGCGCGTCAATTTGTCGAACACAATTTGTGGAAGCGACTTTAAATGCCGCGCTCCAGGGTGTCACAGACTTACTAAATTTTTATACTCTTACTCTCAAGCTGGTGCATCGACACATGATCACATGTCATGCAGTGTTGCGATTATAGGTTCGTGGACAGCGAGGCGTGTGTGTGACTATCTCTTAGCTATGATCAGCGTTAAGGATATCTGATCTTTTTGTGGGAAATTTTCATGATGCTATTTACAATTACCGTGGCTTTTCATTTGGCAATCCACTCCAATCACACACTGCGGCATCTGCAGTGAGCAGTGTTGATGGGAACGCCCCCATTACCCAGGAACTTCTCACTTCCAGCTGAAAGCTGTGCAGGAAACTTCCTTGCCACATGTTTTCATGTCCCTACACCAGTATCACATTAACCACTAGTTGGTGGCCGAGGCATTTGTGGACGCTGGCAGTGTGTGCTACTTTGTCATCCTTTTCAGGTTGAAACCATGTCGGCTTATTTCACAGGGACACCTCCGCCTTGGCGGGTCCTCTGCCTTGGGGCCCCTTTCTGCCCAATGAGGAGGGCTTGGGCCTTCACTTCTCCGACTATGTGTCTGTGATTCTTGGCATTAAACCAATTCTCTCGGTGGTATGGCCCTTGTCCTATAATGCACCCGCTTTACCTGCTGGGGATACAGATCCTTTTTTTTATCTTCTTCCAGGGCCCTTCCTCAGAGCCAGAAAATAAGGTTATAAAAATATTCAAATGAGAGGCACTCAGGTTCGCGTCTGCTGAGCTCCTCTTGGCTCTCCGATACCTAATTTATGCATGCCCCCCCCTCCCCGCTTCATGTTATGCACCACTCGGCTGATATGCATGTGAATGACAATAGCTGTGATGCAGTAAAGGTCCTTTAGCTACATGTGGTACAGTGATGTTCTGCTGTGCGCAGGGGCGGACTGGGAATTTAAAATGGGCCCTGCCTGGAAAAAAACTATAAAAAGTGGCCCCATTATTGGCAGAGTCAAAACAAGTGGGTGGGTATAGAACCGACAAAATTGTTGTAGATGGACCTTAACTAGCAAAAGATGTTCTTGTTTTGCATTAAGTGAATCTAATGTGCAAAGATGTAAACCTGTTGATCAGTAACATGATGCAAACGCACGACTGATAAGCCTTAGATACTCCCCCTGTGCTATACATGTACAATTCAGAGAAAAGAAATAGTTACTGCCTCCAGTACAGCGAATATCTACACATACACATAGATAACACATTCAATCCTGACTTCTATATACATAATAAAACTACTAAATAACCTTCTCTCACTATACAAGCCAACTACTATAAATACTGTCCCTATGTACAAGACTATAACTACTATAATACTGTCCCCATGTACAGAATATAATACTATAATACTGCCCCCTATGTACAAGAAATAAACTACTATATACTGCCCCCCTGTGTAAAGAAATAAACTACTATAATATGCCCCCTATGTACAGAATACACTACTATAATCTGCCACCTCATGTACAAGAATATCACTACTATAGTACTGCCCCTATGTACAAGAAATATAACTACGTATAATAATGACCCCTATGTGCAAGAATATAACTACTATAATACTGACCCCTATGTACAAGAATATAACTACTATAATGGCAGAAAAACTTGAAGGAGGAAAATAGGGAATCCAGCATCCATGCAAGAAGGTTCAGGTGTAGACAGTAGGTATAAAATCTTCAAAAGTTTAATCTTCATTTTCTAAAAACATCTTCATAGTGAAGTAGAAACATTGATACAAAACGAAAAATTGCAGGGAAAACACACAAAAACACAAAAAAAAGAAAATAGCAGCGGTAACGCGTTTGGCTATTTTACATGTTTTAGCCCTTAATCAACCTAACTGCTTGTCCCGCATCGTCTTAATAGTGTGGAGAGCAAGTAAATGTGTGCGGGTTTCCGGCGTGAAGTGTCACGCCCAGTGGGGGGGGGGTGGTCAACGCTGGCTAAAATAATCTAAACAGATGGCTACATAATATTGAAAGAATCCTTTATATCAGTAGAAATATAGCAAACTTGGTTGTAATTTAACCCTTGGGGAAGCGAGGTCCAGGCTCAATATCCAGTATGCTTCTCTGGATAGGAGCAATTTCTTCCAGTCCCCTCCTCTGGTGGGACGGAACACTTGCTCTATGGCCGTGACGGACATTCTATTCATATTACCTGAATGGGTTTCTTTGAAATGCCTGGATATCCCTGACAAATTACGAGTGCTCGTGAGTGTCAGCTTTCTTACTGTGCAACCTACATACTGTACAGAACATTTGGAGCAATTTATTAAATAGACATCATGGGATGTTTCGCAATTTATATAAGTTCTGATATTGTAGGTGATGTTGGTGTTGACAGAAGAGAAAGAAGTTGTTTTGCAGATGAATTTGCAAATGTTACAGCGTGTACCACCACAACAATAACTCCCCTTGGTTTGTAACCATGTTTTCTTTGGGGTGTTTGTGGTGAAAGTATTGGGGGACAGAATATCGCCCAAAGTTTTTGCTCTAGTAGATACATATGACACGCCATCTGCCAAAATTTCCTTCAGTGTGGACTCATGCTGAAGAATGGGTAAGTGTCTTTGCAGTATTTTAGTAATGTTATAAAATTGAGTACTAAATTCCGTACTGAAAGTTATTTTTGGTCTTTCTTGTGGATTATAAGCTTTAGGCTGTAAGTATTCAGAACGGGACTTCTTACTCACTATGTTGATAGCCCGTTTACAGGAATGTTTAGTATAACCTCTTGATTGTCTTCGTATAATGTTATAACATTCTTGTTTGTACTTGGCTTCAGTAGTACATGCTATTTTGGCCCTTACATATTCACCAATGGGGAGATTTTTATAGTGTGAGGGGCATGTCAACTGGAAGAGTGGAGTAATGTGTTGCCCGATGTTTTTTTTCGATAGAGTGAGGTTTGAACCTCATTTGAGGTGGTTTCTCCCAAAAGAGTGATATCTAAAAATGAGATGGTGTCTTTATGGTATTCATAGGTGAAACGAAGGTTATATGGGTTGTTGTTGATGTATTCAACAAAATTAGCGACTGTCTCCTGGTTCGAATTCCAGACCAGGAGACAGTCGTCTATGTACCTTCCATACCACGTTATGTGTTGGGCAAAGGGATTGAGAGGAGTATATATGTAGTGCTCTTCCCATAAAGCCATGTACAAATTGGCCAACGAAGGGGAGAAACTTGCTCCCATCGGGCACCCGAGCTTCTGTATGTAATATTAAGAGTTGAACATGAAATAATTGTTAGACAATAAAAAAGCCAAGACAGAAATCATAAAGTCCTGTAAAACAATATCATAGTTGCTAAATTTTCTAAGGTGGTACTGTAAAGCCTGATTGGCCAAATTATGAGGAATGGAAGTATAAAGTGCGGTGACATCGCATGTGACCCATCCAGATGTGGGGGTCCAATCAAAATTATCCATCGCCGACAGTACTGATTTGGAGTCCTGTATGAATCCAGGCAGGCGGGTAACCAGGGGTTGAAGTAATTTATCCAGCCATATGCCGAGTCTCTCGTTCAATGATCCAACACTGGATATGATGGGTCTGAGTGGAGGCGGAAAAATGGATTTATGGGATTTTGGTAACGCATAAAAAAAGGGAACAATTGGATCCGTAGGTAGTAAGAATTGAGTAATTTCCCACCCCCATTATAATGAAAAATGTACAATCTCTATTAACAGATGGTTTACAATTGGGCATATTTGACAAGAAAATTACTCAATTCTTACTACGTGGGAGGGACCATAGGGCTCATTGACCCTTGGCAGCTAGATACACCTCAGTGTGTATCTTTTTAAGTGTTTTTAATAATTTTTTCCTTGTCCTGTTTACATGTGTGATTATTTTCTAATAAAATATTCTGTTACATATTATTAGTCCTTTGTACGTATCCCATCTTTTCTCTCCATGTTGTTACATGAATGGAATGTCCGTCATGGCCATAGAGCAAGTGTTCCGTCCCACCAGAGGAGGGGACTGGAAGAAATTGCTCCTATCCAGAGAAGCATACTGGATATTGAGCCTGGACACTCGCTTCCCCAAGGGGTTAAATTACAAACAAGATTTGCTATATTTCTACTGATATAAAGGATTCTTTCAATATTATGTAGCCATCTGTTTATGATTAGTTAGCCAGCCGTTGACACCCCCCACCCCACTGGGCGTGACACTTTCACGCCGGAAACCCGCACACATTTACTGCTCTCCACACTATTTAAGACGATGCGGGACAAAGCAGGTTAGGTATGATTAAGGGCTAACCATGTAAAATAGCCCAAAACGCGTTACCGCTGCTATTTTTTTCTTTTTTCGTTTTTTGTGTGTTTTCCCTGCAATTTTTCGTTTTGTATCAATGTTTCTGCTTCATATGAAGATGTTTTAGAAAATGAAGATTAAACTTTTTGAAGATTTTATACCTACTGTCTACACCTGGACCTTCTTGCATGGATGCTGGATTCCCTATTTTCCTCCTTCAAGTTTTTCTGCCATTGTATACATACCACACTGGACTTCCGAACAAGTGGTTCGTGGGATCATTCCGTGCACCTGGCCATCATTGTTGTGAAACATAAGAGCAGTCTACAAGGGGTGAGCTGTTTCCAATTTTTTCTCTTTCTCCCATCTTTTGGGTTGCATTATTTTATAACTACTATAATACTTCCCCCTATGTACAAGAATATAACAACTATAATACTTCCCCCTATGTACAAGAATATAACTACTATAATACTGCCCCCAATGTACAAGAATATAACTACTATAATACTGCCCCCTATGTACAAGACTATAACTACTATAATACTGCCCCCTATGTACAGGAATATAACTACTATAATACTGTCCCCTATGTACAGGAATATAACTACTATAATACTGCCCCCTATGTACAAGAATATAACTACTATAATACTGTCCCCTATGTACAAGAATATAACTACTATAATACTACATATATACACAGAAGTGAACATAAAAAAATCAGTATTTATCATATACAGCTACAGAAAACACATGAGAGATCTCTACCTATTGCATCCAGTGACATCAGGTGACGTATCCTCGGATTGTACTCGTTCCTCATCTTCTCCATTAGTTCCACCTTGTCTCTTCCTCCAGGTACACAGCATTCCTGCAAAGTTTACCACACAGACGTTTATGTTCTGCACTTTCCCATTGTCCTTTAACTGTCCCTTCACTGCTCCGTGCCTCTTACACCAAGCCGCGGAGCTGCAGGTGGCCGGGAGAGCTGACGGCTGACATGGAAAGTGTCAGCGCTCCTCCACGCTACACAGGTCGCGCAATGACGTCAATTGCGTGACCTGTGTAGCTGAGTGTATATACAGACGCAGAAGCAGCAGAGCTGCGCTGCGTCTGTGCAAATTACTAGTACCTGCATCGTTTGATGCAGGTACTATAGATTAAATGAAAAGTTGTAGGGAGTGCGGACCGGCCGTGCGGCAGCCTTTGCCTATGTGCTGCTGGAAGGTTCAGCTGTCCGCACATCCTCCCATGTCTTATAATAATCATAACACCCTACCCTCTCTGGTGACAGCTGGCTGCCGCAGAACACACTGAAGCCACTAGTAGGCACTGAAGTCACTAGTCATGTGATGTGAAACTATTTTGTATATAAACATTCAAGCCATGAGAATAAAAACCCTCATCAATACTTTAAAAAAAGACCTGTCACCAGAAATTTTCCCACACACCAGTAATACCTGCTACATACCTACCTACTGCTGGTTAAGAGTTAACAGTCCCTATATCAACTAAAATTATATGCCACTGAGGCATTGTACCTTAATTACAGCTGTTTTTATGATATGCAAATGAGTATAGACAAGTCAATTTCTGAGGAGAAGAGTCATGTTGTATCCAGACTGCCAATGAACAATGCCTCCTCCTTTTGATTGACAGCTCAGACTGGGATTTGAAATTCTCTTCCTGTACTTACCAGAATGCTGTGCCTCTCAGTGCATGGTGTATTTTGCGGTGAGCACTCCTCACTCATTGTCCTAAGCCTCTCCCCTGCTACCTCCCCCCACTTACGTCAGTTCACTGCCACAACTAATTAAAAGGCACTGGAATTATTCAGATGCATGTGCAACATCCCCCACTGGGGCCTAGCATTTTCTTGGGGCCTGGAGGCAGCAGGGGCCCACAATACCAGAGTGGCTGGCGGTTGCGGCCTAGGCACCCTGTGGCCACGGTGCTTGGTATGGGACTGGAGGGCCGTCCTACTGCCTGGCAGGTCTCCAGCAGGTGTTGTGTGCAAGAAATGAAATGAGAGGGAGATGCTGTTGTACTGAATCTCCCTGGGGAAACCCCTCAGTGTCCATAGTATATGTCCCTGGGTAGTTGAATGGGGACGCCCTTGATGGTATACAACGTTGCAACGTTGTGCAAAAGTTACTCACGGTTCTTTATTGGAACAACTGCAGGCAACGGGCCAAACGATTTCAGAACAAATGCCGGATTATTGGAGAAGTCCGGATTACTGGAGTGGTCATGGAGAGTGATCCTCAGGAGTAGATTCACCAGCCTGGTAGCAGGTGCAGGCTGGGAGGTAGCTGTGTCCAGGTATGGGAGCTACAGCTTTAATCCAAGGAGGTAGCTATGTGTGATACACTGAAGGCGTGTCTCACACTGTCTCTTGTCACTCAGTGTTCTAGAAGATGTGAAAGAGATGCTCCTGTGTCAGGAGATGCTGGCAAAGAGCCCTTGCACCTTCCTGACCAAGGGTTTTGTTATCCTCTGGTCAGATGGTGGCTCACTCTCCAATAACACTCCAGTTTACAGATTGAAATATCATTGGAAAACAGTATTCAATAAGATTAACCCTTGCCTGTCCAGGCAGAAACTACTGCTGCTAATTACCTCTAGATGTACCGAATGATACAGGGAGCTTATTCGCAAACACTCCTCTGCCTTGCGCATTGGCAGGGATGTTGCACATGGCAAGGCATTTTTAAAATCAACAGGTCAGATGCTATTGGAACGGTCATCATGTAAAATTGACCTTATTGATGACAGGTTCTTTGTAATGCTCAGGTTACAAACAAGTATTTCAATGTCAGTGTAGGAGCTTATTCATACATCTGTCTTTTTCTTTAGTATGCTATATGTGATTCCCAAGGATAGCATATTGACCCTTTATTGGCTATTTACTCATTCACATGTCCCTTGTTCTTCACAGACCCGTTGGACCATGTGATATTTTTTTCAGGATTGCAAACTGCGGGTTCCAATACAAGTCAATGGGGACATTTATCAAGGCTTGTACGCCAGAAAACTTTAATAGAAGCCCTAAAATAATTGCAATGCCTTGCAAACCCCAAAGGCATTTCGATGCTTAGCACCTTTACGCCAACTCCATGCCAAGAGGTGAGGTGGGATGTGAAGGGAGATAGTGCTTTAATTTTTTGGTTGGCACCTCGCTAAAAATAAGCGGGGTTTTGGGTTGCAGTTTGGGCACTCGGCCTCAAAAGGTTCGCCATCACTGTACTAGACCATTCACCTTTTTGCATGTTTTTTGACACCTGTGCAGAAACTTGATGTGATAGAAGAAAATGACCTGCAGTTTTGAAGTCAAAATATAAAGAAAAAAATAGTAAAATAGTAAATACTAATCATCATCCAGCGACAACACTGGGGATAGTTTTGACACCCACGCTGAAAAATGCTATTTTGGGAGACCTGGAAGGACTGGATCAAGCAAAGCATCTATTGGTTCAGAGGGTGCTGCATCTGGGACGAGTTTGTATTGCTAGGAAATGGGGATCTGCAGAGGCCCCAACGAAAGAATACTGGATAGGCTTAGTAGATAATATTAAAAAATACGAACGGGTTTGGTTCTGCAGGTGGGGTAGGGGGGGTGGGGAGAGGTGGAGTAACATTTGGGAGAGATGGAAATAAAGTCAAAAATTGCGTTCTTTCCCTCCCCTCCCCCTCCTTAGCTCTTGACCCCCGTGTTGGTTTTTTTTTTTTTTCCTTTTCTTCTTGCCTCTTCATCGGTGTCCGAGGGTGGGTGATCTGAGGGTAGGGGTGGGGGAATAACTATTTATGTGTACATGATACTATGCGCAATCTAAGATTGGAGGTTTTTTGTAACTTAGTGCAATATGTGTAATGTACACGGGAGATGAACATTGTTAAAGGAATGTAATTATATGGTATGACTATGTTTGAATCTAAAAAACAATAAAAGCTTATTTATAAAAAAAAAAAAAAAAAAATCATCATCCTGCCTGTTTAGCCCAAAAAGAGCTGATAAATTGAACAGGATTATGTTAATCCCCCTTGTCATTTATTGGATGTTTACCTTTTTCGCTGTTTTTTTTACCCATTCAGGTGAAAGAGGTTATTGTAAATACAAATGCCTGGGGCAATTGTCTTCATTAGAGATTACCTGCCATCTGAGTCATGGTGACATTGATTTGCACCCTTTTGCCCATCACAAAAATGGACTGTAAATTACCAGAAATGAAAAGCTGGAACTGACTAAAGGTGGAATAGCGAGTGCTATTTATTGACAATAGTGTAATAAACCAATGTTTCTATATCATTCCTGTAATCTCTGCCAGCTTTTAGTTACAGGGAACTTTATGGTATTTGATAATGACTCAATTTCTTCTTACCATGTTTGCATTTCTCATTGCTTCAATGATATTTGATATACCCTGCTATATTTACTGGCAACTGTTTGAGGCTGGATGGATTCCTGGATGTGCTTCTGCTGACTGCATTTTGGGCTTATATAATAAATCTGTTAACATTTATGATAAACAGAATTGCTGGAGGATGAACATTCGTGCAGCTACAAAATAAATGTAATCAAACCCAATTCACACAGCCAAAGGGCATAGTGGGGTGATTTTATTGCGCTGGTAATGACTGACACCTTCCTGTAAATCATTTTCTGTAGCTTTTCCTTATTGGACTAGAAGCCAATTATATTTCCAGGAGCTGCCACAATGACGGAGGCAGTCGGTAAAAAGATACTTATAAACTGGGGATGATTAAGAGGCAAGGGAAATATTCATTATGGAGGAAATGCCGAATGTAAGTTTTGCTGGAGTCTTTGTTGGCGTTATTTAACACCTTAAATCTAGATAATAGAATATAATGTTCAATGTTAGTTCAATATACATTTAAAAGGTAGCACAACCATGTCAGGTCTTGTAATGTATTAAGTATAGAATGTAGGTTTTAATACACAACCTCTTTTGATATCAGAAGTGGAGCTGGCACTGACCTTTCTACGGTCCACTTTTCAATTGCTAAGGAAGTAGATGAATTATATTATCTTAAGACTTAGGGTCTTTTATTTAGCACTACCAATTGAGGTATTGCAAAAGGAGGTGGCTAAATTATGTCCAGAGAGAGGGGATTTGGGGGTACAACCTTGTACTTTTGGTCCCTTTCCCACTCTCTGTATATTCTCTGGATTCTATAATAAATTGATTGTTGCATTTCGCCATTCTCATTGCGGACTCATCAGGGAACAGCCATTAAGCATGGAAGGGTGACAACATAACGGCAGTGGAGCTGTCTGCAGTAGCAGGTTGTCTTTTTATGTGTGCTCCCTTTACCCCCATACCTTTTTAGCATTCAATCAAGGGACCAAGGCACAGAGGGAGAGGTCTAAGCCCAGTGTTTCTCTCTGCCTCTGCGTCAGCCCAAGGAAGGGGCGCAAGTGACGGAGAAGATTACACACACAAATCTTAAATTTGCCTTAAAAGAACTAACGAAGACCTATAAGGGCTATAGAAAATAATCTGAAACATCAAATAGTACATATAGGCCTCTGGATCTATATTACACCAGCAGAAAGGGCCAGAAGTGTGACCGAATCAGAAAAGGAGGCCACAAAGTTCACTAAAATTCATGAAGTTATTCTTGTTGTTGATATCTTTTATTGGTTAACTAAAAATATGATGATTATTGCAAATTTTCAAGACTAATTGGGTCTCCTCATCAAGCATGGTACAAGACAATATCTGAATAGAACAACAATTTATATAGAAATGGACACAGTAATGCTATGATGAGACAATTCATCAGAACCAGAACAGAACAATCAATGGAAGACAAGAAGTAAACAAAATAACAGTAGCAATAAATGTTTTAGCACTTTGGGAGAGTTAGATGATTTGCTGTCCCTTGATTACGATCTGGTCCATGGTGGTGATGACCCCACCATGTCTGAGGAACAGAATTCTTAAGTGTCATAAAAAGACACGTGACGCATTAATTTATGTTCTGAGAGTGTCAAATGTTATCATAAGCTTGTGCAACACCTCTGCCGATGCAAGGCAGAGGGGTTGTTGCGAATATGTCCCAACATGTAGCTTGCAGCCTGTGTAGGGTCTGATCAACCCCACAGCAGGTCACTACATAACACAGGGGAACACTGCAGCTGTAGAGTCTGCCTGGTAAGGCAGGAGTTAAGTGTAGAATGTGATGTAATATGTGTCAGCCAATCACAAGTGTTTATATCTTGTATCTGTAAGCTGGGATGCGATTGGAGGAGGAACCACCACCTGACCAGTGGGAGTAATAAAACCCCTGGTCAGGAAAGTTCTAGAAGTCAGTCAGACAAGGGAGTCTGAACAGTTCAGTTCCAGTCTAGTTAGACAGGGAAACAGACCAGTGAAGCCAGAGCTCAGCTCACTGCCTGAGCAGCTCTGCAGAGTTAGTCAGTGAGAGAAAAGGGGTATCATCCTACCTTCAAGGGTGATACCTGAAGCAACCCAGGACAAGCTGAAGCATCGTACTAGGACACAGCTACCTCCCAGCCTGCCCTTGCATCCAGGCTGGAGATCCATTCCTGTGGTTCCATCTCCAACTGCAGCCCCAGCATTCTGCCTTTTGTCAAGGCACGGTACCTACTGTTCCTGTCGGTTCCAATAAAGAACTGTAAGTTACTTTTGTTCAACGTCTGCCTCCGTCTGGTCACGGCTGTCACCATCACGGGCACTTATACTCCAGACCCCAAAGGGTTGCCCCAGGGAGAACTACTCTAGCAGCCTCTCCCTCATCATTTCTTGCCAACACCACCCTGCTGGAGACCTGCCAGGCTGTAGGACAGCCCTCCGGTCCCCATACCAAGCACCGTGACACTAGCGTGCCTAGGCTGCAACCGCCAGCCACTCAGGTATTCCGGGCCCCGGCTGTCTCTAGGCCCCAAGAAAAGGCTAGGCCCCCGGTGGGGGATGTTGCATTTGTACTGTCAAACCCCTCTTTCTTTCTGAGTTTGGAAATTATCTTTTAATACAAGTATTCTCAAATCTTTGATTTTGTGGTCAGGGCTGCAAAAGTGTTTTCACACAGAAAGATCTGTCCTCTTTTCTTTTATGTTGTGATGAAGAGAGTTTATCTGTGTTCTCAGTAGTTGCCCAATTTCACTGACATAAAGACCTCCACTAGGACCTCCATCTGCTACACACAATTGGATAGACCACGTTATGGGAGGTGCAGCTGAGGTTAACTGGGTTGATGTAATCTCTATTGGAGTAAGGAATCTTTATCCTATAAGTAGTCATTATGTCAGGACAGGTTTTACTTATTGTCTGGTTGCAGGGAGATGTCCCTGTTATACTGCAGGCATGTGTGAAAGAAATTGAAGTAAGGAAGGCCACTTACCACCTTTGGATCTTCTTAGTGTTCCATTTATTAGTAAATACTCACAAAGCTGTTTGGCAGACGAAAACATAGCAGGAAGGGAGGTTAGTTTCAAGTGCAGGACATTATGACAAGACTTAACAACTCGGAATATTACTGATTACTAAAGGTTGTAACCAGCCTAGGATATTCTGAGTTGCCTTTCAAATTGGGTTGGAGAAGATCCCTGCGGTTCGTGTCCCGTGCTCTTTGATAGGCGCATGAAATGTTTTTCTTGGGGTAACCCCTGTTCTTGACTCTCTAGCCCCGGGGCTCCTACCACTTTCACTTTTTAAGGGGTGCCCACCAGTTTCTGACAGTCAGCAACTCAGCTCAGCTAAGTCGCTGACTGTCTCTGTGTGCAATGCACAGCGGCCTGTGGCCACCTGCATCGCACATAGGGATCTAGGATGTCAGCGAGACACAGCTACCATCGCGGGGGGAGTTCGCCGATGCACTGTTTTTGCGGCAGCGGGTTGTGATGGGACGCCGGTGGCAAGTGATGACGTCACACTGTCGGCATCCGATCACTACATGCTGCTGCCAAAACAGTGCATCGGCAATCTCCCCAGTATTGGCAGCTGTGTTTTCAGTGGCCAGCAGCTGCCTGAAGAGCAAGGAAGACCATGCAGCGTTGTAGGATCACTGGAAGGGAAGGTGAGGTAAGTATGAAGTTTATTATTTTGTGGCCATTTTCTACAGGGGATTGACGGCTAAATTCTACAGGGGGCTGGGGGCTGTATACTACAGGAGGCTGGTGGCTGTATTCTACAGGGGGCTGGTGGCTGTATTCTACAGGGGGCTGCAGGCTATATACTACAGGGGGCTGGCAGGCTATATACTACAGGGGGGCTAATGCTTCATTGGACATTTCACAGGTCATTTGCATACAGCTTTAGGACCTCATTGCTTAGGTTTACAGGCATGTAGAGGGACAATGAAAGGATAGAGGCAATGCTCTCTAATGGCAGTTTATGAAAATATATTTAGTTTAGGGGGGTTATTTTGCATGACGGGTTCCCTTTAAGTGTCATAAAAAGACACAAGACACATTAATTTATGTTCTGAGAGTGTCAAATGTTATCATAAGCTTGTGCAACACCCCTGCCAATGCAAGGCAGAGGGGTTATTGTGAATACGTCCCAACATGTAGCTTGCAGCCTGTGTAGGGTCTGATCAACCCCACAGCAGGTCACTACATAACACAGGGGAACACTGCAGCTGTAGAGTCTGCCTGGTAAGGCAGGAGTTAAGTGTAGAATGTGATGTAATATGTGTCAGCCGATCACAAGTGTTTATATCTTGTATCTGTAAGCTGGTATGCGATTGGAGGAGGAACCACCACCTGACCAGTGGGAGTAATAAAACCCCTGGTCAGGAAAGTTCTAGAAGTCAGTCAGACCAGGGAGTCTGAACAGCTCAGTTCCAGTCTAGACAGGGAGACAGACCAGTGCAGCCAGAGCTCAGCTCACTGCCTGAGCAGCTCTGCAGAGTTAGTCAGTGAGAGAAAAGGGGTATCATCCTACCTTCAAGGGTGATATCTGAAGCAACCCAGGACAAGCTGAAGCATCTTACTAGGACACAGCTACCTCCCAGCCTGCCCTTGCATCCAGGCTGGAGATCCATTCCTGTGGTTCCATCTCCAACTGCAGCCCCAGCATTCTACCTTTTGTCAAGGCACGGTACCTACTGTTCCTGTCGGTTCCAATAAAGAACTTTAAGTTACTTTTGTTCAATGTCTGCCTCCGTCTGGTCCCTGCTACTACGGCTGTCACCATCACGGGCACTTATACTCCAGACGCCAAAGGGTTGCCTCAGGGAGAACTACTCTAGCAGGCTCTCCCTCATCATTTCTTGCCAACACCACCCTGCTGGAGACCTGCCAGGCTGTAGGACAGCCCTCCGGTCCCCATAGCAGGCTATATACTACAGGGGGCTGGCAGGCTATATACTACAGGCGGATGGCAGGCTATATACTTCCAAAAACATTGTTGGAAGGGCCCCCACCAGTTTGCGGCCAGGGGCCCCCACCATCCTTAATCCGGCCCTGCAGGTGTATAGTATTTCTTAATGACATTTTGCTTCAGCAAAAAGGGATACCCAGAGTATTATCTCTGAGAGGCCTTTGAAAGAGCAGAAAAGAAGGAAAGGTTGTCTCTTTTAGTCCCAAATATGAAAGATGAAAGAGGAACTAGTCAGTTCAGGATAATAGGCCCTTTTGATGACAATATTGTGACATACCCTAACACAGTGGTGGCGAACCTATGGCACGGGTGCCAGAGTTGGCACTCAGAGGCCTTTCTGTGGGCATCCAGGCCTTCACCCCAACACATAGTTTGCCAGACAACACTCAGGGCTTCCTCCTGCGGTCCAATGCAGCTCAGGACATGCCATCCCCCCAGTGCAGAGAACTAAGAGCACAGAAGAAGTGCTCTTAGCAGCGTGGAACGAGTTGTCTTTCACACTTTCCCTTCTCCTGCTAAGGATATCCTTCTGTGCCACATGAATGTTTTTTAAGGAAGGAATAAAAACAAAGATGTTTTTAACTTGTGATGAGTGCCAACTCTTTCCAGGAACTAAGAGCACAGCAGTGTGAGGACACTCTCCTGAGCAGAAAATTAAGAGGAAAAGCAGTACAAGGACACAACCCCAGTGCAAAGAACTAAGCACAGCAGTGTGAGGACACCCCCAGTGCAGAGATCTAAGAGCACAGGAGTGTAAGGACACTCCCCCAAGTCCAGAGAACTAAGCACAGCAAAGTGAGGACATTCTCCCAACTGCAAAGATCTAAGCACAGCAATGTGAAGACACCCCCAGTGCAGAGATCTAAGAGCACAGGAGTGTGAGGACATTCCCCCCCCAGTGCAGAGAACTAAGCACAGCAGTGTGTGGACACCCCTCCCCAGAGTGCAGAGAACTAGCAGAACCGCATTGTGAGGACACACCAGTGCAGAGAATTAAGAGCACAGCTGTGTGAGGGCATATCCCAGTACAGAGAACTAAGAGCACAGCAGTATGAGGACAAGCCCCCAAGAGCACTTGGAGGATCCTAGGATAACCATATTTCACAGTACTGCTGCTACTACAACATACACATCTCTCCAGGGCTGGTAGCTAATAAAGGCAGATTCCCCTTAAGATTTAAGTATAGAAAAGTGAGGGTCTATGAAGCAGTTCGATGCTGAGAGCTTAGAGCACAGCAGTGTCAGGACATGTCTCCAAAAGCTACAAACTTGGAATTTCAACAGTCCTGCTGCTACCAATAACAAACCTCTCCAAGGACAATACATTACACACATCCCCATGGATAATACCCAACACACCGCCAGCAGCTTTGCATGATCACACCTGCTGACCGATCCCTTTAAATAATGTCCCTTTCCATATATACCGGAAAACAGCAGACAAGATATCCACCTATATACTGTATATATATATATATATATACACGCACACACACATTCCCAGCAACACCCCCCCACCACCACCACCACCATTATATAGAACCACCTGTCTGTGCCCGATCCCTGAGGGGCCCTCGTTAAAAATAATCCCCCCTTGCAAGCTCCTTAACTCTGTAAGACAACACAGCAGCTGCAGCAGGACCTGCGGCTCACCCATGGGGATCGCTGCTGTAAAGTCAGCGCAGCGCCCTGGGATTTACACTGATCCCTACCAGATCCCGAGGATCTACAGATTTGGGAGAGGGATTTTTGAATATTTTTGGTTTTCGAAATATTGGATCTAGGACTATGTCTCCCAGCTGTCAGCTCCGCGGGGAGGTCAGTCCCTGCCACACACAAATATGGTGCGGAGCCGTCCAGGACCCTAAACTGGGATATTTTGGGCACCGAGCCCCCCACCCCACCCCTTCCTTCCCAGACTGACATAAACTTTCCAAGAGCTAACAATATTCCACCATAAAACATCAATCTCGGCCTTCAGAGGAGTTAAAAATCTAATTTTTTAAAACCAAATTACGTTCAAATTTTTTTTTTTTTTTCAAAAAGTTACAAAAAGTTCCGATGCAAAGTATTTAGAACTTAACGAAGTTTTTACAGTCACATTTCAAGAACGTATAAAGTTTTAGGATCTAAGGACGTGAAAAAAATGCAATAAAAAAAAAAATTTGCAGAACATATGCAGAAGAAAAAGTGTCGATTGTCCTAAAATATCAGCATGCTTACCTTGTGACTCTCCTGCGTGCTGAGTGAGGGGGGTCTGAGCGAGCCTGAAAAGGGGATCCTGGTGGAAGGGGTGTGACCCTGCTGTCATTAGGCTCCAGCTGCTGGACGCATTCTTCTGGCCTCCGGCGGACACCTAGTGGTCACCCCTGGGTACTGCAGCCTTGGACACCCCATCACCTGCTCCGAAAACTCACTAACACCAGAGAGAAGCAGAGACATTACGTAAGAGAAGAGCCCTGCACACATGAAAAACATAAAGGGAAAAATAAAAAAAACTTAAAAAATTGTAAAATGGTAAAGATTAGGTTTTACCCCGCATGAGGCGCTGCCACGTTTGCCATGAATCAAGAAAGTTTCTGAAATACAAAAAGTTTTTGTACATTTTTTTTTTACTAAATTTTATTATCCATAAATGTACATTTAGTGCAATTTGGAAAAAAAATTGCCTAAAAAAAAAAAATATACAGTTAACAAACGCAACTAAAAACAAAAGAAAATTCATGTTCAAGTTTAAATTAAGTGAAAAAAAAAGTTTTCATTGTAAAGGATCAAAAAATAAAGAAAAATCTATAAAAAAATACAATTTAAAGTGAATTCAGTAAAAATATTATTTGAAAAAAATAAAATAGTAAGAGTAATTAAAAAAAAAAAATCATGCTTTTTTTTTTTTTTTTTTTTTTTTTTTTTTAAAAGCCCCTCAAGAAATAGGGTAAATTTATCAAGTGACAAAAAAAATCCCAAAAAACTCTAAAAGATGAATTTGTCATAATATCACAAATAGAATGGTTCTACAATAAATAAATTCAATAGTATTTTTTTACATTTTTTTAGCATTTTTTTTTTACTAAAGAAAAACTTGAGTTGACATCACACATACAGGGCTGTGACATTACTTAAATTTTATATATCCATACATATAATACCTTAAGTTTTTTTTTTTTTTAAGAAATTTTAAGCTTGACGTAGTGCATTTCACCCGATTTGCTATTAACTTGATATTTAATATTAATAGGATGTAGGATAAAAATTTGACAACAATTTAAGAGAGAAAAAAAAAAAACGAAGTCATTTTGGATAATGTGTTTTTTCTTATAATTATGGTTATTTATAAAGCTTTGGAAAAAAAAAAAAAAAAACACACACACACTTTACTTTATACTGACACTGGTCTCTCCAGTCCCTTTGGACATGAATCTAAGGAACAGAAGTGGCAGAATGTTTTCTTAGCTGTCCTCCTATGACACCTGTGCAGTCACCGGGGGAGGGGGGAAGGACAGGGCCTCTTACTAAAAGGAGAAACCCATCACAGATGATTCTATGATCTTATTATTTTCCTTTTTTTTTTTTTTTTTTTTTGAGATTTTTGTTTGGCTTCAGAATTTTCATAAAGCTTTAATTTTCTATAAAGTTTTTGACTTCTTTTTAAAAGGCACCTACCCCCCAGAATGAAGGACTGTATGCAAATGAGCCAGAGGGGCTTCATCCTGGTGGTAGATGCCTTTAAACTAGATTTCAGATTCTTTATCACAGAACTTTTATTGTGTGTTGGGAGGGGGTGACACATGTTCTGCACAGTGTAACAGACTGTGAAACTGCGGCACGGAGGGGTTCTGGTAACACAGTCATTAGCATAGTCACAGTGCCTGGATCTATGATGGATTTTGGCGGTAGATTTCCTTTTCATTTTATTTGTAACTTTGCTAGAAGTGAAGCTGAAGATCGGGACGGCTGTGGGATAGATCCTGCAGTGATTTCTAGCACCGCTCTGATACAAGACCGTGTCTCCCCTCATAACCTTTACATATCACCTCTTGTCGCTATCCCCCCCCCCCCCACCATGTGCATTGTCAGCCCTCATGGTCCTTCGCTTGTCACTGCAGTTTTGTATTTTGTACTTGCACCTGTTTTTGTCCGAATGTAATGTATGTGACCCCACAATGGGGGCATCCACAATTCTATCTAGCGTCCGGTCTGGGTGGACCGGATGGCACTGATTCACCCTTCAGCAAGGAATTTTCCTAAAAATACGTACTTTTTAACCCCACTTATTATGTCCAGCCACCAGAGCCAGACAATTTTGCGTGGGGTCAGGTGGCCGAACTCGATCACATCGGCTCCTCTCTACCCATAAACCCATTAGCAATAGCTGCGCGGTGCCCCCAGTCTGTGTTAATGTACAGGTCCTTGATATTTTATGGGGGTACAGTGTATACACCACTATACAGGGTGCTGCAGCCTTCTACAGACCACCAAAGCCACGAATCACACGTAGAACATGAAACCATCAGACGTGTTTATTGCAGGTTACAGTACAAAAAAAAAAAAACAATCCGGGTCGAGATATTTTTAGCAAAGTCAGTTTCAACAAGTAGCAGCACTCTGATTGGATGCCGGGGTCCAGTGGGAAATATTCCATTATGAAGGAGGAGTCCGGTGCTACATTAACTGATGGGATTTGGTCCAATATTTTACAAAAGAAAAATACTATAAAAATACATAAATCATGGTGGTGCAGGAGGAGAGATCCATCACCCGACTCCTCCCTCCTGTCACATGTCTGGCTGAAGAGGGGTGTGGTAACGGTGATAAGCCACTCCCTTCCCTCCTCAGGGAGCAGCATCGCCCTCTAGAGGACATAACTTGGTACATAGACTTGTAGAACGTGAATGACCCATCCCTGGTCACTATGTAGTCGGGACGCTCTGCTTGATGACGATCTTCTGCCGTGTGTTGCGCTGCGCGGAGTCCTGCGCTGTCGCTGTGGAACCCATGGAAGCGGCAGCCATGGCGGCGTTGGGCAGGCCGTGTGCGGTGATGTATTTCTTATAAGCTTCGCGGATGACCTTGAAGGCACGGCCGTTGTAATAGGGGATGTCGGTGATGGGGTCCCGGTATTGCGCCGGCTTATGGGTGACCGGGCACAGCTCTCGGATGGGGAGTCTGGGTTTATTTCTGGGGAAAATACGCTCAAAAGTCTCGTCATCTGAGAAGGTGATGAAGGTGCGGGAACACTTGCCGGGAGGGGGCGCTACGGAGTCACCATTCTGCTCATGCTCCAACCTGGAAGACAGATGTAGGTGCCTTAGTATAAGAGGTCACCACCCCCAATAATAGCCGTGTTTAGAGGAGCACTCACCCTTCCACGTCCACGTTCTCCTCCTTCACGCTGACATCAGTGATGAGCGGCATGGCCACCGAGTGGTAGCAGATGGTCGGCCCCACGCACCGCCTCTTCTTCTGTACCTGCTTCTTCTTGTCCGCCTCTAAACGTTCATAGTTTTCTGAAAAAACAAGACATGAACGTTGTGGAGACAGTAAGAGACGCCTAGGCCAAAAAATAAAGTATTGTGCAATATAGTGCCAACAAGCCGTGCACCCGTGGCTGGCACCATGCACATACCTAGAGAGCGGATGTTGATCTCCTCTGTGATTTTGGCCTCCTCCAGCAGCTCCTCCTGGGTCAAGGGTCTGTCAGGGTGGGGTCCTTTCTTCTTACGGGACTGCACCTGTCTCTCCTGTACTCTCAGGAAGGTCTGCCGCGTGTGCTCCGTGGTAGACTGCCGCATCTGCTTACGGCCTAGGGTTAAAGGGGTATTCTGAGCAATACAGGTTCACAAGTTTATGCCCAACGTATGATCAGGGGGGAACCTCACATATTCCACGAGACCCTTTAAGTAATTAAAGGAAATCTACCACCAGGATGAAAGACTGTATGCAAATGAGCCAGAGGGGCTCTGTGCTGCATTAACACCTATGCAGCCCGGAGCCCTTCATTCTCATTTGCATACAGTCCTTCATCCTGGTGGGAGATGCCCTTTAAAGAGGACTACAAGACTACGGAGAGAAATAGCTCACATACACAAGCCTTAGTTATATATCCCAGTGGTGTAACACTTACTCTCAGCACTCTCTTCGGTGGCCTCCTGCGGTGGAGGTCTCTCCGGTCGGCTTTTGGGTGCGGTGCTGGCCTCAGGTTTGGGCTTCGGTTTAGGTTTCAAGAGCTGAATGGGCTCCTGGAGGGGGAGGAGACAATAAAAAGATGTAGAGACTACACAGGGCAGAGGTGTAATGTAGCCCACCCTACCCCCAAGTGCTCGGTTCTTTCGTGTGGCCCCTCGTCTGTGACCCATGAGGCCCTGGACCCTCAGTTGCTTCTTCCCATAATGTATCTGACAGGTCTTTGACCACATGCTCCATGATGGAACCCTTCACCCCATGACCCCTGACCTGGTTGTACAAGCATCTTATTGCTCAGCTCCTTCCACTGATCACTTGCTCCTCATAGATCTCTCCACTAGGAGGCGCCAGTGTTCCAGCTGTTGTCTCCTAATTTCCGCCGCTCACCTTATAGGCCTTGGTCACGACCCTGCGCTTCTTCTTGGGCTCGTCCTCCTCGTGGTCGCTGGTGGGTTCATCCCCTTCGTCAATGTCAAAGTCGGAGTCCACCTCATCCTCGCTCTCGGAGCGAACCTCGTTATATTCGTCATCCCCAGATTCCTAAGGACACAAAAATAAGAGTTACTGAGCTACAGAAAGGGGGGCGCTCACATCTCTGATCATAGAGGGGTAAGTGCCTCCATAGGTAAGTAACCCCTCAAATGTCATTGTGTGCCATTCTTTTTTTTTTTTTTTTAATATTTATGTTTTATTCGATTTTATACATACATAATATACAACACTTGGGTACGCAGACCCTTTAAAATAACCCCCCCCACCCTCCTCCCCCCCTTCAAACAATAAAACATCACTTTGTCTCTGAAGGTGAAAAAACTGTTTTAAAAGATTTTTGTTTTAAGTTATTGATTTTCCTTCCCTAACACGACATCTGGAAGTACGAAGTGTCTGCCCGAGACCCCTCTGTGATCACATCCAATGGGAGAAGACTCGCAAATTCCACCCGGTTCCATTTTCTCTATATTTGTAACGGACCTAATGTGCCCCTCAAACTCTCAGTCACATACCATTCTGTCAGTGTGAACGGTTGCATTATTTGGACCCTTTCCTCTTGAGACATACAATGTGCAATAAACATTCGCCACTTTTTAAAGAAATTTTTTGCCAGTTTGCTCTTATTTCGCTCCGTTTGCATCCTTTCTACATGTAAAAGCTTATTCATCTGGTCAGTAATCAGTGCGGTCGCTGGCATTGTTTCCTGTAGCCAATGTTGTAATATACACCTTTTTGTCACCAGACAGATCACATGAAACAGTTTAGGTAAATAGAGGGGGGTTAGCTCCCATTGTTTCATCTCTAAAATGAAATATATATACCAGAGGGTGCAGTGGTATTTCCCACCCCCACAACGAGGTGCATAATCTTTTAATCTGTTCCCACAGTTCTACTATTTTCGGGGCATGTCCATAGACCGTGCCATAGATCTGTGCCCGGTTCTTTACACTTCGGACAATTAATTATCCTATCCGGGTGTAATGGAGAGGGTGGTAAATTAAACCCATAAATAGCTCTGTGGATTATACGATAATGTGTATCTCGCCATACCCCATTTAAAACTTGCTGTCCTTAGTATCCATCCATCCTTCCTGGATCTTTTTCCCTATGTCTTCCCCCTCTATTACTGTTGCCCATAGATCAAATGCCCGCTCCGCCACTCCTTTAGTCCATTCATCTCTTAGTCTTTTATATGTTAGGGATATGTTGGAACCCCTTGATCCCACCAGTATTGTGTTGTCAAATAGGTCCAGACAATGGTGATCTATGATCACATGATACAGACCTGCTCTACTCCCGGTGCGTTGCCCTCCGAGGACGCCTCTGTCCTCTTACACAAATAGAAGCAAATGGATGAAGGATGAGGATCGCACTCTGGCTTGCTTGTATCCAAAATATGAAAAACTTTATTAACGCATGGAAGCAGCGATACAAAAAATTGGAATAAAATCTGACGCGTTTCTGACCTTTGCGGTCGGGGGCTGGCAGGCTATATACTACAGGGGGCTGGCAGGCTATATACTTCCAAAAACATTGTTGGAAGGGCCCCCACCAGTTTGCGGCCAGGGGCCCCCACCATCCTTAATCCGGCCCTGCAGGTGTATAGTATTTCTTAATGACATTTTGCTTCAGCAAAAAGGGATACCCAGAGTATTATCTCTGAGAGGCCTTTGAAAGAGCAGAAAAGAAGGAAAGGTTGTCTCTTTTAGTCCCAAATATGAAAGATGAAAGAGGAACTAGTCAGTTCAGGATAATAGGCCCTTTTGATGACAATATTGTGACATACCCTAACACAGTGGTGGCGAACCTATGGCACGGGTGCCAGAGTTGGCACTCAGAGGCCTTTCTGTGGGCATCCAGGCCTTCACCCCAACACATAGTTTGCCAGACAGCACTCAGGGCTTCCTCCTGCGGTCCAATGCAGCTCAGGACATGCCATGCTCAGCGCCATTTTAAAGCAACCTCCTTGGCTGCCAGGACTACAGGAGAAATGAGAAAGTGTGGACAGAGAAATTATTTTTGGAGTTCCTGGTCTGGGAACCCGGATTCTTCCTTTTCAGAGGACTCTGCAAGGAAGCTACAATCCAAATTTCTCCATCATATTTCTATTGGTGAACTCAGGACACCAATACGATTGAAACCTGTGATATAGCCGGGGTCAATAAGTTACTGCTTAAATTGTCATGTTGGCACTTTGCAACATATTTGTGGGTTTTGGTTGAAGTTTGGGCACTCTATCTCCAAAAGGTTCGCCATCACTGCCCTAACAGGATGAGGATTTAAGGAAGATCCTCAACCGCAAACCCCTTATTCCTTTTTTAGCATGGTAGGGGCATAAGGGGAGGTAGCCTAGTCAGAAACCACTATACAAGACCCCCAATAGAAGATAATTGTCTCACGAGGAAACCTAAGGGTACCTTTAGGTGTGGTTCTGGTGTAGCAGGCAATCAGATAAAACCAACAGTGGAATTTGTGTGTTGAGCAGCTGGTGTGAGATATAAAATGAATGACTTCCTCAATTGCAGTGAAGTATATCTTTCACAATGCAACTGCCTCTTGGACTATGTTGGCAAGATCTATAGAACTGCGGAGACGTGTGAGGGATCACTATGGAGACATAATTAACAAGTAGGATACATAGATTGCACATCACATTCATATGGTACAAAATGGTCACCCCAAAGCAATTTAATTCTGGGGATCCAATCTATACTGAGACAAGAGAGGGAAACTGGGAATGTACAGATTTACAGGAGGAATGTAGATGGATCTACAAATTGCAATGTGTTCTCTCCAGGGGGCCTCAAAGTCTGAGTTTCTGGTGTTTTCTATGATACTCTGGTAATAATGACCCTCTATGCAGTAGTATGATCTTAAACTAGGGATATCAAGATTTTGTGTTTTATTTTCATTTGAACATATTGGAGCTATTTAAACCGCCTCCAGGACGCGGCCCCATTTTTCAAATCCGCCCTGTGTCACAATAAGTGGTTATAGCTTTGGAACGCTTTAACATATCCAGGGGATTTTGAGTCCTAAATAAAGTTCTAAATTCTCTATATCTGATGCAGATAGTCATAGCATCCAAATGTAATTCATAACTTACCTTTTCCAAATGTCTGCTTTATGTTGGCATGTTTTTTTTTAATTCCATATATTTTAGAATGTTATGAGGCTTAGAATTTGGATGTAATTTTTTCCATTTTTTGGAAAATCGTCAAGACCTGTATTTAGATGGACTTGCTCAACTTTCAATTGAGAGGCCTAAATAATTGCAAGACTCGTAAATTACCCCATTATGGAAACTAGACGCATGAAAAAGTTTTTTAACCCTTTAGGTATTTTTTTAATATTTATGTTTTATTCGATTTTATACAAACATAATATACAACACTTGGGTACGCAGACCCTTTAAAATAACCCCGCCTCCCCCCTCCTCCCCCCCTTCAAACAATAAAACATCACTTTGTCTCTGAAGGTGGAAAACTGTTTTAAAAGATCTTTTGTTTTATTGATGTTCCCTCCCTAACACAGTACATCTGGAAGTGCGAAGTGTCTGCCCGAGACCCCTCCGTGATCACATTCAATGGGAGAAGACTCGCAAAATCCACCAGGTTCCAGTTTCTCTACATTTGTAACGGACCTAATGTGCCCCTCAAACTCTCAGTCAAGTACCATTCTGTCAGTGTGAACGGTTGCATTATTTGGACCCTTTCCTCTTGGGACATGCAATGTGCAATAAACATTCGCCACTTCTTAAAGAAATTTTTTGCCAGTTTGTTCTTATTTCGTTCCGTTTCCATCCTTTCTATATGTAAAAGCTTATTCATCTGGTCAATAATCAGTGTGGTCGCTGGCATTGTTTCCTGTAGCCAATGTTGTAATATACATCTTTTAGTGACCAGACAGATCACATGAAACAGTTTAGGTAAATAGAGGGGGTTATCTCCCATTGTTTCATCTCTAAAATGAAATATATATACCAGAGGGTGCAGCGGTATTTCCCACCCCCACAATGAGGTGCATAATCTTTTAATCTGTTCCCACAATTCTACTGTTTTCGGGCATGTCCATAGACCATGCCATAGATCTGTGCCCGGTTCTTTACACTTCGGACAATTGGTTATCCTATCCAGGTGTAATGGAGAGGGTGGTAAGTTAAACCCATAAATAGCTCTGTGGATTATACGATAATGTGTATCTCGCCATACTTCATTTAGAACTGCTGTCCGTAGTACCATCCATCCTTCCTGGATCTTTTTCCCTATTTCTTCCCCCCTCTATTACTGTTGCCCATGCGTCAAATGCCCGCTCCGCCACTCCTTTAGTCCATTCATCTCTTAGCCTTTTATATATTAGAGATATGTTGGAACCCCTTGATCCCACCAGTATTGTGTTGTCAAATACATTGTTAGTTGTTTCCTTACTTACATGTCTTAATTTGTTCATTATAGACTGTTTTATTTGTTCAAACTGAATAAAGTTTGAGGGGCCTAGATCATATTTCGCCTCTATTTCCTCTTGTGTCAACCAGCGTGGGTCTGTTTCATGTAGTAGGTGCTGCACCTTTAGGTATTTTATAGGGATTAAAACAAAATGGAGTTGCGGTCTACAAATTGTAATATTTTTGGACATTACATTCATTTTTGGAGGGAAATTAAACATTCACAGTGGATTAAATGACTAAAAGCTCTACAACGTTTGATACCTTATTTCTCCCGAGTACACTGATACCCCATATGTGGTGGTAAACTGCTGTATGTGCGCACAGCCGGGCATAGAAGAGAAGGATTCTTCATCAAGAACAGATTTGCATTATCACATTGTATAGGCTATAATTGTTTTCTTTTTTTTTAATGTTTATATATATAGGGGCATATTTTTTTTACCACATGAGATGCACTTTCCTGGTACATAATTTTGGGGCATCCAAAGCTCATTGATGTTTTATTAACTCTTTGTTGGTGGATGAAATATAGATTTTTTTGCTTTTTTTTTTTGGCTGTTCACCATATGATAAAATGATATGTTATTTTTATTCTATGGGTCGCCACAATTACGGAAATACCAAATTTATATGGTTTTTCTATTTTTTCCCAATTTTACCGATTTAAAAATGATATTGGAGAAAATCTTGTGAATTTTAGCATCACCATCTTTTCAGAAGCATAACGTTTTTATGTTTTAGCTGACTAATCTGGTTAATTTTTTGCGAAAAGAGCTTTTTAGCAGTATTATTTTGGAGCATATAACCTTTTTTAAGACTTTTTAGAGCAATTGTTTAAGGATATAAATAAAAAATTATCTTTTTTTGGAATGTTTTTTTTTAGTTTTATTTTTACAGCGTTTACTGTGCACGTCCAATAACAATTTATTCGTTTTATTCGTCATTTAAAGGGGGCGTGTATTGTGTTTTTTATATTTTATTGAGTGTTTGTAAGGGAAAGTGAAATTTTGGAGGGTTATAATTTATTTTTTAATTTTCTTTTAATTTTTTTAACTTATTCTTCAAATGTTATTCTCTACAGTGCCCCCAGTAATGTCCCCCACATGCCCCCAGTTACGTCCTCACAGCCTCTCTAGTTATGTCCCCCCATTCCCCCAGTTATATTCTCGCAGCCCCCCACTTTCCCAAATGTATGTCCCCCCAAAATCCCACAGTAGTGTCCTCACAGTCCTCACCAGTTTTGTCCCCCCCAGTCCCCTATTTGTCATCACACTCCTCCATATTCCCCCCAGTTATGTCCTCACAGACCCCCACAGCCCTCAATTATGTAGTATTCTGTTTTGTGACCTGCATGTAGTATCAGGATTGATATGCATCCTTTGAGCGGTTTGCATTATTGTGTCATACTGTGGATCTGCACAGCAACTGTGTCTCTTCTATTTAGGAGTACAGAATTAACCCCACTATTACTGTTCTTACATGACTTCTGGTTCCTTTATTTTAATGACAGTGCAATTTTGCCTAGCTGTCGATGGGGGAACTTCCCAGGTTTCCATAGCGATGACTGCATCACTTCTACCCATCCTCCAGGTGACGGGAGGCGAAGGCAGAGAGAGACGGAGACCACTGAGACCACTCCCTCTGTCCCTTGATTTGATGATATGAAGTGTGTAGGTAAAGTACCCATATACTGGGGACATGTTTTGGCTTACCTATATACTGGGGGAATGTGCTGGCAGGCCTCATTATAGATGATCCCATAGAAGTTGCCTTTTTTATTTTTCCTCTCTGGATTGTCCCTGATTTTTCAGCCTTTTTGCTGCAATTTTACAGGGGGCACAAGTTTGCTTGTCTACCTAGGGAACCAGAATGCCTTGTTGTGGCCCTGCTACCCACACAGCAGCTTCCTGTATAACATCTGGTGCACTGCTGAAAGCGTTAGAGAGATTCCCCCTCCCTCTAATGCTGTCACAGACCTGTGCTGTAGTCAGAGGAGGAGAGAACAATCAGTCAGACATGGAAATCATCAGTACAAACACTGGAAGCTAGAGGGAACACACCTATCCTCTGCCCTCAAGGTATGTCTCTTTCATGTGTCTTGCGTTACTTTGTTTTAAGCTGTCCCCCCCCCCCCACATCTCTAGCCAGTTATCTCTGACTCCATCCCTAGTCACTTATCCCGTTTATCTCTCCTCTGCTGTCTTGGATGGAATAAGAAAGAATTCCCCGTAATAATCTTTTTGAGTCTGTCTGCACACAATGCTGAAGAAGCAGGTGGATGTGAGTACTTGAATATATGTTAAGTGCATATGTTATTCTAATTTTATATTATAGTGACTGCAATGTGTATAAGGAATGTCATGTCTTAGCTGGTGACACTTTGTTTTTCGGAAATATTCAGATTGTGCGGCAGGAAATTACACAGCTTAAGTGCTGAAAGTGTCCATTGAAATGTACTGGCAAACAGGCTTCCCCATGGCCTACATGTGCTCAGTATACATTAACAGTTCTTTCTTTTTGTTGCACGGCCACACCCATTTTCTGGAGATCATGACTCTTTCCAAAAAGCCAATCCCCCTTTGTTGGACAAGTCGGAAATGGGGGAAGAATTGGTCTAAAAGCTTTCATAAATGTGTCAGAAAGAGGCTTTGGCAGAAGTTATGCACAAGTCTGTGCACCAAAAGTGGTTTCATGAATTCCCCCCATTGTATACAGGAAAAACACTAGAAAAAACAGTATGGGGCAGATTTACTTACCCGGCCCATTCGCGACGCGTTCTCTGCCGTGGATTCGGGTCTTCCGGCGATTCACTAAGGCAGTTCATCCGATGTCCACCAGGTGTCGCTGCTGCACTGAAGTCAGCCGAGGCCCGCAGGAGTGCACGATCTTGGTGAAGGTAAGCGCGTGTCCCGCGACACTTTTTTTTTTTTAAATGCGACTGGTATATTTAAAAGGAAAAGGAAGCCTCCTCTTTTAACACTTTGACTAGACCCTATTGGCTGTATATTTAAGGCCATTGTCCTGTTGCAGAATTTTGTCAACATTTTAGACTTATCCCCATCATTGTATAGAGCACATTGCATTTTAAGAAAGAGCATGAATAATTAAAGATTAAATAATTACAGGACTTTAGTTGGTCCATTTAACTTTTACAAACATACATCTAGAGTTACCTTACACTCTCAACAATGTGTAAATCATTAGATATAAAAGACTTGGGTAATCTCCCAATTGTGCTTTATACTATGTTTTGGTTCTTAAGATCAGAGCTACTTGTAAGCGTTTTGTGTTACAAACCATCTGAAAATAAAAAATAGGCTGTTTGTTAATTTGTAGTAAGGATTCATAAACCTTGGAATGCTACATGAATGCAGTACGTGTAAAAACAGTGAATTAACTAATGAAGATAATGTACATAATTGCTGTCTGATCTCTGTCTGCATTTGTGTTGACCTCAAAAGACTTCCAGACACATGGCGATAGCTTACATGAGGCTAGAAATCCCATTTCTGATGCTGCCCTCAAAGAACACAGACTTCAGTAATTAAATTGTCACCAAACAGCGATTGGAACTCATACATTACATTCATTAGCTGCCACGGCCTTACATACATATGGCCCATATTGCTGAGAGGAAGAGCTGCAGGTCAATCTACATGTGAATTCAAATCAAATTTCCCAAATATCTGTTATGTCAAGTAAAGGTTAAGTAAAGTTTACATTTTTATTTTGTTTTGTAGCAGCTGTTTGTCATCATTTATACATTTAGAACCTAAATCACCCAATGTATATTAAAATATAATAAATATGCAAATTATGAAACAGAATAATGAATCACATTACCATTATGATGCAATGCTAATAACAAAAACATTTTTGTTTTGCACCTGTTACACGAGGGCATGTACAAACAACAAATAGGCACCAGTTAATTTAGAAGGAAGGACAATAATCTACCGAAAGTACAGAGTCCATGCAGATATTGGGGGTAATTAATCATATATTTTATTCTGCTTTGTAAAAAATGTGTTTTGCATGACTGAATTTGGGCCAATTTTTGGTTTGTTTGCACTGAGTATGATATCCAACAAACCAAAACATTTATAAACTTGAAACTGTTGTAATTATAACTCAAATCACCAACTTCTAGGTTTCTGGGGGAGCTTTATCATACAAGCACCAGGGTATGATGGAAGCACCACCACTCCGGTGCACCACTGGATACATCAGGAGGCTTCCACACCATACCCCACCCTTCTACATCAAGTTTTTTGTATAGAAGCCCTAAAAAATGTCCCCCTCTGATATTATGCCTCTTAATGAATTAGGCATATATTAATTCTGACGTAGGGTAGCTTAAGGCCCCTTCCACACTTGCGTTGCAGATAACGTCAGAGTTTGATCAGGGTGCGATCAGGGTTTGGTCAATGAAAAACGCACATTTTGCATCAGAGTGCAATCAGTTTTCAGTCAAAGTTTGTTCAGTGTCTCAGTTTTTCACGTGCGTTTTCAATGCAATTTCAATGCAATTTCAGTGAAATGGACTCAGGACTGAGCTCTATCTTTTCTATGGCAATTGATGCGTGAAAAACGCATTGCACTTGCATTGGACCTGCAAGTGTCTCAAAGTGCAATGCGTTTTTGATGCATCTCCATAGACTTGTATGGTGCGTTTTTCACGCGCGTGACTTGCAAAAGTAGAGCATGTCGATATTTAAACGCGCGTTAAAAAAAATGCAAATCTGAAAAGACCCACTGATTACAATGGGTCAGAGTGCAATGCAAGTTCTGTGCGTCAAAAGCACGTGCAGAAAACGTGTGTGAAAAACGCAAGTGTGAAAAGGGCCTAACACTGTCAAAGTAGGCTTCAACAAACATCACATAATGGGGGTCATTTACTAAGGGCCCGATTTGCGTTTTCCCAACGTGTTACCCGAATATTTCCGATTTGCGCCGATTTTCCCTGTATTGCCCCGGTTTTTTGATGCACGCGATCGGATTTTGGCGCATCGGTGCTGGCATGCACACGACGGAAATCGGGGGCGTGGCCGAACGAAAACCCAAAGGATTCGGAAAAACAGCCGCATTTAAAAAACAAAAAGTGTTGCGGGACTTGCACTTACATTCACCAGGTATAGGCCGCTGTACTTGAGTGCATTCCAGCGGGCCTCAGGGAACTTCAGCGCAGCAGTGCCACCTGGTGGATGTCGGAGGAACTACCTTAGTGAATCCCGGCCGGACCCGAATCCACCGCAGAGAACGCGCCGCTGGATCACGAATGGACCGGGTAAGTAAATCTGCCCCATTGTGTCTGGCTACATTCAATCCTAGAAGCTGCAATACAGTCTGGGGCTCATTTACTAAGGGTCGCAGATCACACTTTCGTTGGACTTTCTGTCTTTTTTGAGGATTGTACGGATTTGACAGGTATTTAACAGGTGTCTGCGCTTGGATTTTGACGCACACAATCCTTTTGTTGGGCAGCTGCGCTGGCTTCCATGCAACATAAATTGGAGGGCGTGAAATCGGACGATCCGACTGATTCGGACTGAGCGCAGGATTTCACTTTCAAATTGTGTTGCAATCCAATGAACTGACATGAACCACTAAAAGGTGAGCTCTGTCGGACTTGAGTAGAGGAAGCGACACATGCAGGATATTGGGCGCATGATATCAGTGAACCGCGGCAGAGTGCATTATCATCGGACAATGCACTTTCGGTGAAGTCCATTAGACAGGTAAGTAAATGTGCCCCAATATGACTATAGTGCCAAATTAGAATCAGTGACCAGTGTACCCGTCAAACCAGCATATAATTATATTGCATACTAATGGCATTATATGGCCAGGTTTAATTTTTGTTAATATGTTTAATTTATGAACGTTATAGATATTTATATTTTATATTAAAACATCATTAATTCATACAAATATAACCAAAATGTCACGGGTATCGCTGAGATCCATGCCTTGGATCACACCCATGCCCCTCTCCGTGGTGGCGTGGCGCTCCTTGGCCCTCACTTACCTTACCTGCACCCGTCCAGCCCAGGTCAGCACTTGAAAATTTAAAGGGCCAGCACATCGCTGATTGGTACTGCCACTTCCTGCTTTCCCATAAAGACCTGGCGGCTCCCTTCACTCCTCTTTGCGCTCATTAGCCATAGAGAAAGCTTCCCAGTGAGTTCCTGTGACGTTCCTTGTTCCCGTTCCCTGCCTCTGCTTTGATCTCCAGTTGTGACCTCGGGCCTGACCTTCGACCTCTGCATCTCTACCGCCTGCCTTGACTTTCTGCCTGTGCCTATCCTCTGGCCTGGACCTTGACTGCCACCGTGGCCTATTCAGACCTGTGGTGATGACCAGGTGCCACTTAGACTCCGGTCCCAGGTGTCGGCTAGTACCATCTCCCGCGGTGGTCCAGGGGGTCCACTGACCCCAAACCCTAACACAAAAAACAAATAAATAGAAATCCCGACATATCTTACACCTGACTTGACATATACCACGATCCAAGTTATTATGCAAATTTGATTACAGTGTGAGTACTGGGAAGAGATTTGTGGCTGATTCAAAACACACATGGATTTGTGCAGATAAAGGTACAATGAGGAAGGTTTCTGCCAGGAAAGTGTATCAGATTAACAGAGCAGCTACTAAAATGCCATTACAAAAAAAGCAAACAGATATTTAAAGCTGCTGATGCCTCTGGAGTCCCACAAACCTCAAGCTGTAGGATCCTTCAAAAACTTGCAACCTACTATTCGGCCAACACTAACCAGTGCTCACAAGCAGAAAACGTAGCGGTGAAGACACATTGTAGTGTAGTTTACACATGAGTGTCGTGCAACCTTGAATCATCCAGATGGATGGAGTAGTGAATGGTTGGTGTATGGCCACCGTGTCCCAACAAGGCTGCAACATCAGCAAGGAGGTGGAAGAGTCATGTTCTGGGTCAGAATATTGGTGAGATAGATGGTAGCCCCTTTAGGGTTCCAGAAAGTGCATAAATCACCTTGGCAAAGTATATAGAGTTGCTGACTGACCACTTTCTTCCAAAAAAGAATTGTTTCTTCCGAGCAAAATCATCTTCATGCATGACATTGCACCATCTCATACTGCAAAGATACCTTTGTGTCATTGGCTGCTATAAAAGGGGAGAGAATCTGATGGTGTGGCCATCATCTTCCCCTGACCTTAACCCTATAGAGAACCTTTGGAGTATCATCAAGCAAAAGAATTTACTGTTGTCATTGGGAAGTTGTTCAATAAAATTTGATTTGTACTCTAACAGGTGATAACATTTATAACACTGACTCTCATTTTCATCGACCATTTAGAGAAATAAGTGATAAATATTATTTGCATAATAATTTGGAATGCAGTGTACTGTATTTGGGAAATGGTTATAGTAATTTGCTGAATGTGCTGCTTAACCTACAGACCATTTCTTATCTGGTACGGTAGATGAACCTAGCTTGGATACACAAAACAAGCTACTACTGTTCAATGTGCAACTGAAACAAAATCTCTTTTATGGAAAAATCGTTTATACATTTCCGACCCTAACTTGGCACCATACTTTTCAGAACATTGCAAAACCCTTAAGGATTATTGTTAGTCACAGTGGCCTTGTCTACCAAACATAACCCAGTGACAGGTTAAAAAAAAAAAACTTAAACTGGATTGTCAATAACTTTACATTGGAATTATTTCATACTAATAGGATACACATTCCAAAAAGTCCAAAGAGCTTTTCTCCCCTGGACAGTATACCATGCATTGTTTACCCTCAATGTTTCTTTTTTTATTGACCGTTTCATGTGGAATATTGAATTGTTTTTAATTCAGCATGTGTTATTTAATTTACCCCATACATGCTTTTATATGTCCAAAGGGGTGTAGCTGGGTGTTTCATTCTGTTGTGGAAAGATCCAGTATGATGTTTTCCTTAACATCTGTCTATCGACAGACAACCTATAGCAGGACCGGTTTTAGACAAAGTGGGGCCCCTAAATAAAATAATTTTGTGAAGAGTCACATTCAGTGAGATTGCTCCCTTAAGCCCTGCACAATTGTCAGGATCGGTGGTATTGAACCCACTGAACTGCAGCGAGTGATGGCGTAAGCCGACACCTGGGAGTGGAGTATAAGTGGCACCTGTTATTCACCAGAGCAAAGCGTGTTGAACTTGCTGCGGTGGGATACCACCAGGTAGTGGCCGAGGCGAGGTACCGAAACGGCAGGCAGAATCAGAGTCGTAGTCAGGTCAGGACAGGCTGCACAGGATCCGAGTTGGGGACGTAGCAGAAGGTCAAGACAAGCGGCAGAGAATCGAAGTCAGGAAACAAAGCACAAGTCACAACAGGTAATCACTAGAGTCACAATAACAAGCTTTCTCAAAAGTAACAAGGCACAAAGATCCGCAGGGGTCCCAGGAAGAGGCAGGCCATTTAGCGACACGCTGGCACTTGGGGGGGGGGAGGCTGTCTGGCTATACACTGAGGGGTGTCTGGCTATATACAGGGGGGGTTGGCTGTATGCCAGGGGGACTGACAGGCTATGTACGGGGGGCTGTCTGTCTATATACTGGGGGGCTGTCTGGCTATATACAGGGGGAGCTGGCTGGCTATATAATACTGGGGGCTGTCTGGCTGTATACAGGGGACTTGCTGGCTATATACAGGGTGGCTGGCTGTATACTGGGTGGACTGGCTGGCTGTATATGGGGTGCTGGCTTTATACTGGGGAAGAGCTGCCTATATACTGGGGGGACTGGCTGGCTATATACAAGGGGGCTGTTTGTATACTGGGGAAGGGCTGGCTATAAACGAGGGGGGCTGGCTGGCTATATACTGGGGGGAAGTCTGGCTATATATGGGGGGCTGTCTGGCTGTATACTGGGGAGACTGGCTGGCTATATACAGGGGAGGCTGGCTATATACTGGGGTGCTGGCTGTATACTGGGGGGACAGGCTGGCTATATACTGGGGGGCTTTCTGTCTGTGTAATGGGGGGCTTTCTGTCTGTGTAATGGGGGGCTGTCTGGCTATATACAGGGGGAACTGGCTGGCTGTATGCTAGGGGCTGTATGGCTATATACAGGGGGGCTGGTTGTATACTGGGGGACTGGATGACTATATAAAGGGGGACTTGTATACTGGGAAGGGCTAGCTATAAACTGGGGGGCAGTCTGGCTATATATGGGGGGCTTGCTGTATACTGGGGGGACTGGCTGACTATATATGGGGGGCTGTCTGGCTGTATACTGGGGGCTTTCTGACTATATACAGGGGGGCTGTCTGGCTATATACTGGGAAGGCTGGCTGGCTGTATACTAGGAGGCTGGCTATATACAGGGGTCAGACTGGCTGACCATATACTGGGATGTCTGGCTAGGCGTATACTGGGGGGGCTGGCTATTTATATACTGGGTGGGTTTGCTGGGCATATACAGGGTGGGTTGGCTGGCTATATACAGGGGACTGACTGGCTATATACTGGGGGTGGCTTTATACTGGGGAAGAGCTGCCTATATGCTGGGGGGACTGGCTGGTTATAAACAGGGGGGCTGGTTGTATACTGGGGAAGGGCTGGCTATATATGAGGGGGACTGGCTGGCTATATAGTGGGGGCAGTCTGGCTATATATGGGGGCTGTCTGGCTGTATACTGATCACTTTTGCAAGTTAGAAGAATCCACAGTGATAGCGCATCGCTATCACTGTGGATAAACCTTTGGACCCTTATTCCTCGTGGCTACCCTCCACAAGCTGCACTCCGCTGATGCCATACTACACGCTTGATTACAAGACAGCGTAAAGGTGAGCACCCTATCTTTACCTGCTACCTAACGATTTTTAAATACTACACTTGAGTCGTGGTGCCCTGTGTCTCCCTATCCTTGTAGTGTGAAGGAACATTGTCCATACCAGATCCTAGCTGTATACTGGGGAGACTGGCTGGCTATATACTGGGGGGCTGGCTGTATACTTGGAGAATTGGCTGGCTATATACTGGGCACGCGATCGGGGGGGCTGGCTGGCTATATACTGGGGGCTGTCTTTCTGTATAATGGGGGGCTGTCTGTCTGTATAATGGGGGGGGGGCTGTCTGGTTATATACAGGGAGGACTGGCTGGCTATATACTGGGGGGCTGTCTGGCTGTATAATGGGGGCTGGTTGTATACTGGGGAACTGGCTGACTATATAGAGGGGGACTGGTTGTATACTGGGAAGGGCTAGCTATATACTGGAGGGCTGTCTGGCTGTATACTGGGGGGACTGTCTGACTATATACTGGGTGGACTGTCTGGCTATATACTGGGGAGGCTGGCTGGCTGTATACAGGGGCCAACTGGCTATATACAGTGGCTGGCTTTCTAAATACAGGGATCAGGCTGGCTGTATACTGGGGGGACTGGCTGGCTATACACAGGGGGTTGGCTGTATACTGGGGGGACTGGCTGGCAATATACAGAGGGGACTGGCTGGCAATATACAGAAGGGGCTGGCTGTATACTGGGGTCTGTCTGGCTGTATACTTGGAACTGGCTGGCTATACACAGGGAGGCTGGTTGTATATTGGGGGACTGGCTTGCTATATACAGTGGGCTGGCTATCAACTGGGGGAACTGGCTTGCTGTATACTGGGGGGATATCTGGCTATATACCGAGGGGCTGTCTGGCTATATACTGGGGGTTTGGCTGGCTATATACTAGGAGGCTGGCTATATACAGGGGTCAGACTGGCTGACCATATACTGGGGGGCATGGTTAGGCATATACCTGGGGGGCCTGGCTGGCTATATACTGGGGAGGGGGCTGGCTGTTTATATACTGGGTGGGTTTGCTGGGCAGATACTGGGTGGGTTGCCTAGCTATATACTGTGGGGGCTGTCTGTTTATATACTGGGGGGTTGGCTGGCTATATACAGGGGACTTATTGGCTATATACTGGGGGTGGCTGGCTGGTTATATACTAGGGGGTTGGCTGGCTATATACAAGGGGCTGACTGGCTAAATACTGGGGGGGCTGGCTATATACAGGGGACTGACTGGCTATATACTGGGGATGACTGGCTGGCTATATACAGGAGACTGACTGGCTATATACTGGGGGGGAACTGGCTGGCTATATAAAAAGGAGAATGGCTGGAGGTGTTATATGGCGTAGTAGTAATAGTAGTCATATTTCTGTACCTAGGGGGCAGTATTATATTAACTATATTCCCGTACCTAGGGGGCAGTATTATAGTAGTTATATTCTTATACATAAAATGCAGTATTATAGTAGTTATATATTCATGCATATAGAGAGCAGTATTACAGTAGTTATATTCTTGTACACAGGAAGCAGTATTATAGTAGTTATATTCTTGTAAATAAAATGTAGTATTATGATATATTTTACTTAGGGGCAGTATTATAGTAGTTACATTCTTGTATGCATGTAAGTGCATTGTATTGAACGTTAAATCCCGTGCTCAGTCCGAATCAGTTGGATCGTCCAACGGCACGCCCCCCAATCTGTGTCGCGTGGAAGCCAGCGCAGCTGCACCAAAATCTGATCGCATGCGACACAATCCCAGTTCAGACACCTGTTAAATACCTATCCAAGCTGTGCAATCCCAGAAAAAGGTGCAAAGTTCAACGACCCTTAGTAAATGAGCCCCAATAGCTTACTTCCAGAGCTATTCTATAAAATCCCTCCACTCCCTGCCTAGAACTTCAAGTTCCTAGAACAATCAAGTTACATCATCCAGTAACAAGCTCTAGCTCTTTCTTAATCTTAATAACTGTATGATCTAGTTTGTCTATTAAAACTTTCCACACAAAAGACATTTGAGGATGGATACCATTTCTTTTTTTTATTTAAACTAAGTTCTTAAAAGCCATGAAATGGGTATTCATATCCACATGAAAAAAATGTGTTTTTTTTTATTTCCAATACATTTTTTCCTATTTAAGTATTAAAAAATATATTATGGTTTGCATTATCTAATTGCATAAACGGTGCAATTGGCTAAATTACGGTAATTGGTTAAGTGTATCAGATGTGCAAAGAACCTGTGCAATTAATTAAAGAATTATAACAGTTAAGGGCTGAAACTATCCTCTTTGGCGTAAAAAAACAGCCTAAGGGCTCATTCACACAGGTCTGTCTGATTGCCCTGATTTCCCAGTATCATCTGAGAGAAACACGCTGTTCGACAGCAAATCCAGCAATATGTCCGGGTCGCACGAGGTGCAGCCGAACCTGAAGAAGAAGTTCCAGTTAACTCTTCTGTAATACAGACCAGAATTGGTATGTTTGACTCTAGTGGCTAAAATATTGCAAGACACTACTTCACAGAAGCTCATGAGGTTTATCTCAATGCCATGGATTTGGTAAAGGGACAACTGGAGAGGTGAGATGAAAAGACCATATACTAAGAGAACAAATACTTTTATTCATAGCTATTCACATCATAAAATATAATAATTCATTACGTAACTCACTCAGAGTCTCTGCAATATCCATTATCCTTAAGTATAGAACTCAAGCTTCAGAAAGGGGTAGAGCCACAATGTTGTAGGTGTGCACTACACCCATTGCACTCCTTGTGCAGCATCTCCACTTGGATTTCCTTGAGACTCTAAGTGAGTTACATAATGAAGGATAATGGACATTTCCGAGACTCTGAGTGAGTTACATATTGTATTTTACTGTATGATATGAATTGTTACTATATGATATGAAGTTGTAAAAGCATTTTAGCGCTTCATGTCTCTTTATTGAATAGTTATTATGATGTGGAAAGGGAACTCTATTTATTGATGCAAGAAAGGGAAATCCATTCTTTCATTTATACACATATATATAGTCACAAATAAAACTTTATGGATTTTATTCACTTTTCAGATTGTTAAATGGTGGATTGCCTGGACATGCTGCAATACTATCTATACTCTCTATTGGTAAAGAGCCAGCTGACTGGCTTTGCATGCGTTTAGTCCACCACCACAAAGCATGTTCATATTCCCATTAATATATTTATATTAATTAATTCATGTTCATATTCAATTAATGCATACTTGTCTAGTTTGGATCTATTCTATATATCGTTTATATTTTAGCCAGCTAACTTTGCTATTTTGCTGCTGAGATTTAATTCATTATCCATATTCACTTAGGCCTCTTGCACACTAGCGTTGCGTTTCACGTGCGGGTGCAATGCGTGAAAAACTGACGTTTTTGCTGCGTTTTTGTTCCATTTTTCCTAAAGAGTAATTTGCGTTTTTGTTGCGTTTTCGGCGCATTTTTGACGCACGATTCAATGGGAGACTCGAGCATATTTCAAAGGGACCATGGTTTGGGATTAAAATGTGTTATTTAATTGAAAAATAATGTCTTCTTATAATTTGCAAACATCGGCGATCTATTCTTCACTGTTCCGCGCGTATATTATCTCCCGACAATTTAGCAGATGTGAAGAACAGTGAAGAATAGAATAAAATCATTGTACACAGTGAACACAGTGACCACAGGATCATTTAAGATAAAAACACAGTGCAGAACACAGTGCAGAATAGATTACAGATGTTCGGCACATCTGCTTACTTGTCGGGAGATACGCGCGGAGCGGTGCGAACAAAATAGCATGTGAAGAACAATATATATGTGTGTAAAGAACACATTGCAGATGTTTCCATACATCTGCCTTGGGACATTTTATACATGTGGTTACTCAACAGAAGACATTTTATTCATGTGTTGGATGTTGCCCTGATAAATTCCCAGCCCCTCCTGTTTCCCCCGCCAAATCTTTTTGCCTACGAGAAAGCTTTATTATATACATGCCTTGCGTCTGTTTGCTGAATTCCCGTGGTGACCCCAATTCCGCTCCTCCGCTGCCTGCCCTGACCTCTTGCCTGTCCCGAACCATGATACTATGTTATGATTCTGTTCTTCGCCTTGGCCGCCAACGCGTACAAAGTCTCGCCTGTGGAGCGACCTGGTGGTACCACACCACAACAAGTCCCACCTGCTTTGCGGCGGGCTGTGGTGAAAGCTGTGTTCCACTTAGACTCCGCTTCCAGGTGTCAGCTTATGTCATCGTCCGCGTTGGTACAGAGAATCCACTACCACTAATCCTGACAGGAACTTTAAATTTAGAACCTTTCCAATTGTGGATTAATGGAACTTCAAATTATTTTTTTTCAATTACAGATTAATGGAACTTCAAATCCAAAAATGTTTTTATTATGTATTTGAATAACTGCATCTGAACATCCAAAAAGGTGTGTGCTTTTCCCATTGCTTCTTTTATGGCTATGAACATGACTAACCTATCTCTGAACACCAGGAAAATCTTTAACCGCTGTGACATTATTTTTAATTACTTTTTAAATTTCTTTGTTTATTTTTTTATGTTATTATTTCAAGTATTTTGTGTAAAGCATGTGCCCTGTTCACAAAAAATTTACAGCCCTTTTGACTTAAAAGGGGTTCATGCTCAGCTCAAAGTTATGTCCAAAGCCTGGGTAACAGAATTTTGTTGCAAAATTCGGACAAACCCGTCAAACCCAAATTTTGACCATCATCTCTAACTGTGACATATCCTGGCCACAACAACAGTTAGTCACTCTGTTCCCTTGGAACCCATTTGCTTAACCTCTTAACGCTCAGCGTCCGATATATCGGACGCTGAGCGCAGTGACTTAGCGCTCAGCGTCCGATATATCGGACGCTGAGCTGATGCCGGTTCAGCTCAAGTATTTTCTTTTTTTTTGTAAATAAATGCAAAACTTATCTGCCAAAATTTACCACTAAAATGAAGTACAACATGTGGGGAAAAAACAATCTCAGAATCGCTTTGATAAGTAACAGTGTTCAAAAGTTATAACCGTATAAAGAGACGCAAGTCAGAATCCAAAAAATCGGGCTGAGCCTTAAGCTACAAAATGGCTGCGTCCTTAAGGGGTTAAAGGGGTTTTCCCACCAAACAAGTTAGGCTCTTTCTACGGGATGGGGTCCCAGTAATGAGACCCAACAGATCACGAGAACAGTGGGGTCTGACAAGGTCGGAGGTCGCTTCCCGAGATGAATGGAGCAGATGTCCGTTATGCTCCAGTCATGAATAGTATCATAGTACAGGCAGTCCCCGGGTTACATACAAGATAGGGTCTGGAGGTTTGTTCTTAAGTTGAATTTGTATGTAAGTCGAAACTGTATATTTTATAATGGAAGTTCTAGACAATTTTTTTTCTTTTGCCCCAGTGACAATTGGAGTTTCAAAATTTTTGGTGTAATTGGACCAAGAATTATCAATAAAGCTTCATTACAGACATCTTACAGCTGATCATTGCAGTCTGGGACTATAGTAAAGCATCCAGAGATCTTCACCAGAGGTCACAGTGGGCAGAGGGGTCCGTCTGTAACTATGGGTTGTCTGTAAGTCGGGTGTCCTTAAGTAGGGGACCGCCTGTATATAAGGCTGGAAAAAGACGCAAGTCCATCAAGTCCAACCTTTAAGAATTAAATAAATGTTTAATCCCCATAACCCGTGATATTTTTGCTCTCCAGAAAGGCATCCAGGCCTCTCTTGAACATGTACATAGAGTCCGCCATAACAACCTCCTGCGGCAGAAAGTTCCATAGTCTCACTGCTCTTACAGTAAAGAACCTTTGTCTATGGTGATGGTAGAACGTCCTCTCCTCTAGGCGTAGAGGATGCCCCCTTGTCCTGGTCACAGGCCGAGGTATAAAAAGATCTTTGGAGAGATCCTTGTACTGTCCGTTCAGGTATTTGTACATTGTAATGAGCTCTCCCCTCAGTCGTCTTTTTTCTAAACTGAATAATCCCAAATTATTGGCAATCTGTCATTGTATTCTAATCCCCCCATTCCCCTAATAATCTTGGTTGCTCTCCTCTGCACCCGTTCCAGCTCTACTATGTCCTTTTTATACATTGGTGCCCAAAACTGTACACAATGGGGCAGATTTACTTACCTGGTCCATTTGCGATCCAGCGCTGGTTCTTTGCACTGGATTCGGGTCCGACCGGGATTTATGAAGGCAGTACCTCCGACGCTGCTACGCTGAAGTTCCCCGAAACGCACTGGATTACACCGAGCCGGGCTGAGTGAAGGTAAGTGCAAGCTCCACGACACATTTTTTTTTAAAATGTGGCGGTTTTTCCAAATTCGTCGGGTTTTTGTTCGGCCACGCCCCCGATTTCCGTCGCGTGCATGCTAGCGTCGATGCGCCACAATCCGATCGCGTGCGCCAAAATCCTGGGGCAATTCAGGGGAAATCGGCGCAAATCAGAAATATTCGGGTAACACGTCGGGAAAAGGCGAATCGGGCCCTTAGTAAATGACCCCCAATATTCCATGTGTGGCCTGACCAGTGATTTGTATAAGGGCAAAACTATGTCTTTATCATGAGAATCTATTCCTCTCTTGATACATCCCATAATTTTATTTGCTTTAGCAGCAGCCGCCTGGCTCTGGTCACTAAAATTAAGTTTACCATCTACCAATACCCCCAAGTCCTTTTCAGCTGTGGCAGAGCAGAAACATAAAAAAACAACGTGCATAAAAAACATATATAACATACAATGCTGGCATAAATGATTTTTTGTACCTATTGGTTTGACATTTCATCTCAATGAATCAATTCCTAAAACTACTTCTCCATGATTGTAGTAGGTTATAAAGTGGGTGGGATGGATTTGTCAGTATTTGATCAAATTTTTTGAACACACGACTGTAACAAAATCTCCAAACCTTCAAACTTTGAGCCAATTATGTTTGGCACTTTCCTCACTATTTCCTTACACTTGCTTGATTCTCCCGCAGACAAACAAGGACCCCAAGCATGTAAAATAACATGCCCATAACTACTGACTCTTTAAAAGTTATAAGTAGCTTTTTATTAACATCAAAGGAAAGTCATGGCCACGGGAAAAAGAACTTCCCCAGCCCCTAACTGTACATCCGGTCAGCTTGCGACTTCTAGTTTAATTTAATATCAAGTATTACCCCAAGATATTTGTACTTTTTTAATTGCTCAATTTCCACCCCATCTATAGATAGTGGTTTAATTTGATCCTACCTGTTCCTAGAAAAATCTATCCATCTCTTTTGTTTTTGAGAGGTTGAGCTATTTGTTGAACATCAGTGTGAAAAATCAGTTAGCAAATTCCTATCTCTGTATTAACTACATCTGTTTTCAATCCCATTAAAATAGTATCATCTGAGTATTTCTGTAACAAAACACTTTTTGTTGTCCCACTTAAGGTGAAAATACTGTCCCATGCGGGACTCCTACATTGGACAAGACTTGACCAGTGGCTACCGATTTTCACCCTCTGAGCTCTGTCCTATAGATAACTCACAATCCAGTCAATCATTCTTTGATCCAACAATAACTCTGAAATTATACAGTTAAAAGCACTGCTAAAATCATAAAATGTTAATCGAACAGCATTATTTAAAGAATTAAGGTGGGCATGTACCCTTTCAAGTAGATATATCAGCTTATCCTTAGTCCCTAGCCTTGACTGAGAAACTAATTGGAGCAGGGACACAATTATACTGAGTCTCTTTAACCCTTTAAAGACCTGCCCCTTTTTTGTTTTTTTTCAGCCAGGAACAGGATAATCATGTTCCTGGCTCTTACTGCAGGAGATCAGCTATCACATGCTACCTGGAATCCCACAGTGATCGCAAAGACTCATTCCTGAGCCCGGCTGATCACCATGACGAAACTGTATGTACAGTTACGTCAGGATGTGGGAAGGGGTTAAATGGGTATTCATGAAAAGTATATACTAAAGAAGGGGATAGATTTCATTTCATTCGACATAGTCCAGTGACGTCCACAAACATGATTGGTGAATGACAAACCCCTCCATATGGATGTCACAAAACATAAAAGATGACGGATGTCTAGCCGGCTTGTTAGTTCAGCTCCACACGCCCTGAGGATGCAAAAAATGTCGGGGGAGGGGGGGCTGTTTGAGCTAGTGCAATTCTTTTAGCTGAGTGGTGTTATGTGGTAGCCTATAGAGAGCAATCTAGGGTGAAACTTCAGCAATACCAGGATTAGATACACCAGGAAATAGTTATATCTACAGGCAGGAATGAGTGCAGGTCCTTTAATGCTAACTATGAGACTAAGAAAGTGTGTATGTCTGTAGTATTCAGTTTGGGACAAATGCAATAGTCGATGCATGTCTGTAAAATCTAGATGTGGGGCAAGGAGATAAAAGTGTGCACCCACTAAATCTAGATGCAGTACAAAAACTATTACCCAGCATCAGGACGAATGATGTATTGAAAAAACATACTATTGTTAAGCACTGATTGGTTCCTGAAGACCTGTATTAAGCACCAATCTGTCAAATACGCAAAAGCTTCCACCACCACCATTGTTAATGGTCACTATATACATGCACAATCATACCTGTTCAAAAGAGATCTAAATTAAGATCTTTTTATCGTATTAGAATAAATAAAGGTTATATTTTATAGCCAAATGGCTTTTATTGGTTGCATGAGTGAAACTTTTGGAAAAATTATGATGAAAAGTTATAAAATATTCAAATAAACTGTCTGTATAAATTTCTCACAGTTTTCTAGATCTCTTTGAGCTGTCATTCTATAAAAAGTGTCTATGTTTTCTTAGAGTGGACAGAAATCTCTTCATAGACTGATAGTTTTACCACCCAAACATTTACCATATCTCTGATTTATGTTTTCATCATTTTTAAATTGTATTTATATTTTCTGAAAAGAAAAAAAAAGTACCATATTAGCCAAATGAAGAAGTTCCTGTTGCTTTTTAAAGGCCAAATAAAATAATTTTCTTGAGATTGTGATACCTTTTAATTACTATTAAAGGGTATAAGAAGCTCAAGAATGTTATTTTATTTGGCCTTTTAAAAGAAACAGGAATTTCTTTTTATTTTAGTATGTTGTTAGATGCTTACAAATCAATATCAATTTTCTAGATTTTCAAGGAGATTTCAGAATTTTGGGAAGAAATTATATTTTTTATGAGATCTGAACTATACAATATTAGAAACCTCTTATAAATCACCCCATTTGTGCACTCCTCAAACTATAAAAAGGAGTGCATTCCTCAAACTATTAAAACAGCTTTTTGTATGTTTTTAACCCTTTAAGAGCTTCATGATAATTAAAACAATAAATAAATAATTAAATGGTAATATACTCATATAGCCCTAAAAAAAGATAAAAGGAGAAAGTCCATTGTTAAATTTGTTATGCAATTTTTCCTGAGTATGGAAACATCCACATGTGGATGTTACTTGCTGTATGAGTGCACAGCGGGGCACAGAAGGGAAGGGGGGCATGTAGCAGCCCTCTTGTGAGCTATAAAATATTTGTTTCTCTTTTTATGTGGCTATGTAAGGGCTTATTTTTTGCAGGATGAGATGCATTTTTAAGTGACAGTATATTGGGGTAGCTTTAGTTGGGGTTGTTAATGAAACTTTATCAACTTTTTGTGTGTGGGAGTAGAAAAATACATCCATTCTGTAATAGATTTTTGGTGTCCACTGTATAGCCTAAATAACATATTACCTTTCTTTTATGGATCAGTATGATTAAGGTGAACAGGTTAAGACTCTCGCAATCACTGCTCTCCAGACACTATCTACACAGCAGAAGAGTTGTGACCCTTGATGAAAGCTGACAAGCTAGTCACTAAATAGATCATGGATTTGCTGTTAAGCACCTTCATAAGAGAACAAAGCCCCATAATGAGAGAACACAAGGCATCATGAGAAGTGAGGATGAATTAGACTAGAGCAACACACTATTGGCCTCATTCTTTTTGTTTTGAAAGTGGGAATTAGATGTAACAGTTTATTAAAAATCACTATGAACCTAATAGTTTAATTACTGTCTTGCAGCAACAGTTTTATTATTTTACATCTAGTCTGAGGGTTTGCATTTGTATGAATCCTCTTTTCAGGGATCTGTATTAATGTACATTGCCTGGTCTAGGCGTCTTTATTATTTATCTAGTTTGTGGTCTGCATTTATCATTACTGGGTTCTATTTGGAGTTCACTGAAGTATCTTTGGGTCAGTTATGTTACTTGTTTGACATTTTTAGGGTGGCATTTTGTGCTGCCCTTTATTTTTTACTGTTTTTGGAGTTATATTTTGGGCAACTATGGTATGCCTTACAGTGGTGGTATGTGTGCACAGTTGTATTTGATTCTTCTTTGGTTCTGGTTTCACGTGTGTCCCTTCAAGGTTGATCAGTATAACAATACTGGTCTCGGGTCTAAAAAGGTTGTTTACCCCTATGTTAAGGAAGCAAATATTGGAAATATATAGAATTGATATAGACATTGATTTGCAAAAACTGTTTTCTCTATGCAAGGAGGATATTTGTTATTTTCTCTCCTTCTCCTAACAAAAATAAACGAGCTCAGAATATAAAGAACCAGTATACAATTTTACACAGGCACCACCTGTTACCCACAACAGTTTTTATACAGGTCTACAGACTGAGGCTAGGACAATAAGAAAGTTGAGTATGTTATATAATATACTTCCCATACTTCCAGCACATTGTCATATACCGCTGATGTTGCATGTTGGAATTCCCACATAAATTATTGGCTAAAGCATTGGCAGCATGAGTCATAAATAATAAGATAACTCTGGAATGTGTGAACATCATTACTACGTGCTAATTGGCTTCTAGTTGAATGACATTTACAAAAGCCAAAGGCTATTATATGTTACAGACAAGCTCTCAGAATATCTTTGTTGCTGTAATTACGCTTGAAAATTCATTAGGAACCATATGGACCTACAGCTGAAAGTTGTGAAGGGCCCATGTAACCGTTTTACATTTCAACACCTTTCATATATCATTCTGAGTGAAAATTTTAATCAAAGAGACTGATGAATGGTCTACATTATTTCTCCATTAATTGAAGCATTAATAAGTAATGGATAGTATAATAGAGAATGCTTAATAGTTTAGATGTGGAATGTATTTTTCTTCCTCCCAAACATAATATGTATACTTGCATTGGATATATATGTATCCCCCCACCCCCAAGACATGCTGCTGACAGGGAGCTAGATAATGGTTAAAGAGCAGTGGAATATAAGCTGGGGCACTTAATTTTACCACACAAAAATGGCAAAACTTATGTATAAGCCCAGGATGAGAAATGCATTGATCATAGTCTCCCCACTAATGAAATGCCAAGCAGCCTCCCCACTAATGAAATGGCCAGCAGCCTACCCAATAGTGAAATGGCCAGCAGCATACCCAATAATGAAATGCCAAGCAGCCTACCCAATAATGAAATGCCAAGCAGCCTCCCCACTAATGAAATGGCCAGCAGCCTACCCAATAGTGAAATGTCCAGCAGCATACCCAATAATGAAATGCCAAGCAGCCTACCCAATAATGAAATGCCACAGGCAGCACTACCAATATGAAATGCCCAGCAGCCTACCCAATAATGAAATGCCCAGCAGCCCTACCCAATAATGAAATGCCCAGCAGCATACCCAATAATGAAATGCCAGCAGCCTACCCAATATTAATGAATGCCAAGCAGCTACCCAATAATGAAATAGCCCCATGCAGCACATACCCAATAATGAAATGCCCAGCAGCCTACCCAAATGAATGCCAGCAGCCGACCCAATAATGAAATGCCCAGCAGCCTACCCAAAATGAAAATGGCCAGCGCCTACCCAATAATGAAATGCCCAGCAGCATACCCAATAAGAAATGCCCAGCAGCCTACCCAATAATGAAATGCAAGCAGCCTACCCAATAATGAAATGAAATGCCCCAGCCAGCATACCCAATAATGAAATGCCCAGCAGCCTACCCAATAATGAAATGCCCAGCCAGCTACCCAATAATGAAATGCCCAGCACCTACACACAATAATGAAATGCCCAGCAGCCCAACCAATAATGAAATGCCAGCAGCCTACCCAATAATGAAAGGCCCAGCAGCACCTACCCAATAATGAAATGGCCAGCAGCATACCCAATAATGAAATGCCCAGCAGCACTACCCAATAATGAAATCGCCAGCAGCCTACCCAAAATGAAATGCCCCGCAGCATACCCATAATGAAATGCCCAGCAGCATACCCAATAATGAAATGCCCAGCAGCATTACCCAATAATGAAATGTCCCAGCAGCCTACCCAATAATGAAATGCCCAGCAGCATACCCAATAATGAAATGCCAAGCAGCTACCCAATAATGAAATGCCCAGCAGCCATACCCAATAATGAAAGCCCAAGCCAAGCCTACCCAATAATGAAATGCCCAGCAGCCTACCCAATAATGAAATGCCCAGCAGCCTACCCAATAATGAAATGCCCAGCAGCATACCCAATAATGAAATGCCCAGCAGCCTACCCAATAATGAAATGCCAAGCAGCCTACCCAATAATGAAATGCCCAGCAGCATACCCAATAATGAAATGCCCAGCAGCCTACCCAATAATGAAATGCCAAGCAGCCTACCCAATAATGAAATGCCCAGCAGCATACCCAATAATGAAATGCCAAGCAGCCTATCCAATAATGAAATGCCAAGCAGCCTCTCCTCCCTAATGAAATGCCCACAGCCGACCCAATAATGAAATTGCCAGCAGCCTACCCATAATGAAATGCCCAGCAGCTACCCAATAATGAAAATGCCACAGCACCCAAGAATCACTACCCAATTAAATGAAATGCCCAGCAGCCTACCCAAAAAAAAAAACAATTCAAATGAAATGCCCAGCAGCCTACCCAATCTGAAAATGCCCAGTCCATACCCATATGAAATGCCCAGCAGCATACCCAATAATGAAATGCCCACAGCATACCCATAATGAAATTCCCAGCAGCCTACCCAAAGAAATGCCAGCAGATACCCAATATGAAATGCAACCCAGCAGCTACCCAATAATGAAATGCCCCCAGCCATACCCATAATGAAATGCCACAGCCCTACCCAATAATGAAATGCCAGCAGCACTACCCAATAATGAAATGCCCAGCAGCCTACCCATAAAATGACATGCCCAGCAGACCGACCAAATAATGAAAATGCCAGCAGCCACCAAAATGAAATGCCAAGAGCCATCCAATAATGAAATTCCCAGCAGCCTACCCAATAATGAAATGCCCAGCAGCATACCCAATAATGAAATGCCAAGCAGCCTACCCAATAATGAAATGCAAGCAGCCTATCCAATAATGAAATGCCCAGCAGCCTAGCCAATAATGAAATGCCAAGCAGCCTATCCAATAATGAAATGCCCAGCAGTCTACCCAATAATGAGAATCCCAGCAGTACCCAATAATGAAATGCCCCAGCAGCCTACCCAATCATGAAATGCCCAGCAGCCTACTCAATAATGAAATGCCCAGCAGCCTATCCAATAATGAAATGCCCAGCAGCCTACCCAAAAATGAAATGCCATGCAGCCTATCCAATAATAAAATGCCAAGCAGCCTCTCCTCCCTAATGAAATGCATTGGTCACAGCCTCCCTTCACTAATAAAATGCCCAGCAAGCTCCACCACTCTGCTATGCAGCAGCCTCCCACACATGGCCCCTCAATAGTATTATGATATTGAATACCGATATGAACTTTTTAAAAAAAGGAAAAATCATTATCTCAATTCATTATGTCACACAAGACATTTACATTGTGTTAAGAAACACAATGCAAATGCCTATTGTGGGGTTCAGCCTGATCACATTTGCGTTTTCACGGATATGTATGAAATTGGAACAAGCACTACATGTTTTGCGAGGAAAGCTTTAGTTTATGAGTGTTTATGTATTGTAGAGGTTGTCGTTGTAATGTTGATATATAATTTAATTTGGTTCTTATACATTTTTATTAATGCAATTAATTCAATTTAATTATTAAAAAAAAAAGAAAGAAAAAGGATACTGCGGAAATATATAGAGAGATCTCAGACATATCTCTATATACCAGTGCATTAAGATTGTGTAATACGGTAACTCTGTGGAAGTTCTAGTGAAGCTCTTAATTATATAAAATCCTTTGACAATAGGTAAGTGCATAGGCTAGTGGTTAAGGTCACAGTATTTCTATGGCATGCTAGAGAGTGGAGATTGTAGATTCAAACAAAAAAAATAAATAATTGATTGACATTAAAGAAAAATCTACCATCAAAATCAAACATAATAAACCAGGGACACTTACTGATAGATCCAGGTACTGTGATTGTTGTAATGATATTATTTTTGTTATCCATGGCTTCCTTCCTCTAAAATATACCTTTAAAACTATGCTAATGAGCCTAGGAGGCTCTGGGCTCTTTTTTTATTAGCAAAAAGGTAATTCACAATTTATACATTGAGTAACCTTATACATCCACAAAACTTAAACCCACATGACAACATTATATATAACCTTCCTTCCCTCGCCCCCCTTCCCCCCTTTTCCTGTGCTGGTTCCTACTACACTCTAAGACCGTGCCAGGAGGGTTTTCTCCCCCCTCTTCAATTATCTAGGGTGATTTTCCACTTTTGTTTCTGCGCAAATCAGTTAGATACTCCATTGCTCCCAGACCATTTTCAGCTTATTTCCTCCTCTATACCGTCTCTCATATGCACACTCGTAACTTTTAATTTTTTCCACATAACTTGCCCATTCTTTAACCCTAGGAGGTTTGTCTTCTTTCCAGTTCCTATTCCTTCGTCTGTGTACCCCAGTAATCCAAGCATTGCTGTTCGTGATATTTCTAACCCTAATTGCACCTTTATCTTCTCCAATACTTGGTTCCAATAGTTTTCTATCTCTATACACTCCCATAAAACATGGTATAAATCCGCGTTCTCCCTCCTACACCTAAAACAACGTGAATCATTTTTTAACCCCATTTTAGACATTAGTGCTGGTGAATAATAGACCCTATACAAAATATTCAATTGTGTACACCTATGATTTAAGTTCACAGAACACCTACAAACATTCTTATATATTACTTTCCATTGTTCTTCGGTCATATCCCCCATCTCTTTAACCCATTTCTCCTGACTAACGTGTGTAAGATTCTGATCAACAATCTTTCTAATAAAGTGATAAATTCTTGCTAAATTTTTTTTTTGTGCACGTCCCATGTACCATAACATGTTTCAATTAGTGTTTTCCTCTATTATAAATAATTCTTTATTCTTTTCCCCCCTCAACGCATGTGATATTTGCCTATATCTAAAATAATCCTTATCCCTAAGGAGCCCTTGATTTCTCCACCATTGAAATGTGGCCCCTATCCCTTCCTTTCCAATCTGTGACACATACTTAATTCCTTTCTTTATCCAAAACCTATTGTCTTCTAATTTTCCCATTTCAGGCAAGTTAGCATTCCCCCATGATGGTGTAAATTCAAAGCTTCCTTTAACCCAATATTTTCCGAAATTCTGCCCAACTGTCAACCAAGAGTCTTATAAGCGGGATTTTCCGTAACTCTTTGTTATTTAATTGTCCCGACTCCATTAAAGAAAGCAGAGAGTCATACCTTCCCTTCACCAACTCCATCAAGGTCAGGAAGATTTCACTTCTCTTATTTTCCAAAATAAATTGAATCTGTGCTGCCAAAAAGTAGTGGAAAAAGGAAGGTATAGCTAAACCTCCCCTTTCCTTATCCTTCATTAGTACTTCTTGCTTGATACGGACCTTCTTTCTTCCCCATATCAATTTATTTATTATGGCCCTTATATATCCGAACCACTTTTTATCTAGCCAGCAAGGGCAATTGCTTATCACATAAAGGAGTTGGGGCAAAATAATGCTTTTCGTCAATACTACTCTTTCTGCTTTAGTTAAGGGTAGAGATGCCCAGGTATTAATTTTTAATTTAATTTTAGACAATAGCGGGGCCAGATTCAACCTAGCATAGTCCTCAATTTTTGGGCTAATTCGTAGTCCTAAATAATCGAATGTGCGTATCATTTTTATTTCCATTAGTTCAGGTCTCTCCGGCCAATATTCTTCCAACGGCGTCATACTCGACTTCTGCAGATTCATCTCAAACCCTGATACTTCACCAAATTCTCTGACCACTCTCAAGGTCGTGGGGACTGATGTTTCTGAATCTTTCAAGACTAGCAGAATATTGTCTGCAAACAACATAATCTTATCTAGCTCGCCTCCATAACCCCCTCCAGCTATCTCTTTCATTGCCCTTATTCTTGCTGCCAAAGGTTCAACAAAGATTGCAAATAGCAATGGAGACAGGGGGCACCTCTTCTTAAAGGGAAGAAAGATGAATAATCTCCATTAACTCTAATACACGCTCTGGGTACCTTATAGAACAGCTTTACCCACTCCACAAATCTTGTTCCTAAACCAAGTTTCCCCATCACTTCCCAGAGGAAGGCCCACTCCACCTTTTCGATGCATCTAATGCCAAAATGGTGCGGGACTCCCCCCTGCCCAATTGGAGAGCTGTAAATAAGCGTCTAATATTAGTTTTGATGTTTCGCCCAGAAATAAACCCACACTGGTCCTCATGAATGAGGGAGGGGGCTAATTTCTTTAGGCGATTTGCCAAACACTTGGCCATCACCTTAGCGTCTGCATTTAACAGTGAGATGGGCCAATATGAATCAGTATCTAAAGGGTCTTTATTTTTTTTATGTATTAATACTATGATTGCTTCATACCATGACTCCGGGAGCTTCCCCACCCCTTGTGCATTTTCCCAGACTTTTACTATGACTGGGAGCAGTATATTACCAAATCTTTTATATATCTCCAATGGCAAACCATCTAATCCCGGGGAAACATTACCTTTGCATGAGGCTATAGTTTCTTCAAGCTCCAGAGCTGTTATTGGACCCGATAGGACATTCCTCTCTTCGCTTCCCAACTCTGGCAGGTGTAAACTCCTTAAACATCGCCATTTTTCCTGAGCATATTGCAGCCTGGTCGGTATACATGAATTTCTCTGCACTATGCACTTTATATACTTATATATTTGTGTTTACTAGGCGTTTGCCTACCAGGATCCATACTGTATATAGCCAGTGATATATTAGGGGTAATAGTTAGAGATGAGCGAGCACTAAAATGCTCGGGTACTCGTTATTCGAGACGAACTTTTCCCGATGCTCGAGTGCTCGTTTCGAGTAACGAGCCCCATTGAAGTCAATGGGAGACTCGAGCATTTTTCAAGGGGACCAAGGCTCTGCACAGGGAAGCTTGGCCAAACACCTGGGAACCTCAGAAAAGGATGGAAACACCACGGAAATGGACAGGAAACAGCAGGGGCAGCATGCATGGATGCCTCTGAGGCTGCTTAATTTCTACTGTGAAGAACGGGGAGAAGGTATCTGCAGGCAGCATATTTTTGAGCCAATTTTCAAAAAAGGATACCGGGTCAGACCCCTCCACTTTTTTCGGGGAGGCCAACCACTCTGACGTTGTTCCGTCGCAGGCGGTAAGAGCTAAACACAACGGTAGCAAGTCCCCCTGCTAATTCCTCACAATATGGTACTAGCTGCAAATAAAAAAAAAAAAAAATTATAACGTTATTGTAGCCCTAAGAAGGGCTGTTGGGTTCTTTTAGAATCACTCCTGCCTAACAGTAAGCTAATAGAACACCCTAACGCTTTCCCTGAGCAGCAGCAGCTCTCTCCCTAGCGGGATCCAGACAGAGAATGATCCGAGCAGCGCGGGCAGCGGCTAGTCTATCAGCAAGCCCAGCCACAAGCAAATAAAAAAAAAAAGTATAACGTTATTGTAGCCCTAAGAAGGGCTGTTGGGTTCTTGTTGAATCACTCCTGCCTAACACTATTCTAATAGAACACCCTAACGCTTTCCCTGACCAGCAGCAGCTCTCTCCCTAGCGGCATCCAGACACAGAATGATCCGAGCAGCGCGGGCAGCGGCTAGTCTATCCCAGGGTCACCTGATCTGGCCAGCCAACCACTGCTATCTACGTGTAAGGGTACCACGTCATGCTGGGTGGAGTGCAGAGTCTCCTGGCTTGTGATTGGCTCTGTTTCTGGCCGCCAAAAAGCAAAACGGCGGGAGCTGCCATTTTCTCGAGCGGGCGAAATACTCGTCCGAGCAACGAGCAGTTACGAGTACGCTAATGCTCGATCGAGCATCAAGCTCGGACGAGTATGTTCGCTCATCTCTAGTAATAGTGTTCACACGAAACTATATATTTTGGAGGTTCATTAGCACTATATTGTGTGACCAGTATAACGTTTCTTCAACTTGTCTATTCTAATTGTTTTGATTGTAATATTATATCTATTGTCCCTCTGGCTATGTATTTACTTGTATTGTGATACTGTTACTACAGGAATGGCCATGCACTTTTTTTAGTCCACCAGGGATTATTTTAATGGGCTGGTTTTTAATCTTGGTGATCATACGTCTGTAAATTTTGTGTATTAATTATTAATAAAACATATATTTTGTCAACAATTGTTGTCTACTTAATTAGATGGTTTTTATAAGGTCTGGATATAGGTATAATAAAACTCCTTAAATAATCCTTAATCTCCTGTATCGGGGCCTCCAGGTCTGAAGTATAAATGTTTTTATAGTATTGTAGAAAGATTTCCTTCATATCTTCTTCTTTTGTTACAACTCCCCCAAAGCCATCATTGATAGCTTTAATTCTAGTTAACTCCTGTTGTTTCTTGATCTTATATATCAACCCTTTCGAATTTAGCCCACATTCACAGTGACCTTTTAGGTCTAGGAAAAATAGCTTTTGGAGTGCCTTATTGGTCAAGTGCGTATTATACTCTTCCTGCGCCTCATTATAGCTTTCCAGAGCATTTTGGGTCCTATTGATCTGTACCTCTCTTTCTCTTTTTTTAAACTCCTCCCTCAACTCCTTTTCCATTCTAGCAAATTGTTTACGCATGTAGATAATTTCTGAGTTTAGCATGATTTTAGAGTATCCCAAAATAGGCCCATATCTTTTATATGACCATTGGACTCGATAATCCATCTCAGCTCCTTCTTTATCTTATCCTCATCTGATATTAACGTCAACCAGTGTGGATTGCATTTCCAGTATGTTGTACCCTTAGGCTACATTCACACGAACGTATGGAGGACGTATATACGGCCGACGTATATACGGCCAATATACGTCCCCCATACACTCCTATGGGCGCACGGCACCCTACGGGAGCGGTACGGTGCAGCACACGTGCGGCACCGTACCGTTCCGTACCCGGGAAAAAGATAGGACATGTCCTATCTTTTCCCGTAATACGGCGCCGTGCGCCATAGGTTGCTATGGAGAGGGGCGGGGGTGAGCTGCGCTCACCTACTCCTCCTCTCCCCGTACACTGCCGTTGCCCGCTACGGTACGGTATGGGCGGGCAACGGCAGTGTGAATATAGCCTTACTGTTAGTCCTCAATAGATCAATAACTACCGGTGAATGATCTGAGACAATGCGGTTATCATACCGCATTCTCACAGTATGACCAATTGCTAATTCATTTACCAATGCTAGGTCTATTCTAGAGAACGAATTATGGGTACGGTTATAGCAAGACTATGCAGGTACATCCCCCTTCAGTTTCCGCCAAACATCTATAAGATCCACTTCCTCACAGAATCTATATAGACCAGTTTCGGTCTGGCTCGCATGCATTGGAATGTTTTTACCTATTCGGTCTTTGGTGTTGGAAAAAACGGCATTAAAATCCCCCATAATCCATACCGGGCATTCTCCCACCTTGGATATAAATTGTACTAATTTCCTCAGAACATCATAGGAAAACGGAGGTGGTAAATACAGCCCTGCCACCACACATTTTTTCACCTCCAATATTCCACATAAAAAGACATAGGGGCAGATTTATCAAGCAGTCTGAAAGTCTGAATATTTCCAGTTGCCCATGGCAACCAATCACAGCTCAGCTTTCATTTCACCAGTGCTCATGAATATTTTAAAGGGGAGCTGTGATTGGTTGCCATGGGCAATTGGAAATATTCTGACTTTCAGACACTTGATAAATCTGCCCCATAGTGTCCCTCATTATCACATGCGGATTCCAGTAACTTAAATTCAATAGATCTATGTAGCAGAATGGACACTCCTCTCACATAGGAAGAAAAGACTGAACTATACGACTGGCCCACCCATCTTTTTTTAAGTAAGTACAGAGAATCTTTTACAAGATGGGTCTCCACTAAAATAACAATAGCTGGTAACTGTTTTCCAATATAATCAAAAATGATACAGCGCTTAGTACAGTCTTTTATTCCTCTGATGTTCCAAGCAATCAGCCTCGTACCCATTGGTCAACCTCGTACCCGTTGCTCACCACGTCACCTACCCATGGTTCAGAATATACACCTTTCATAAGTATAACTTTTAGCCCCCAGCACTGGGAACCCCCCTCCCTTCCCCCCTCCTGTTCTATATCCATACAGAACTCTACCTACTAGAGCCACCTCCCTCCCCCCACCACGTCTGTCTCCACGTCAACCATATTTAAACTAAGCCTTTTTTTTTTTTTTTACAGTCCCTTAGAATCCATCCAATCCGAAGTTTGTTCTGGGGAACTGAAAAAATAAGACTGGCCCTGATATATGATTTTCTATTTCGCTGGAAAAATCAGGGAATATAGGATACCTTTATCCCTTAACCTCCTTTTTACTTCCACAAAGCTCTTCCTTTTTTGTAAGGTATCCCTAGAGAAGTCAGGATAAAGAGCAACCTTTGAACCGTCAATTTATAGTTCTTTTATCTCACGTGCTCTCCTTAAAATAGTATCCCTAGATAGGACTGTTTTACAGATGATTGTTCGTGGAGAATTTCTTGGAATGTGCGGAGTACCTGGAATCCTATGCGCACGTTCCACATCAAAGTTTGCAGATAGATGTTCCTTTCCAATAGTCTTAACAAGCCATTCTTTCACATAATTAACAGGATTGGCCCCCTTTACCTTCTCTGGAACCCCGATAATTCTTAAATTGGATCTTCTAGAACGGTCCTCCAACTCAGCTATTTTCCCCCTTAGACTTTCTTGACTAAGGTTATTTGTTATTTTTTTAAAAGAACCCATTTCTTTCTCCTGCTTTTGCACCTTCTCTTCCGTAGTTTTCTGTCTATCCCTGAGTTTATTCAGATCTTCTCTTAATAGTGACATATCATTTCTTAAACCTCCCACTTGATCCGTTAATTCAACTATCGCTGCATTGCACGTTTTAATGGAAGCTAAGATTTCTTTTAGCATTAGGTTGTCTCCCCCTTCATCTGAGTCTTCTTCTATTTGTTCCTCGCCCTCTAACGGAGAATATCTGGACCCATGAGATTTGTTTTTCATATCTTGGATTTCATTTATTTAGCTCTTTTGTGCGCTAGGCCCAGCCCGGGTTTTAACAGGGGGAGTTTTCCATAATTTATCCAGTTTGGCCATATTCTCTCCCTTACTACTGCCTTTTTCTTTAGGGGATACCATGGACTTCCTTGCCGCATTTTTTGGGCCCATTTTACCCCCTTACTTCACCCCCAATCGACCGTAACAGAATCTGATACAACAATATAACATAAACAATACAATATAACAGTATAAACTCAGTATCTCATTAGCAATAATGCATCTAATCGGCTCAGCTGAGCTATAACCCACAGAATATTATGCAATACACAAATATATCATTCAAAGATCGCTAGGTAGGGCTTTGGTAGTAGTTACTTAAACCAGATATAAACGAAAAAAAAAGTTATTGTTTAGACACCGACTACTCGAGTTTAGTTTGATTACAACTATTTCCTTATATATGCTTGCGTCGGAGTCCCAGCACCTACAATGCTTCCTTCCCAAGACCGCATGAGGAAACAAATACTTTACTCCAGATTTGACCGGCAGTCAGTTAGAGGTATTCAAAGTAGTAGTAATAGCAGTCAGTTAGTAGCCAGTTAATAATCATTAGTAATAGATATGTAAGATACTCCACCGAAAAGGACAGGGAGGAGAAGCAAAAAACTGAAAACTTTAGCCTTGGTTAGTAAGTAGTTAGTTAGGGATCGAGCCTTTCTAGTATATTTATGCAGATATCTCACCAATCCCAGCTCTTTCGCTGACTTTCATCAAATCGGACTTCTACGGATCCATCCACAAATGGGCAACTTCCAAGATTGCTGCGGCTCCGGATAGTGTACCTCCAGGCTCAGCTACTAGGCCAGCCCGCGGCGCCGTGACTTGGACGCAGCACCCCGCAGTGTTGACACACACCACTAGCGCCGCATCCCCTCACGCTTCAGCCGCCAGCCACTCCCACTCTTACTCCCGGTATCGCCGTTGCCGTTCCTGCTGCATCAAATGTTGGATCCTCGGTCCCTGCTCTCCACCGACTCAGCCGTCCTCGGTACCTCCTCCACAGGTAAACGTGCTTCGGACCGCGTCGGACCGCGCCTGATCGCGCTTCTCCTACCCACGACCTGGCTTAATACAGCTCATCACAGGACCATCTTTACACCACTTGCCGTGGAGACAGCTGGTGAGGGGAGCTGTGCGGCAAGACCTGCGTGCTACGTCATGCCGTTACGCTCTCCGCCACTCAAGCTCATTAGCAAAATTGTAAAGGTTTATTTTAGAAGGAAGGAGGCCCTGGATAACAAGGTTACCACAATCAAGGTGACTGGATCTATGAGTAAGTATCCAATGTTTATCATGCTTGATTTTGATTGTAGATTTCCTTTAAATAATTTAGAGACCTTGTGTTAAGGGAAGCCCTCACAAATGTAAAAATACTAAATATGGACAGGTATTTCCCTGATGACATTGATTCCAGGCATTCCACCACATATTTTTTTGACAGTTTTTATAACAATCACTATTTTTATGTATATGCTAATAGGGTTAATGAAGCCCCACAAAAAGTAGAGAATAGTGACTTTCTTGCTCAATAGTTAAGTGTTAACTACACTTCAAAGCATTTTTAATATCCTTCATTTAGTTTGCAACTTGTCTAGATGAAATACAGATCTTCCGTATCAACAAAAGATATAAAAGCTTATACTAAGGGAAAACTCTGCAACTTTTTTTTACAAACGGCTGCATTTACACGAACAAATGTCTGTGGGCCGTAGCAGCGTGGACATATGTCCGGTACCATGTAGAGGAGGAGGGTTGACCCCTACCCTCACCATTAGAGATACACGGTGCCATAACACGGGGAAGGATAGGACATGTCCTATCTTTTCCCCGTGTATGGAGTGGTATGGTGTTGTCTGAATGCAGCCTAAGCTTTTCAACAAAGTATATTAGAATGTTCACAATACTCCCACGGATGCTATATCACATATCGGGGCTTATTTACTAAGGCTCCCGCGGATCACACTTTCATCGGTTTTTAGAAATTTTCAATTCAAGATTTGTGCTGCTGTGACAGGTATTTAGAAGGGGATTGGGTTGCATGCGATCGGATTTGGCTCAATTGCGCTGACTTACATGCAACAGAAATCGGGGGGCGTTACGTCAGACGATCCAACGGATTCGGACTGAGCACAGGGTTTAACTTTAATGCACTTACATACACCGGGAAGAAGAAGATGAACTCTGGCAGACCGCAGTGGGGAAGCGACAGATGCAGGATATCCGGCGAACAATCTTTGTGAATTGCGGCAGAAAGCATTATGGTTGGACAACGCACAGCGGGGATCGCGGCAGGATATATATATATATATATATATGACACAATAAAATAAGTAAAATATAGGCAAAATGCAATAAAAAGACATTATTATATTATTCTACAAATACAATGGTCAGCATGAGATTATTGATTCACTGTAGCAGAGACCAGACCCCCAGGACCAGATTGTCATCTATAGAAGGTTCATTACCATAAACTATTGTCTTTTAGTTCAGTGTTATGTGAATTCACCCTTTTCTCTATATTAGTACTTCAATGGACCTTTAGGATGCATTCCAACAACAGGATTATAACCGGCACATATAGTTTAATGACAAATGAGTACTCCATGCACTGGCAGTTCCCTAACCAGAGAGCCCTCTGGAGCTTACACTCCATCATACTGTGACATTCTGTGTATTGAAGCTGCTGCGTTATAATCTGTGTGTGAGACGCCAGTGTGCGGCATCACTGAGCCTCTGCCGCTGACAAGTTTGCTTTCCATGGACGTCAATGGCTTAAGTCATCCCCTGGTGCCATGCAGAGCAGCACAAGCAACACACACAGTGATATGATAGCCATCTGAGCAGCAGGCACAGCCAGTCCCAGAGCTTCTCCCATCTCCTCCTCCTCCAGTGCACTGCCCACTCCTTCTCACAACATACAGTCTAGGAGTAAAGTACAATATCCTCTGCCAGACTGCCACAGCACCAGTCTCTTACTCACCAGGTCAGAGGACTGGCTTGGACATCACATCACATTGTTGCTGCTGAGACTCATCCATGAGATGCCTTGCTAAGCCTTATTAGAGGTAAGCTCAGATAGCAGCCTGGCTCAGTTATTCTATTATGAGATTATATATATGTGTATATATATGTGTATATTTAGTGCCTGACATTCAGCATGTATATCTGATGTATATTGTTGTATTATTACATTATATTGTGTAAGAGGATACACAGAGCCTCAGTTACCATAGGTTTCAGCACCATGGACAGAGGCAGCAGTGCTCGCTGTGCAATGTGCTGTCACTTCCCAGCTTCTCACCTCCTGTGTATTCTATACATTTCACAGGTGACCATACACTGGAGACATGAATGAAAGCCTCAATGACAGTGACACCAGCTTTTCCCAGCCTTGGATCCAGAACAGCGATGTCAACGCTTCCCTTGAGTTGTCTGCTTTCTTCTCAGTGTTTACCATCAACCCTTGGGATATTATGCTGTGTATCTCAGGGACAATCATTGCCTGTGAGAATGCCATCGTGGTGGCCATCATCTTCTACACTCCCACCCTGAGAACCCCTATGTTCGTGCTGATCGGGAGCCTGGCTACAGCAGACCTTCTGGCCGGCTTTGGCTTGATCCTAAATTTTGTGTTTCAGTATGTGATCCAGTCAGAGACAATCAACTTGGTGACAGTGGGGTTTCTGGTGGCATCTTTCACAGCTTCAGTCAGCAGCCTTCTGGCCATCACTGTGGACCGCTACCTGTCCCTGTACAATGCACTGACTTACTCCTCAGAGAAGACAATCTTATGGCTTCACCTCATGCTGGTTGTTACCTGGGGGGTGTCGATAAGTCTGGGTCTCCTTCCAGTGTTAGGCTGGAACTGTCTAGATGACATCTCCACCTGCAGCATTGTCAGACCTCTGACGAAAAGTAATGTGACTCTATTATCCACGTCCTTCTTTTTCATCTTCATTTTAATGCTGCATCTTTACATTAAAATCTGCAAAATCGTCTGTAGACATGCTCACCAGATAGCACTCCAGCAACATTTCCTCACAGCATCCCACTATGTAGCCACTAAGAAAGGAGTCTCCACTCTGGCCATCATACTTGGGACTTTTGGGGCCAGTTGGTTGCCTTTTGCTATTTACTGTGTGGTGGGAGACCAGGAATACCCCTCGGTGTACACTTATGCCACCCTCCTACCTGCCACCTACAACTCGATGATCAACCCCATCATCTACGCCTATAGAAATCAAGAAATCCAGCGGTCCATGTGGGTTCTTTTCTGCGGCTGCTTTCAATCCAAAGTGTCCTTCCGCTCCAGGTCACCGAGTGATGTCTAAGAGGCGCGTTTTACCTCAGCACTGCACAAGCGACAATCTAGTGACCACAAGAGTGCCTGCTAAGGACAACTAGATGCTTGTTGTGTAGTTGTGGAGAGACTTGGGAACTTTAGCACTTTATCGGCTTTATATCTCTGGGAATGGTCGGTCCTGAGTATGAACAATGTGAATGTCTGTAGGACCCCTGTGTGAAGTCAATATGCTTCAATATGGCACTTTATATTGAGCTGCTGTACTGCCAAATCAGTGTTGTGAGGGCTGACTATGAGAGGATATCGTGTCCTTGTTCTATGTCATATTATATTTTGTCACTAATGATGAAAACATTTTTGTACCCAACGAAATAAAAGTCGTTGAAATGTAGTTATCATGACTGTGTGGGTCTATTATTCCCTATGGTTTGCATGCCCATAGAGTAGATGACTACTGAGCAGAGGATTAGTCATAGAAATCTCCCTGCAGAGACGCAGACTGCAGATTCCAGAATGGATTGTGATGCAGAAAATCACCAAACACTTGTATACTTTACCACTATGAGGCTGGGGGGAGGATATATTCACATTTACAAGTTTGATCCTATTTATTGTAGAGGATGTGGATGCAAAACAGAAAAACCATACATAGTATTTCATATGTTCTGTCCCTTTAGGAATAACCATGGTCTTATTTTTATAGCTTACTGATAGGTATCATAAAATATTCTCCCAGAGCCACAGATGCTTCCAGGTTTTGTTGTGGTTTCCCTTGATATGAGCTTTACGTCAGAGTAATCTCAGCCAAATAGGGAGTCATTGTGGATATGAGAGCTGATCTGCATGGCTACCTGAGCAGAATACCATTAACACCCACATGAAAGCCAGGCTACTGTTAGAGAAGAAGTTAAACACCATGGCAGTGCATTTGTTTGCCAGCATGAGGTGTAAGGATGATGATTCCTTGATGTAGCTCTGCTCTCTATATTGAGCCATTTTTGCACTGATATTTAATAAGATTGTTATGGTGCTATTATAGCTATGCAGTTAGGAATTATTCTGACTAATAGACATGTGTTACAGAAGTCTTACATTGTATTCCTTCAGCCACTCAAAAGGAAACATAAGAAACCATACCTCACTATGCCATTTGATACTATAAAACTCATGTAATGCTCTTACAACAATAGCAATGGTTGTCCAGGATGTCCACCTCCACAACCATGCCATGTTACAATAATTAACACTGAGAAACTTTGTAACTACATTGCTTTATTTACTTCTTCTATTGAGTTACAACCAAAAATACTGTCTTAAGTTAGTATACCTCACACCCCTTCATACTGTATCTACAGCATTTCACAGATATAATACCAATCTGTCTCTATCATTCCTAGTGAATATAATTTCAGTTGCCCCTGGTTTCAACCATTAATATTTTGACTTTAGGGTCCGGTAGACATATTGGGGTATATTTACTAACGTCATCGTTTTGCGGTGTGGCTGCACAAATTTCTGCAATAAAATGGGCGTTCAGGTGCTCACACGAACCGTGTACTACATTTATCATGCAAAAAGCATCAGGAATGTGTTGCATGCCCTTTGTTAAAGGCACACCAAAGACAAAGTGGTGCACTCTGTAGGGGCAGTGCAGAGGGAACCAGATTCATGCAGAAATTGTGCCATAAATCCTGAATCCATTTTCCACTTGCACTATACAAAAGCAAACTGTACATAGTGCAGTTTGCAATATTTTAAGTAAATGTTGGCCATTCTACTCTTGTGTGATGCTGCACTGAGCTGCTCTCTCCCTCCAGCCCCCACCTTTGCATTCCAGGACAAGCTCACACAGAGACTTCCTGCTGACAAGCAATCATTATGAGGACAGTAAATCTACAAGCTACAGACGGATAAAGGAGAAGCGAGGCATATAGCAGTGCTATGTGTATTGTTATGACTGTTATAGCAGAGCTGAGAATGTCATGTGTAATATGCATCTCATGGATCTCAGCATCTCTCATCTTTAATCATTCTCATCTATCTTTCTATCTATCTAACCACATTGTCAGCACACAGCAATTCACAAAGCACTAATGGAATCATAATGTGTCTGCTTAGTGAGACCCCGCCCACACGCTGGAATTTTACAAAGACCATTACTGAGTTATAGGAGCTAAAACATCAATGAAACTGAGTCCATTTGTAAAGTAAGGGGTTAAAATGATCTTTATTGTGTAAACATCACTAGAAAATTGAAATTTGAGAAATTTTCTTTCATGGGCAAATCCCTTTAAGTTATTTTTCCTCACATCCCTTTAAACTGTATCTACATAAAACCTATGATATTTAATAAGCCAAATGGGTAATACATATGATGAATCATACAGCTAGCATGAAGAAGTCTTTCACAAAAAGCTTGTTCATCATTTCTAATAGTAAACCAACAGACGCATGAATATTGTACCGGATATCACAAACTGTTACTCTGGATCCATCCAATATAGCTAACACATTATATTTTAAATAACTGTTTTGTGAAGCCTAAATGATGCTTTAACTATAAAATGGTGTAAAATAATATAGTTAAAAAAGTAACCCTAGAGTACTCCGTCCACTAAGTCATCATTGGCAGCAGTGGTCAATTGACTCAGCATTGGCACATTAGAGGCATTGACTCATCATTGGCACAAGAGCAACATGTAATTGGTGAGGTGTGTATTGCTTTTTCATTTTTGTTTTATTTTTAAACAATTGTGGACATGGTGTATATCTCTTATGGTTTCCCCATACAGGGAGTGTAACAGAAATCCAGAAGGATAAGTGTTGCTTTAACAGAGCATAGTCTGCTAAAATTCTTTTTTTAAACTTACATGGGATGGATTATTTTGGACTGCAAAGCAGGCAGGTAGTGGAAGTCATACAGTCCACAATCCTTGCCCACTAGTTCTTAGGCGAGGCTGGCTGAGATCATCAGTGGGGAATAAGTCCACTGCACACTGAATGTTAGACTAGGGGAGTGGAGCGTGGAAACTGGTCATGTGTCTGAAGAGAGAGTATGAGCTTTGATATTGTGTTTGGTGCCAGGTATTAGGCCTGCACTTAAAAAGGGGGGTATATTTATGTAGAGTTAGTGCCAGACAGGCATTATGTTTTAGTTTGGTGCTAGAATCTTGAAAATGTCAATCCTGCTACCTACCAAACCTCTGTCATTGCCGTCCCCTCTATTTGAGCTGAACCTCTACGCCATATAAAAAACATTCCTTGATCAGAAACCCTTGTCAAAGGGAATTTGTCAGAAGTTTTGACCATACAAATATCCCACGATGTCTGTGTAACCAAAACTTTGTGTTTGTTGTTAGTAGAACCAGAACTGTGGAACATGATTTTATAAAGCCTGCTACAGCTGTTACCCATAGCAAAAAGGGAAAGGGATTTTGGCTGTGTTCAGAAAGAAATGAAAAGCCAGCACAGCCAATAACCGATTGCGTGCAACACAATCCCAGTGCAAACCCTTGCTAAATATCTGTCAAAGCCATGCAAATTCCAAAAACAACGCACAGTCCGACCAAAGAGAGCAGTGCGACCCTTAGTAAATAAGCCCTTATGTGTAAAGCCACTCCTGACCAAAAGACAAGGCCACAAGATTCTTTCCTGGGTCAAGGAGAAGAAGAACTGGACTGTTGCTCAGTGGTCCAAGGTGTTGTTTTTAGATGAAAGTAAATTTTGCATTTCATCTGGAAATCAAGTTCCCAGAGTCCAGAGAAATAGTGGAGAGGCACAATACAATCAGTGATGGTTTGGGGAGCCATGTCATCTGCTGGTGTAGGTGTTTTGTCAAGATCACAGGCAGTGCAGCTGTCTATCAGGAAATTTCACGTAAATGAACTGACAACTGACTGACTCATGGGCAAGAGGTCTTACTGTAAAAAATGAGAATCCTGCTAAGTGCTTGCAGAAGGTTAAATCAGTGAGGGGTTAATTAAATAAACAATGTGCCCTGGCAGTGCTAGCCACTAAGCTTTATCTTATTGTCTGATATTTTTGTGTAATCTGCCTGGAAATTAAGTGGATGGGGTGAAACGAGACTGCTGTGGGAGGCGATGCTGCCTGGTGCTATCCCCAAGCCTCAGTTAATATGTAACATAATCCTCTCATGATGACAGTATTGATTTCTAGTCTCATTCCTCAAGTCAGTCATTGACACCTTGGTGTGGCTTCAACTCTGGAGCTGAATTCTGAATTCTAACACAGAAATTACCATTTAGTTTTTGTCCATTTGTCCAACATAAACCTTTTCACTTAATGTAATTAACATAAGTACTATATTGTTTTGTGATTAATGCACCAGGCACAAGAGAATTGGGAATCTTCAGGGAGTCACTAAAGAGCAAATAGGTGCCTTATAAACAGTATTCCTGCTAAAAAATCATGACAGCCATGGCCTCTATGTGCAGCACTACAATTGATGACTTGTATATGGAGAGCAGTATAGCAATAAACATATGTAAAATACCCCTACAGCTACCAGTAGTATCTAAACAATTTTATAGAGGTATCTACCATTCCCAGAGGCAAATTTTTTAAAGATCCTTTCAACGCCAGTGACTAAGTTATGCAGGGATCCCAGGATTAAAGGGGTATTCCCACAAAGACACCTTTCTTATATGTTCTCAGGATAACAAAATAACACATTCTCTAATTCACTGTTATTAACAAAACATCATTTCACAGCTATAAGTCCAACCTTTCGCTGGTGTACACATTTTCAGCTGCCCCTAAACATGACCCTGAAACTTATGACTTACGGTCGGATGGCCGCCATCTTGGATTCCAGTGTGACAGCATGGAGCTTATATTTCTGTGTCTTTCTGCTCTGTGCCTATAGCCTCTCCCCCTGCAGTTTAACACGGAGCTTACAGACACTCACTGATGCACTTCCTGCCACCACATCATGAGCAGAGAGATATGTGATATGGGGAAAGGGGGAAGCAGGCACATATCCGTGAGAACAGAGATGTAGCAGCGCTGACAGTGTAAAAGTTTGTCAGCATCTGTGTAATAGGTAGCTTATGCATCTCTCATCTCTCTTTCTATGTGTCAGTGTGTTAGTACAAAGTCCGAAGCCAGATGAGAGTAAATATACACCTGTACCCTGATAATGTAACCACATTGTAACCCCACAGAACTGGATGGATCATAATATGTCGGCCACACCCTGGGATCTTACACTGAGCAGCCTAGAAGTGATAGGACCTAAAACAGCAATACAACTGAGTAACATTGTAAAGTAAGGGGTTATAATGGTCTTAATTGTGTAAACATCACTAGGAGATTGAGATGTGAGAATTTTTTTTTTTGTGGGAAAACCCCTTTAATGTATGCATACAGCCTGTGAGTCTTTTTTTTTCCACATGCCTAGGCTAGCCATGATTTTTGCAAATAGCATACTGGCACAATGTTTTCTAGGTGGCTATTCACATATCAATTTTTATAGTGCCATGCATTGTAAGAAAAAAAAAAACGTTATGCATTTTTTTCTCACATGTGGACTTTAAACATCATAAAAGTCAATAAGCCCGTGGGCTGTGTCATCACACTGATTACATTTTTGTGCAATCTGTTATTTCCAAGCTGATGCTGTTTTTTTATTTCATATTCGCAAAAAAAAAAAAAACGGTTCCCATACAGGTGTGAAAAATCATGGACGCTGATACAATGGATGGATACATGAACAACAAATGGATTGCATATCAAAGGTTTTTTGCGGTAACATCCTTTTGAATGAGCGCTAAGCTTTTAACTAAAACCTAAAAGAACAATGTACCTACAGCATTCTTCACTCTTTTATATTTTTAGCACCGATTATAATGCTGCATGAGTGCTGTGCCTATTATAGGAAATGCATGTCCTGTTTCCTGCTTTCTATATGCAATGCTTAATTTACCTGTGAGTGAAATAATTTTTCTTCTGCAACTTTGTAATCCATTGCAAACTACAGGCAGTCCCCTACTTAAGGACACCCGATTTATAGACAACCGACAGTTACAGACGGACCTCTCTGCCCCCGTGACCTCTGGTGAAGCTCTCTCGATGCTTTTCTTTAGTCCCCAGATGCAATGATCAGCTGTAAGGTGTCTGTACTGAAGTTTTATAGGTAATCCCTGGTCCCGTTACATACAAATTCAACTTAAGAACAAACCGATGGACCCTATCTTGTACGTAACCCCAGGGACTGACTGTACTATATTTTCTGTGAGTGAAAAATTTCTGTTTTTGCTTACAGTACATTAATGCTTTGGTTAAATATAGAAACAACAAACAAGCAAGCATGTCTTACTAATAGTAAAATTCCTTTTTAAAAGTGAAGTCATACTTAGAAATGGAGTCTTGCTATATAGTTCCTATAAATTGTCATCTAAATGCATACAGAGATGATTCTCTACTTAGATTTAGAGCAATTAAAAATGCACTATAGGATGCCATCCATAGAGAATTACATAAAGCAACTGACAGAGCCTGTACAGCAGAGGTTATACAGCTCTGTGCTAGAGAAACCTGCAGCCTTTGATGGGAATGCTGCACATGGCTCAGCCATGTGAATGAAGTGTAAGGCTTAACTATCACAGCAGAATTTCTCTGGTTATTTTACAACACTAAGAGCTGATGTTAGATTGAGGAATTTAAATGAATACAGTATACTTGATTGTACCACCATGTATGTACCCTTTTTAACTGCTCTTATTATTTGTTTCTCCGATGTAATTCCTTAATAATAATTATTTATTCACACTGTCTATGCTGTCTGAAAATGCTGTGAGTGTTATGTTTAATCTTTCCCACTTTATATGCATTAGGTTGGCACAACCCAAGAGTCTTTTGACATGATTAAACAGATCAAAAAGAGCACATTTTGCTCAGTCTTATTATGATTATTATTATCAATCAATTATTGATAACCTGTTTCCAAAGTATTCTAGGAACTATATTCTTGTTACATAGATTTTACTCAAATAGAAGTATGCAAGGGTGACAAATGTTGATTTAAAATTGGAACATTCGCTTATTGCAGGTAGACCATATACTGTATATACTCAAGTATAAGCCGACCCGAATATAAGCCGAGGCACCTAATTTTAACACAAAAAAACTGAGAAAACCTATTGACTCGAGTATAAGCCTAGGGCGGGAAATGCATTGGTCACAGCCTCCACCCAGTATATAGCCAGCAAGCATCTCAGTATATAGCCAGCCCCTGCCCCCTAGTATATAGCCAGCAACTGCCCCTAGTATATAGCCAGTAGCTCCTGCCTGTATATAGCCAGCAGACCACTAGTATATGACCAACCCCCTAGTATATAATCAGCCCCCGCCCCCTAGTATATAGCCAGCAGTCTACTTGTATATACCTAGTGCCTGTCCCCTTGTATATAGCCAGCCCCCTAGTATATAGCCTGCCTCCTAGTATATAGTCAGCCCCCTGACCCCTAGTATATGGCCAGTTTCTGCCCCCTTGTATATACCCAGCAGGCCCCTTGTGTATAGTCAGTGCCTGCCCCCTTGTATATAACCAGCAGCTCCCTTTAATATAGCCACTGCACACACCCTTGCATATAGTGAGTGCCTGCCCCCAGTATATAGCCAGTGTCTGCTCCCCAGTATATAGCTAGTACCACCCTCCTAGTATATAACCAGTTCCTGCCCCCAATATATAGCCAGTGCCAGTCCCTCAGTACATAGCCAGCCCATGCTCCCCAGTATTTATCCAGTGCCAGTCCCCCCCTATATAGCAAATCCCTGCCCCCTAGTATATAGCCTGCAGCCATCTGCCCAGCCAAAATAAACCAAAAAAACTCGGCACTCACCTTTTCGATGCCCCCCCAAGGGTCCTCTTCTGTCTTCAGCTCCCAGCTCTGCCTTCAGCTCCCTGCACAGTCCCGTCACATATACTATGACACAGCCGTTTGCTGACATCATAGTGTGCGCCGATAGCAGTGCACACAAACTATGATGTCAGCAAGCAGCTGACATAAGTGTGTGTGTGACGGGACCGAAGATTGAGAGTGACCCGGAGTTGGAGCTGAAGACAGAAGATGACCTGCCAGGGCATCGGTGAGGTGAGTGCAGAGGTTTTTTTTTGGCGATACATTGGCGCTGGGGAGAGGAGGAGGAGGGGGAGAGCGCCGCTCATCCCCGCCCCTCTCCATAGAGTAACGTAGGGCCTGATGCCGTATTCCGTCAAAAGATAGGACATGTCCTATCTTTCTATGGGCTACGGAATGCTAAGGTGCCGCACGTGTGCCGTCTACATGTGTACGTGTACCGCTCCCATACAGCGCCATTGCGGTATATCCGAGAGCCTCATGTTTAATACATAAAGCCCTACCCACCTACGCAAAATGGCATCTGTACACTAAATTCTATTTTCCCAGCACCCAATCCTGTCACCTGGACAGACACTGCTTATAGCTACTGCTAGCACACAGATACTCACAGGGTAATACAGCTTAGCAGTAATTCACCTCTTCAATGGAACGTATGGGAGATATGCCCAGCATATTTCACAGCATGAATTTACAAATCTAGCCAATACCAAACACCGTTATTAAATATTTAGCCATTTGCCTAATATCTATTTCTTTGTTTTGTGACCCCAAAATCTATGGCGCTCGGCACCCTAGGAATATCAAAGGATGCTGATCACAGATTCATTGGCAAGAAATAGAAATATATTAGTTATGACCAGCATGGCTTTGAAGTATAATTATGCATAATCTAAGCCACCACTTTACAGACATGGAATACACACATGGGACAGCTTCTACATCAATTACATTTTTCTATTCATGGTACAGAGCAAACACAGAGAGTGAGCAGGATAAGCATTTGTCCTGGTGGGTAGGTTATGATTCCATTATATAATAGCCAAGGAAGTTTTAGCTGGGGGGAGAGGGTGCAAAATAACTCCTCACACAGTCTATATAGGGGGGAGATTTATCAGAAGTGTCTGAGAGCAGAACTGTTCTAGTTGCCCATGGCAACTAATCAGAGCTTAGCTTTATTTTTTGCACAGCTGTTCATAAAATGAAAGCTGAGCTCTAAGTGGTTGGCATGGATAACTAGAACAGTTCTGCTCTCAGACACTTCTCATAAATCTCCCACTATATATTTAATATATATATATTTCTTAACTTAGGTATACATCTCGGGGCATTCCAAGCAAAGCGGGCACTTACATTTCCCAGGATTTTTAATATAACAACAATAGTGCTAGCAATAAAATAATTATAATTGTATATATATATATATATATATATATATATATATATAGTAAAAATGTAATCTTGTGAATTATGAGAAAATTTATAATTTCTATAGATTCTGAAATTTCTAGAAGCTATACAACCTGTAGAAATTAAATGCATCATCTTCCCTAAAACCTTTATTAATGAGGATTGAAATAGAGAAGTTCATGTTTCTGTTTCACATGTTTATTATCTCCTAGGAACATGTAGTATCTATGGGATCCTGAAAAAAAAGAATTGGAACATGTCTTGCAACATCAAAATCTCTAGGAGGCCATTAACTGATATACCAAAATATTTGTAAATTTATTTAAGATTTACAAATTATGTGCATGTCCACTTATGTGTTTTATTAAGCAATTGTAATTGCATTTTCTTCTCATCGAGTGGGCCCCACAAGTGATTACACTGTTTACTGAACCCATATGGTGAATGCTGCAGGGGGCATGGCCTCCAGATCCAGGAAGTAAATAGAGGAGCCAGCACCAGGAGTGTCACATCATTATACAGTCTGTCAGTCAAGCACTGGGGGTGTGGCTGCAGCTCCCACTCATAATAAGCTGGACTGCTGAATATGATAATGATTCATTGGACCTCTCTTAGGTCATTTGCATACAGCTTTAGTACCTGATTGTTTAAGGTTACAGACATGTAGAGGGACAATGAAGGGATAGGGGCAAAGCTTTCTAATGGCAGTTTATGAAAATATATTTAGTTTTGGGGGTTCATTTCTCTGATGGGTTCTCTTTGAAGTGAAAAGTACCCTTACTGAGGTTTAATGTATTAGTACATCACAAGTGGGCTGAGCTCTCTCCATATAAGGTGGGTATTTACTGCATATTGCAGCAAACACCCACTGGCAACACCCGCGATCAACGCTAGCAGCTTTTCTGGCAGAGGTACATGGCAGGTGGCACATGGGCGTCGCCATATTGGCTTAGATCTGTGATCTGTTACCATGACAACCTCAGGTCATACAAAGACTTGAGGCTGTCTCAGAGAACCTAGGGCTAGGAGATCTGAAAAACAGTAAAAACATATATATAACATATAAACATAAAAGTTCAAATAACCCCCCTTCCCTAGAACTGATATAAAATAAATAAACAGTAAAAGTCATTAAAATGTTTGTTATTGCAGCATCAGAAAATGTATGATCTATCAAAACGTAATAACGGTTGTTCCCGGAGTTTTACCCCATAACGGAAAATAGCTCCAAATTTAAAAAATGTCACTTTTTTGCCATTTTGCTACATATAAAAAATGCTATAAAAAGTGATCAAAAGGCCGTACCCAAAGAATTAAGAAGATATGTCATTTGGGGCACACAGTGAAAGCCGTAAAAACCAAGCCCACAAGAAATATCACTGCGTTTGAAATTAAATTTCCCTCTTCCCAGTACAATAGTGTCACTATGAAGCACAATATGCTACACAGAAAACAAGCCCCCACACATTGCTTTACATGAAAAATTAAAAAGTTACATATTTTTTAAGGTGGGGAGTGAAAAATGGAAACGAAAAAACGAAAAAGGGCCCGGTTAATAAGGGGTTATTATATGTATATGTTCTTTCTTGTGATTGACTTCCAATTTTATGTTCTTCACTTTAAATGATGGTTTTATGTTACATCAATGCAGTGATACAGTACTAATATTATACTGTGACTAGGCAGCAGCATTAGCAAGCACTGTGGTTTGCAAATGATTAAAGTGTGGTCGCAATACACCCACTCGTGTTTGTTAACATCTGATTGAAGGAGATCTGTTACTAAGGAATAGAAGCTTTTTGCTTGTAGAATAATGATTTCAAACTTCTCCAGAAACAAGGACAATGTGTAATAAATGCTAAAACATGTGCAAATTTAACAGCATCAGAGGGGAAAGTAACAACTACAAATTTCACTATATGAAGTGCAATTAACACTTGCTTCATACTTCGGAAAAGATGAAGAACTCTGGATTAACATGTCTGAGTCTTTATTGAACTGTGTTTCTGTGAAATTACAGTTCCTCTTAAGTTTCTCAGCTTTTATCCAAGTTTTGTTTTCTTGTGGTCTAATGAACTGACAAGAACATCCTGAAAATACTGCCAAAAGAACAACCCTGTTTTAACTTCAACATCAAAAAGATATTAACCTGGAATGGATGCACTTAAAATAAAGAGTCCCAAGAAGGCTAAAACAGGCATTGCTGATTTACAATGTTACTCCATTTTTGTACGGGCCGCGGACCATTTCTATTCGGTCCCAGTCATCATTAGCGCTCTCGGAGCGGCTGCTGGGCAGGGGCCTCCGTCCGTCACTGTATAGTGCTTGATGCGGCCGAAACGTCCGCTTGAGCACTATTACTGTGCTCAAGACAACACCGGTGCACATCGCGCCAAGAGCTAGGATGCGGGGCCGTGTGATGACGTCACCACGCGGCTGCGCCCCCCATCCTGTCTGGCCACAGCTAGAAGAAACAAGACGCGGGAGCCACTGCCAATGGTGAGTAATGTTTTTTTTTTTTTTCATTACAGAGCAGTAAAAACATTGTGCCGGCCCGGGGCCCAACATATGAAACAATTCATTATGAGAGCAGCATATGAAATAATTCATTGTGGGGAGATATTAAATAATTCAATGTGAGGGGCAGCATATGAAATAATTAATGGTGGGGGGCGGCATAGGAAATAATTAATTATGAGGGGCAGTCTAGTAATTAATGGGGGGGCAGCATATTCAATAATTAAAGGAGAGGGGTCCCAGTATATTTAATTAATTGACCTAATTAATTAATTGGGTCAATATATAAAATAGTTCACATGGTAATGCAGTATATTAAATAATTAAATAAGGGGGGCCCAGTGTATTACGGATGCGGTCACAAATACGGCTATTTATTTTTAAACTTTAGTCCGGCCCTCCAATGGTCTCAGAGGGACAGTGAACGGCCCCCTATGTAAAAATTTTAGGGACCCCTGTTGTAGAACATCATCATAGCCTGCCTTCCTGCATGTTGGTAAGTTGGTAAAGGTGTATATAGCCTTTAAAAGGCCCAGTAATTTGTTTATCTAATTATCTGCTCATTTGGAGCCAGCAAATTAAGTTCCTGCATAAAATCATATTGTAGACTTCCGGTTCCAGCACTGATGGAGAAAGAGGTGTGTTGGTGCGCTCCGTCCAACCCCCACCGTGATTGCTCCACACCAACAATAATACCAGCTCGGTGCCCCAAAAAAGCGGTGCCATCAATATTCTACCAGTGCCACACTTTAATGCAGTAGTACTTGCTCAGAAGCAGCCAGAAGTGCTAGCCACCTTGCCCAAAGCCTGCAAATGACGTTCCCAGAGCCCCGCAGCACAGCGGTAATGGAGGAGAACCTGCTGCCACAGTGAGCCCAACCTGAGACCTACCCCTCAGTGACTACACAACACCAGGTGGGTGAGGTGGATTACCAATGGCTGGCCAGAGAGGTGGCAAAATGCCTAGCCCCGGACCTGGTCAGCACACTGACGGCAGCCATACAGGCTGCGCTTAGAGAAGTGAAGGCAAAGGTACATGACCACGGGGCACATATATCAGCACTTGAGGGGTGTTTGGGGGAGGAGAAGGACTCTGAGGCAACAATGATGACCCTGCAACAGCACCTTGAGCAATTAACTGCTACCCTAGCTAACCACATTGAGGACTTAGAGAATAGGTCTAGACGCAGTATCCTGAGACTAATTGGACCCCCCTAAAATGTAATAGGGGGCTCTCTCCATAAGATATTTGAGGAGTTTTCGATGTGGGACACAGAGACACAGAAAGCTAGTTGAAAGGGCACACCATGTGGGCCACCCAGGTGCGAATGACCACGTGAGGGCAGCAACAGACACAGCACCGTGACCAAGTCCAATTTCCAAGTATCTGAATTACACATATAAGGAAGAGATCCTGTGTGTGTACCGGAACATGCAAACCCCACTTTTCCTGAAGAACCAGAGGGTTTTACTTTTTGCTGACTTTTCAATGGTGCTGATGTAAAAGTTCTTCACTAGCGGAAAGAATGCACAATTCCAACTGGAATATACGTCCATGCTGCATATCAAGACACAAGATGGCATCCAGCATGAATTCTGCAATCAATTGAAAGCAGAGACACAACTCTGCTCTTGACACCCTGCACCTGTGCGTGAGATGACCCATGATGACATGAGGTAAGATATGGAGGAGGATCGAAGTGCCTGTAACCTAGTCACCAACGGTTACCTGGACTCCCAGGGCCGAGGCGCCCGTGCAAAACCAGGAAAAGTGACACACAGGTACCGGAGGAGCCACAGTAGAAGGGACACTTGATATTACTAATTCCTCTCCTTGTTAAAGGTACCAGTGACTATTGGCATATTACCGGTAACAGTTAATTGACAGGACAATTGACATGACATCAGAATACTGCTAATTTTTCTACCAGTAACTGATGGCGCACCACTGTTAATAGTTAATTTCTTGTTATATTGCAACTGACACAACATCCGAAGGGGGGGGGGGGGGGTAAAACTCTGGACAGGCGAAGGGGCAAAGAAGGGGAACAGTAAAAGGGAATGATCTAGACTACTAGCGGTGGTGATGGTAGTAGGACACTGGTTAGCCGGGTACAGCATGTGGAACAGGATACAGAAGGAAGGCTGGTTACAATGAAATTACTGCTACTGACATGTACCCTAAGTGTGTATAATGGATATGGTTGGATCAGAGACATTTTTTTGACACACTGAGCTGCATTTCAATTATGTAATGCGGGTAGAGCAGGATAGGAGAACACCAACTGACACGATCTGGAGCCAGAGATCTCACTTAGGGATTAAAGTGGGTTGGACATGAACTCTCTCTATGCACCGAATTATCCACCACTCTTTGCCAAAATAGCCAGGGAATTGAAACATGTCGATACACAAGGTAGTCATACATTTTCTGTGGAGAGGAAAACACCCACACATAAGCATTTGTAAACTGATGGTCTCCAATGGCTAGGACGGCATGGGCTTGGCAGACATAAGGTGTTATAACCTGGCATGCTTACTAAGACATATCATAGACTGGATCAAGTACACCAGTCACTATTCAGATACCACACTAGAGGAGGAATATTGCTACCCATGGGATATGCGAACACTTCTACAAGTAAACTGCCTATATCGGTCAAGCAATCAGAGACATTCAGGGACACTATTGCTACCTTGAAGGCCATATGAAAGGGCTTACATCTGCCATGGCTAATATCCAAACATCTCCTTTTGTGGAACCACCCCTGTTCCTTAAGGTCGCCACAGCAGGCTATTTATAGAATGGAAGGAAAAGGGGAATCTCACAGTGCAGGAACCAGGAATGCAGGTGGTTGACCAGAGAGGAATTGATACGAAAGTATGACCAGGATCTCAGTTTTTTCAATTCGCACAGATTTACGTATTTTTGTTTAGATGCTGTTATGGACATGGAGCTAGAGGCCTTCTGGGAGCAAATTAGAGAAATATGTGAGTACCTGTGGCAACAAACTATACCAGTAGACTCGGCAACATACCTGTTTCATTTCAACATCCAGCAGGACGATGAGAGCATTCAGGATTTTCTGTGGTTGCCAAAACTGTTCCACGTGCTGTGCCTGGTGGCAAAGAGGGCAAAGGGCTCTATTGCAACAATGGTTAGAACTGAGGGATAGAGCAGATGAAGAAACTCTTTTACATAGAGAGATTAGCAGCGCCGTAACTCCAAGTTGGCGGGTCAACTCTTTAAGAAGTGGAGACTGAAATTGCCTGTTATTTCACTATGCAGGCAAGAGTAGAAATAGTGCAGCCTTTTACACTTACCCAATGGTATTTGACAGAGCAGCTCAGGGGAACTTTGAGCTTTGAGATGGGGTTTGGCCTGAAGTAAACAAAAAAGAGAGGCTAACCACCCAGATTGAATGGGAGGTCGTTTCTTCTACTACATTTTCCTTGAACCATGAATACTGGAGATGATGTTATCTAGATGTGACATTGCCTATAGGCGTACTGCACAAACTTACAAATGTCTTCCAACTACAAATGCGATACCTCATTACCACTTGTAACCCATGTATGTGTAAATGTTCAATGGCCTGCGAGCCAGTTAATTGTTTGTATTTGGTTTCTTTTTTTAAATAAACGTACAATTTTAAAACAAAAAAAAACATATTGTATACTCATTGATGACTATGACATAAACAGAGAAGACATATAATGTAAAAAAAACTATATACAATCTTTTTCTACAGTACTGTACTCCTGCCCAATAACATATTTTATGCAGATCTGACAGTATTTTAAGGCAAAAGGTTCTGTTTAACTATATATCCGCATAACTGTTTAAAAGTTTAATTTCTATATACTCCTTACAAAGCATATATCCAAATTGGCAACAAGCTGAAGATGTTATAGACAGTTTCACATTAACATTTTTTGCTGAACAATGTCTATTCATTAGCAAAATTATTATCCTCATATGAATAAGGAAAAAACGGATGTATTATAAAAGCAATACATTGCGATACTATAAGAGGAAATTAATCCATGTTTATGTCACTCATTATATTTAGCTTTGATAAGATATGTATTACAACATAGTATATTGTCTCAGTGTATTTGTATTTTTGTTAAAAAATTCAATAAAAATTAAAAAAAAACAAAAAAAACAAAAAAAAACAATGGGGCACATTTACTTACCCGGTCCAGCGGCGGCTTCTCCGACGAGCGTTCAGGTCTTCCGGCGATTCATGAAGGTCCTCGCACCCGATGTCCACAGGTGTCGCTGCTGCGCGCGAAGTCCGCCGATGCCCCGGAGTTCATCGTCTTCATCGTGGTGCATGTGAGTATGGCCCGTTTGACCAATTTTTTTTTAAAAATGCGGCGGTTTTTCCGAATCCGTCGGGTTATCGTTTGGCCACGCCCCCCGATTTCCGTCACGTGCATGCCAGTGCCGATGCACCACAAACCGATGCGTGCGCCAAAATCCCGGGGCAATTCAGGGGAAATCGGCGCAAATCGGAAATATTCGGGAACAACATCGGGAAAACGCAATCGGGCCTTAGTAAATGACCCCCAATGTCTATTAATAGAGCCTTACAAAGTGTGGCCAATAGTAACTGATTAGATCACAAGGTTTTATTTTGAAAATTAAAGTTATGATCTTGTTGGCTGACACTATATTTTTTTATATATATGGTTACTAGAAAGTGAAGTAGAAAGCAAAAGGACTTTGGAAGATTATATCCTCCTCTTAGTCCTCATAGTATTTGAATTTCTACAATAGGTAACCGAGAATTTAGCATTGACATTTCAAGCAGCATAGTTGAATAGTTTTTACAGAAGCATCCTGTATTTTGGTGTCTGTTGGGTTAAACACACTGCAAGGGGTTTATAATAACCAATCACAGTCTGAAGATATAGAAAATTTCAGCTGGGATGTGGGGAGAATCTGTCTGCTGCACTCCTGCCCTGTGTTAACATTCTCCTCCTCCACCTACACCATTCTACTCCTACACACTGCATGTTCCTCGTAGTCACAGAAAATTGTCTTGATTGCAGTGGCAGGTGGATATGTTAAAAACAAAGGACTGGAGAATTCTGCACCGCCTCATTCCAAACCTGTTATATCTTCCCCAATGTACCCCAATATTATCCGAAATGTTATATTCAGATAAGACATGAAAAAACAGCAAAAACAATAGGAAAAGAAAAGTAGATGAATGTGATGTGGCATATAGTATGGGTCATATGATGGGCTCATCATCCCAGGACGGGTGACGAAAACAATCTCTCAATCTAGACAGAGGGACATACACAGGGAAATCTGCAACAAATCCAATTACAGCAAAACAAGTGTAACATAAGATATTTTAGGTATTACTGTCATAAGGGGATGATGATAAGACCACTGTATCAAAGGTTATATCCACATTGAGATAAGCATAAATAATTAGCCCTTTACATGTTATGACCAAGTGTGGTGGATTTGTGGAAATTAGTGATACATCGCAGGTACAGGGGACAGGTGGGTGTGCCAGGACCCATAAGCTGTAGGTGCGGTCACACTGCAGTTATTAAAACTGCATCACAATCAGTTTTGAGGTGGTTTTAGGTGCAGTTTTGTGTAATTTAACAGGTGAAAGACAATAACTGAACGATTTTTAATTTGATTTGAAGGGGAAAACTTGTTCCACAAATGTCTTTCACCTGTTAAATTAATTAACCCATTCACGACTTGGCCTTTTTTAGTTTTTCACTTCCATTTTTTCACTCCCCACTTCAAAAAATCTATAACTTTTTTATTTTTCCACATAAAGAGCTCTGTGGCTTATTTTCTGCGTAACCAAATTGCACTTCGTAGTGACGGTATTCAAATTTCCATGGCGCGTACTGGGAAGCAGGAAAAAATTCCAAAATGCAGTGAAAATGGTGAAAAAACACATTAGCGACACTTTCTTGTGGGCTTGGATTTTACAGCTTTCACTGTGTGCCACAAGTGACATGTCTAATTTATTCTTGGGTCGGGTACGATCACGTGGATACCAATTTGTATAGATTTTATAATGTTTCATACATTTAAAAAATTAAAACCTCCTGTACAAAATTTTTTTTTGATTTTGCCATTTCTGGCGGCAATACTTTTTCATACTTTGGTGTACGGAGCTGTGGGTGGTGTCATTTTTGCGACTTTTGATGTGCGTTTTCATTGCTATCATTTTTAGGACTGTGCGACCTTTGATCACTTTTTATAAATTTTTTTAATTTCCAAATGGCAAAAAAATGTCATTTTTGACTTGACGCTATTTTCCGTTACGAGGTAAAACGCAAGTGAAAAAACGTAATTATATTTTGATAGATCGGACATTTTCGGACGCGGTGATACCTAATGTGTTTATGATTTACCTTTATTAATATTAATATCAGTTCTAGGGAAAGGGTGGGTGATTTGAATTTAGGTTTTTTTATTATATATTTTTTTTTTTTAACTTTTTTTTACTTTACTTTACTATTTTTCAGAATCCCTAGGTACTTAACCCTAGGTTGTCTGATCGATCCTACCATATACTGCCATACTGCAATATGGCAGTATATGGGGATTTTACTCCTCATTCTTACAATGTGCTGATTGTGCACATATAATGAATGGGTTAAAACGAGACTGCTTCGGGCTTCGTGAAACCGAAGTGTCATGGCAACGGATCACCGCTCCCGTGACGTCATGGGGAGCGGCGATCCGCGGCAGATGCGCGCGCCCATGCGGCGCCCATCTTTTTGGAGCCTCGGCAGCATTGCGGAGCGATCGCCGTGCTAAGCACGTGTCGTGGGTGTTACCGGTAAGCCTTTGCTGCATATGCGAGCCCTTCCATGTACCGCGCGACCCGGCGGGAAGGGGTTAAACGCACCTAAACCACCTCAAAATTGATTGCGATGCAGTTTAACTGCAATCTGTGACTGCACCCTGTCTGAGCCCCTGCATACAAACATGGGTACGGCACAGACGGATGGCGCTGCAGGATTCGGGAGTGTGGGAAAGGTTATTTCAGGTTCATTTTGACACCTCAAGATTTTTTTTATAATCTAGACAACCCTGAGATTGTCAATTCAATTCGACCAGGTTCGGCGAATTTTCTGTCAAAAATTCAATTCGAACCCAATCGCAACATATGGAATCACGTTGCAAACAGGTATTTCCTGGCTGCAGAGAGCCTGTAGGGTATTGTAGAACGTTGTTCCATGCTCAAAATGCATAGGGAGCATGGTTTGGTCTTCAAACAATGCTGTGTTTTAGTATGACACGCACAGACAGCCGTCGCTCTTAGAATCGCTTAACTCTTCAATTCCATGGGCACTTACACAGGCCAACTTGAATAATAAGTGAAGCCTACAAGGTAAAGTCTGTACCAGCTTGAAAGGACTGAGCTGAGGGCCAAGTTCCACTATAACATCAAAGAGGCAATCTTTTTTACACTGACATCAGATGATTCCATAGATACGAGATAAACATGTTCTGTTAAACACTGATAGATGTAGAAACCCCCCCAAAAGCAGAGGAGAGGGTGTCGGCAGTAATTTTGCATTGACATCACTGATCTTTTTTTTTTCATCCATCAGTGTCCACTTTCATCGGCAAGTCAATATCCATCAGTATGCTAAACAAAAAACAAACAGGTGTTGATCCAAAACAAAGATGACCAGTAAATGGGATATTTGCATGTCCTCTGTGTCTCTGTACCTACTCCTGCTTTTGGCTATCATTCCTGAAGCTTTTATTCCTCTGATTGATGAAATGAAGGGGAAAACCAAACATAGTGGCAATGTCATAGAGTGGTGAGGGGAGTGAAAACAGTCAATGGAAATCACACGGGTGTTCCAGGGAGACAGCGGTCAGTTGGCGCAGCACGAGTACGAGTAGGCCTCAGAGTGGTACAATGACAAATTCCAGAGCTTGCAGCAAACATGGTAGGCCACAGTGTGGCACACAATGACAGAGTGTGGAGGTGCTGCAGCAGCATGAGGCCAGAGAATGGCACAATGACACAATTTGGAGGTGCAGCAAACATGGTAGGCCAAGTGTGGAACACAGAGTGCGGAGGTACGGCAGAAGCAGGAGTGGCGGTAACAAATGGAACAATGACAGAGTGTGGGGGTGGGTGACATTCCAGTCCCTGGTAAGATGTGGGAGGCAGATGGAGCAACAGGACAGCAGGAGCCTGCTGCTGCTGTTGTTTTGGCTGCAGGACGTTTCTCCCAGACTATTGGATGGTGACGCTGCATGTGTTGAAGCAGTGTCATGGTGCCAACGTTAGCTCCCTGGCCACCATTTTACTTTTTTCCTCCGAGAATTCTAACATATACACACGTCGGCTCCTCTGGTCTCTTAACAAAAAAACTGCACACACCGCCGAGTTGGTGCACTCTGAGTGACTACTAACGTTGCTGCATACGCTGAGCCGCTGTGCGATTGATTACTTGGACCTGTGAAGCGGGTTTTGTGTCCCCCGGCAGCCGTTTGGCTCCCATCCTCGGACTGCTGGCCCACCTGCTGACTCACGAAAACATGTGACTTGCTGCTTGCTCCGCTGCCTGACGCGCAAGCTGACACCCATCTCCTGACGATGATGATGAATCCCCTGCTTTACCAGTCTCCCAAGTGCGATTGGCTACTCATCAACGATTTGTTTCCCTGTCAACTGCTATCTCCTCAACGGTCTCAGTATGCACAGCCTGACTACTTGCAAGTGCAACCAATGGGGCAGATTACTTACCCGGTCGTTTGCGATCCAGCGGCGCGTTCTCTGCGGTGGATCGGGTCCGGCCGCGGGGATCACTAAGGTAGTTCCTCCACCGTCCACCAGGTAGCGCTGCTGCGCTGAATTTCCCGGAGGCGCGCTGGAATGCCCTGAAATTCACCGGCCTATACGACGTGAAGGTAAGTGTAATTTCGCAACACATTTTTTTTCTTAAATGCGGCGGTTTTTCACGAATCCGGGTTGTTTTCGTTCGCCACGCCCCCCGATTTTCCGTCGCGTGCATGCCAGCGCCGATGCGCCACAATCCGATCGCGTGCGCCAAAATCCCGGGCAATTCAGGTACAATCGGCGCAAATCGGAAATATTCGGGTGTAACACGTCGGGAAAACGCGAATCGGGCCCTAGTAAATGACCCCCAAATGTCCTCGCTGTATATAGTGGCGCTCAGACCAGACCACCTAGTGATCTCTGGCTGAGGGAAATGAACAGACAGAGGCTGATTGAGGACAGGTGAGGGTTTCTGACCTGCTCCTGGCTATGCCAACTAAGGGTTGTAGCTGACAAACCCAAGTCTTGGTTGGGGGTTAGTCAATGTCATTGGGAGGAAGTGGATGACCTAGTAACCAATAGAGAACCTTTGGGTTGTTGATCAACACACTACCGCTAGATGACACTGCAGTTACTGGGCCTAACAGAGTACACTCCTGCTGTGCCTGTCTACCTGTCGCATATTATTAATCAACATGTGGATTTGACACAGATTTCTGATATCTACTTTATCAAAAAAACTATTGAATTTGGGGAATACATAACAAAAAAAACTGACACCCTGTACTTTGAGAAAAAATCACTCCAGCAACCATGTGATTTGACACAGATTCCTTGATACCTACTATCAACAAAAAAATGGAAATTTGGGGGAATACAGATACAACAATCGGTCCACATCCCTGCGGACTTTGAGAAAAAATTTCACCCCAGCATCTATTGTAGACTTTTGACACGGATTTCTTGATAGTCTACCCTTTTATCAAACCCCCCTATTTAAAATTACATTTCTTTTTCCACCCCCGCCTATCTGGCAAATTTTCGGTGCTATCTATCTCCCACGCATGTCATTTTTTCCCTTCAAATTTGGACTACCTTGGACTCTGTTGTGCTCTATCCTCAATCCATCAACACAATTGTCACTCACCACATCACCCCCCTATATGAGTACAAGACAGCACAGACGGGTGTGGCGGGTCCTTTTTCCTCAGTATACACTTGCCTCATCATGTCAGGCTTGATTTTCTGAAATTATGAATTGTCTAATATGGTCGTCCCTTTTTTTATTCCTTTTATTGTGTGTTTCTCTTCTCTTTTTCGTGCTGACTCATAACACCATTAATGCCTGCCGGTCGCTGATTGGGGGGCTATATGACTGTTTATCGGTATAAGTGTGATCTACAGTCCGCTTGTTCTTTCCAGCTCACTCTTATCCCTTCTTCTACCAGAGTTCCTCTGTCACCCCATGTATCCCACATATTTCGGCGGCACATTTTTGAATAATTTTTTTTTTGGTCTCCCACTTGATCATTGATTACTATGGGCATGTTTCACTTTGGTGTTCCTTGACTTTTGATTTCGGTTTCTTGCGATTGACCGTCCGCGATTTTTACTAAGCTGTTGCTCTTCTGTCCCGTTATTTCATGCCATATTTCCGCTTTTTACTTTCTATTTCCCACTCTTCGGATTGACCTCGGTCGCTCCATGGAGTCATCCTTCTTCTTCCCGGTTTCGCCCGTTAATGTGCTTGTGTCGTTTGTTGACCCACAAACCTTTTTTAAATTCTGCGGTTGGTTGGGCTCAGCTGTGTACTGTGGACTTTTATATACATATTATACACTACAATGTGGAGCATAATGGGGCACATTTACTTACCCGGTCCATTCGTGTTCCAGCGGCGGCTTGGGTCTTCCGGCGATTCATGAAGGTCCTGCGCCCGATGTCCACCAGGTGTCGCTGCTGCGCCGAAGTCCGCCGAGGTGCCCCGGAGTTCATCGTCTTCATCGTGGTGCATGTGAGTATGGCCTGTGGGACCAATTTTTTTAAAAAATACGGCTGTTTTTCCGAATCCGTCTGGTTTTCCGACGGCCACGTCCCCGATTTCCGTCGCGTGCATTTCAAATCAGAAATATTCGGGTAACACGTCGGGAAAACGCGAATCGGGCCATTAGTAAATGACCCCCAATATGTATATAATGGTGTACATCCTCCATTCTTTTGTGTGTTTGGTCAGATGCCGGGACCCCCCGACACTGCAGGCCCCATAGCGGCTGCTATGGCTGCTACTATTGTAGTTACGCCCCTGTTTTATATACTATGATGATACTATGATGATACTATGTACATACGTGGAGCATTGTCCGACGAGGTTTCGGATCTGCTGCGATTCACTAAGCTTGTGTGCCCGTATTCCTGCATCTGTCGCTTCCACGCTGAGGTCTGCCGGAGTTCACCTTCTTCTTCCTGGTGCATGTAAGTGCTTGATCTTGTGACACAAATCCTTTTTTAAATTCTGCGGTTTGTCAGAATACGTCGGGTTGTTCGACGGCCCCCCCACATTTCTATTGCATGCAAACCAGCGCCGATGCGGCAAAATCCAATCGCGTGTGCCAAAATCCCGGGGAAATTTGGTGCAAAACGGAAATCATCGGGAAACCCGACGACAATGTGTCAGACGGACCCTTAGTAAATGAGCCCCATTGTGCTAATAAAGAGGAAAAAAATTGATCCCATGAAATTCCTGAAATTCAGAACAAATTCCTATTTGTTAGAATCGATTTGCCCATCTCTAGTCCTCGCCCATGTTTCTCATCCAAATCTCAGTGAGATGCACCATGAGACTAATGACATTGCGCAGCACATACCTGATTTTGGCCACAACAGTTGGTCAGACGGTGATGATCCACTGAGAAAAATAGTGGTGGCTGGGAATGGCATACTGTGGGACAGCTTCCGCCATAATATCTATAAAGAAATACTCCAGTCAGAGCTAATTCTTTGAATTTTCACAGTTTGAGAATGGAGAAAGAAGAGGGGCACTGTACTCAGGTAGCAAGTGGTACTCTAGCTCCAACAGTCCAGTAATTCTGAAAAACGTTCCAAGAAAATGGGCTGGTACTCACCATTAAAATGTAAACTTTATTCCATTAAAAGGATAAAAATAGCCGCAGGAGGGAAGAATACAGCAGGAGACCACTGAAGGCGATGGCCCGTTTCATGCTTCACAAGCGCTTCATCTGGCAGGAATTCATCTGTCAGGACCAGAAAAACTGTCCTAGGACTGTCCAAGGACCAGAAAACTGGAATAATGAAACTCCCCCTCTGGACAGGGGCAGATGGATGGGCAACAGAATCCTAGCTAGGAGAGGAATTATACAGCATGAGTCACTGCTCCATGACTATTGTCTGAGACGGCTTTGCGGTTTTGAAGTGAGGTGGAGGGCTCTGAACTTTTAACAGTGATTGGGTGTGGCGAATCTGATGGAAGTTGAGGCAGTGTCTGCCATGTAATTGACCAATACCTCAACTTTGTGTGCACAATTGGGTCCTACAAGTATATGCTGCATACCTTGGCACCTGCTTGCACCAGAGCAAGTGGTAACAAGCAGAGACGCCCTCTCCCAGCAACACCAGCTCCATAACCACCAGCAGCAGCACCACGGCCATGTTCCTTAATTCCTACTTTCCTAATTTTAAAACAGTACTAGACAGTATTAGGTTATAGTTGAAACTATTTATAACAATGACACTACAACGTAGTACTGTCTGAGGATATAAATGAAGTTTGTACTATGACTAACACTGTAATAGAGTATGATGCACACACGACTAAGAAATTTACTGTAACCTGGAGCTGTATGATGCAAATAGTACAAAGACTGATACTATAACCTAGAACTGCATGATGCAAATAGTATTAAGACTGGTACTATAAGTTAACACTGTATGATACAAATAGTACTAAGAATGGTACTGTAACGTAGAACTGTATGATGCAAATACTGCTTAGCCTGGTACTATAATGCAAATAATAAATATGATGCAAATAATACTGGTAATGTAACATATAACTGTATGATGCAAACAGTATTAAAGGGAACCTGTCATCAGGTGACACATTTTAGCACCCTTCAGTCCCCATAGAGTATAGTACATGCACTGTCAAAGAGTTTTTGTATAAAAATAGGTTTTACAGAAAAAAAAGATATGTTATATAGTACCTTTCAATGCCATGAGCTCTGTGACCAGGCACAGAGCCCTGGTAGTGGCTATAGATGAGATGCCCCCCGACCCTTTGGTAAGGTCTGTGAGGGGTGCTGCAATTGTGGCAAAGTTTGGCACAAACCTTCCATAATACCCAGCTAGTCCTAAAAAAGCCTTTACCTGCTTTTTTGAAACAGGTTTAGGCCAATTTCTTATAGCCTCAACCTTACCCATTTGGGGCTTAATGACACCTAGCCCAATGGTATATCCCAAATATTTGGTTTCCTCCAGGGCTATGGCACATTTTTTTGGGGTTAGCTGTCAAGCCCGCCTCTCGAATTGAGTTTAATACCCTTTGGACCTTTTTTAAATGCGACTCCCAGTCTGGGCTAAAAATAACCACATCATCCAAATATGCAGAGGCATACTCCTTGTGAGGCTGTAAAATAAGGTCCATCAATCTTTGAAATGTAGCCGGCGCACCATGCGGGCTACTACATATTGGAGATGACCATCAGGCGTGGAAAATGCTGTTTTCTCCTTCGCTGCTTCAGTAAGTGGCACTTGGCAATAACCTTTGGTCAGATCCAAAGTAGTAATGTATCTTGCCGGGCCTAATCTTTCAATTAATTTGTCTACTCGTGGCATAGGGTAGGCGTCAAATTTTGAAACTTCATTTAACTTTCTAAAGTCATTGCAGAACCTAAGACTGCCATCAGGTTTGGGAATCAGAATCAGATGGGGCTTGATCAACCACTTTTAGACTTCTCTATAACCCCCAGAGACAACATTTTTCCCACCTCCTCTGAAATAGTCTGTCTTTGAGCCTCTGGTACCCTATAAGGTCTCAACCGTACCTTTTGGCCTGGCTCTGTCACCCTATAGTTTACCTCACTTAGTTTTTCCTGAATCTCATAGGGGCCTTGCCACTTTGCCAAAAATTTGCTTTCAACTAGCTCCTCCATGTTTAGTCAGGCCTTTGTCTGTTGCAACCGTCCCTTTAAGAGTACTGTCTCTTTAAGAAACTGCCCCCATCCTCCACAAAGATGTAGCGGGGTCAGTTTTAACGTGACAAAGTCCAGAGACACAGACAGGCTTGACGGCAGAAATGCGTTTTCCTTGCGGCTTTTATTGGCAGCCAAAACAATGCAGCTTTACGGGCAAGTAAATTAAAACAAAGCAGGGAAACAAAAACGGGCTCGTCTGAGCACTAGCTGTACATCGGCAGGTCCCTCTCTAGCAAAGCAGCCTACTCACAGCGGCTAGTGACACACGGCTGACAAGCCTTTCAGAGCAATGTCTCTCACACAGTGCTCCAGCCCAGGATGCAGCTCTGGGATAAAACCCTTTCTCCCAGCTGCACTTGGTAATTAGGGCTGTGCAGTCTCTGGTCAGTGCATTAACCCTTTACCACAGGTATGGAAATAACCTGAAAGGAATATATATACGCCATCTATTACCTTTCCAGCCGCTGTCCTACAACTGGTATCATAAGTATACTATTGGTATAAGTACTAAGGCTAGAACTGTATGTAGAATTATATGATGCAAATAGTACAAAGACTGCTACTGTAACATAACACTGTAGGATGCAATAGTACTATTACTGTATGATGTTGTAAATGCAAATAATACTAAGTATTATGGTATTATGGCAGTATTATGGTATTATAGCAGCCTAGGAGCAGCAATATGCAATTCTTCAGAACGCCTCTCCCTTGCTCTGTCTTCTCTTTGTAATGGTGCTGGGACATGCTACCCTGCCTCTTATATAGCAGGTCTATGGGCAATGGCTTTGCTTGCTAGTGGGTTGCAAGCTGGTTGTTCGACTGCTCAGCAGACAATCAACCAGTTTGCAGTAATTTTATGAACACAACCTTGCTGGACTGGCCGTGTTCGGTGAAGACCCAAACTTTGCAGTTTTACTGTTCAGGTCACCTCAACACTAATTATGACATACAGATGTCTACTGGATTTTATAGCAGACACTGCCATTAACTATCATAATTGATGCTAGCATTGATTACAGTATTTACCCTACTAGGTGTCACAGTCATTGTTTTTTTGAATTTTTTACACGAAATTGTCCCTTTCACACTTTTTCATGTGCATGTTCTGCTTTTGATGTGCAGAACTTACGTTGCACTCTGCCCATTGTAATCAATGTTTTTTCAGACTTGCATTTTTTTTTATGCACACACACGCTTTTTTTTAATGCACGTTTAAATCTCAGCATGGTCTACTTTTGCAAGTCACGAGCGTGAAAAACACACCATACAAGTCTATAGAGATGCATCAAAAATATAAGTGCAATGCATTTTTCAGTGATCAATTGCCATAGAAAAGATAGACCGCGGTCCTGAATTTTTTTCACGCAAAAAAAACACATTGAAAACACACAAAAAACGCCTGTGAAAAACTGAGACACTGAGCAAACCCTGATTGTTCTCTTATCAGACTCTGACGTGATCTGCAACACAAGTGTTAAAGAGGCCTTTAATTTTCTGTGTGGGAGGATGTGTTGAGGGGTGGCTTCTATGTTTTGAGTGGGGAGAGGGAGCTTGCGTGTTGTAATTGGAGTAAGGGTAGCATGAGGGATGGATGTTTTATTTTGCTGTGTCAGTTTTTTACAAAAAAAAATAGGCACTCATTTTAGTCAACAATATTTTACACTAAAAATTGTGCTAAGTCTATAGTTATTTTTTGTTATTGTCAGCATTCTGCTTGGTTTCCCCTTAACATATATGCAATATGTCTGGTACCGTTTATATATGTAATATAGTATGTCTGAATGTACCATTATAAAAGCGTTGTTCCTGGTTATGCCATTTAAAGATTTGTTGCTTGATTTTATCATTACATATGCATGGTTGTGTTGCATTTTTTCTATATTACTTGCACTTGATTGTCCCAGGCATTTATGCAATAAAACCTGGGTCTGGTTATGGTGGCTGGGTATTATGAAGTGAATTATGTATATATACTTGAGTATAAGCCGAGGTACCTATTTTTGCCACAAAAAAATGGGAAAACTTATTGACTAGAGTATAAGCCTAGGATGGGAAATGGAGCTACTACTCTTTAATAAAAATGTCCAGTAGCAGCCTCCCCTTACCAAAAAATGTCCAGTAACAGCATCCCCAATTTACAGAAATGTCCAGTAGCAGCTTCCCTTTAAAGAAATGTCCAGTAGCAGCCCTTTAAAATAATAAACATAGTACTTACCTCTGGCACTCACCACCGGAGTCCTCTTCTCTCTTGGCTCATCTTCTCTGCTCAGCTCTGGCTTTCAGGCAGTGCGGGCAATGGCACATCTATGCTCTCTGCCCGCCCACATACACATACTGTGACGCGGCATGTCGCCACCTGATGACATAACGCTGTGTGTGTGCATGCGGGCAGAGAGCATGGAGAAGACGAGCTGGGTGACAAAAGGATGCCAGGAGTGAGCACCGGATGTGAGTACTAATTTTTTTATACCTGAGTAGAAGCCGAGTGGGGCTTTTTAAGCACAAAAATTGTGCTGAGAAACTTGGCTTATACTCGAGTATATACTGTATATTAGGGGGAGGCACCTAGGGCACCTTGGTGCGAGATTACAATTACGAGATTTGATATGCATCTTTATTTTGTACTTGTGAGACTTCCTTTATAAGCAATTGAGAAGTCTCTGTAGGCTTTTGATATGTATGGTAAAAGTGAATATATTTTCTAAATGGCAGTTGGGAGAGGATAAAGATATATTCAAAACTACCCATGAAGAGATTGTCATAAGGCAGCAATGGCGAACCTTTTAAAGGCTGGGTGCCCAAATTAAAACCAAAACCCACTTATTTACCATCAAGTGCCAACTTGACAATTTAAGCAGTAACTTATTGCTCCTTGTTCTTCCACAACATTCAATCGTATTGGCCCCCTGAGTACACCAATATAGTTGAAAGCAGGAGGGTAAATTCAGACATCATTATAGCTTCTCTCCAGGGTCTCTCTGTACTGGAAGGATCATGGGGCCATCAAAAGATAACCTGGTCCTGTTCACACCTTCTCACTCTTTCTGCAGTTCTAATCAGTCAAAGCTGTGTTTCATCGTAAAAGAGCATTGAGAGCAGCAGGAAGATTCCAGTCCTGTCTGCTAACCTCTGTCCTGGGGCAACAGCCTGGGTGCCCACAGAAAGGGCTCCGGGTGCCACCTTTGGCACCCGTGCCATAGGTTCGCCATCACTGTCATAAGGGGTGGCGACTCTTGTCCCCATGGTTGTGCCATGTTGTTGAAAAATAGTGTTGTGTTATACATAAAATAGTTATTTTCTAGTATTATGCCAATTAATGTAAGGGGGAGATTCCTGAACTCCTCTGAAAGTGAGGCATCTTGTGAAAAATAGAAGTTGACGTATTCTATGCCTTTTGTATGTCCTATATTGGTATACAAGGGACTAATGTCCATAGTTAGAAAGGTGAAAATAAATGGTAGTTCAAGATTGGACAGGTTGCATATTAGCTGATCAGAATCTTTCAGATAACTGTGTAAATTTGTCACATATTCTTGTAGATAGAGATCTAAGAAGCGTAAGATATTGCTATTTGCTGACCCAATAACAGAGAGTACGACACTCCCCTGGTGTTTTTTTTTTGTTTTTTTGTATTTAAAGTGTTTTAATGTTTTTTTGTTTTTTTTGCAGGTCAGAAGTTGGATTGGTTTTTAGGGCCTTGTAGCATGACTGGTCTGATAGTATATTCAAGGCTTCTTTATTATAGTAGTGATAAGTCATAATGACTAATCCTCCCCCTTAATCAACTGATCTAAAGACTAATTTGTTATTTTTTCTTTATTTTTTTTAGGGCTCTTAGCTCTTATGGTGAAAGATTACCTGTCTAGTTTGTTAGTTGGGGCCAGTTTTTTGTTTTGTAGGGGGGTAGAAGCGAGATTTATTTGTGATTTTTTAAGGGCGTGGTATTGGATCGGATGTCTCAGTTGGAGGTGGTACTAGGGGTGGTTGGAATGCTTTCTGCTGTAACATGAAATGTCTTTTTAGGGTAAGTCTTCGTTCAAATTTATTTGTGTCCAGAAATAAATCTAATTCTTCGGGGATTCTGTTTGGGCTGAAGGATACGCCTTCTGAAAGAAGAGAAATTTCAGTGTTAGAGAGGTCAGGTTAAAAAATCCTTACAGTGCTTTTTTTTGGGTGCTTTGAGTTTGGGTATGGCTCCCAGTCTGTTTTTTTCTTTTCTCCCTCCTCTTGCTTAGTTTTTTTCTTTTCATTTTTTTCTATTCATATATATATATAAGTAAAGAATTTAATTTTATTTTTTTACAGAACTTGTCATGCTAAGAAATCTTTACTTTGATTGTTTTTCTCTGATTGCACACTGGTATTTTTAGCATGAAACAAATATTATAATTACATGTTGTACAGGACAAACTGTCCTTTCATGTCTGAAATTATTTGGGAGAATGGAGAAAAATAGAAAAGGTACTATTACCTTAAGTGCGGGATACATAAAGCATTGCATTTCATCATAGAGAAGCATTTGTACTTGTGCTTTATAGACAGCAACTGAGTGAAGGGGTTTACTAATGCAGGTTAGAATAACAAGCCTGCCAAGAAAAATCGTAGTTATTTCCTCCAAGGGGCAACATGAACAGCAGCATTCAGTAGATTGAGCTCCCATGGTTAATGATTTCTAGGAATATCTGCCCATATCCATTATAGTGTTTGTACTATTACACTTTCAATACACTTCCTTTAAATTGAATAAGCAGAAACTTTCTACTAAATGCACTTAATTGTAATTTTTTAATTGTTCCATGAAGCACAATATTTGCTTATTGAAACTCCAAATAAGTTGGGTTTTATTTATTTATTTTTTTAAATAGCAGATTTTGCAGCAGTTTTACCTACCCAGCAAAGACACAGCTACCAGGGGGCAAAGGGGACGATGACTCCAGGCCCCAAAGCTCTGAAGGCCTCACTCCCTGGGACATATAGAGATGCATACAATAGCTTGTGCAGCCCTGCTCTAGTCTCTTTGGTAATACATGTGGGCTTGCTTTCCACATACATGTAAATGTGGTGAAAAAATGCATTTGCGTTGTGGGCTCAGTTTTTATGACTTTCTCTGTGCAATCCAAAAAGCACCTGTGCTTTATTCTTTGGTTCAGTATGATCACGGTGATACCAAATTTATACAGGATTTGTTGAGTTTTAATACATTTTCAAAGATTTTGCTGCTTATAACTTTTTCATACTTTGGTGGAAGTAGCTGAAGTTTTCATTGCTACCATTTTGATTACTGTGCAACCGTTTTATTACATTTTTTATGTTATGTAAAATGGTGTAAAAGTAGCGTTTAGGACATTTGGGTGCAATTTTATGTTATGGGATTCACCGCCGGCAATAACCGTTTTTATGTTTTGATAGTTCTGGCATTTTGGAAAGCTGCGATACTTTTTACTGTTTATTACATTTTATATCAGTTCTAGAGAAAGGGAGGTGATTTTAATTTTTTTGTTTTATTTATTATTTTTAAAACTTTTTTTACTATTTCGTAGACCCTCTAGGGTACTTTAACCCTAGACGGTCTGATGGTTCCTACCATATACTGCAATACTACTGTTTTGCAGTATACTGCATTTTTACACAGTATTCATTACAATGAGCCACCGGTTCATTGTAACGAAACTGCAGAAACCTGATAGCCTTGGGTCTGACGAAGACCTGAGACTGTAATGGCAACCAATCACTGCTCCCCGATGACTTCCAGGGGAGTGATAATCGGAACAAAAATGGCGGCACCCATATGTCGTGTCTTTTAAATACCAGCATCGAAAGGGTTGCTAGCACAGATCGCAGGTATTAGCGGTGGGCTTTTGCTGCAATATGCATGTACCACACAAAGCATGCATAAAAGTACACCTACAACTCACTGCTCTCCGTTCCCTTGGGAGGTTTAGAATAGAGGCTGGTCACTCAGATAATCACTGGCTTGGGCCAGATATGCCTTCCCAATTTGTATAAAAAGGAACCAAGGTGTGATGATCCACCAGCAGAACCATTTTTAAAATACCTTTTTTTACTTGGAAGCCCCTCGAATTACAGTTGATGTTCATATTACATTAAATGTATACTCTTCAATATATTTCCTATAACAAATAGAATACAGTTAAAAAGAAACAAATATAAGACAACCTGCTAGTCAACATATTGCAGGTTGAAAATTTTACCATAACATACACTACAACTTGGGTTGCACTTAAATTTGTGCTCTACAAAGCAGATGGAGCCTAAGAGAGCAATCAGTGTCAATGTACCAGCGAAATCAACAAGTTGACAGTCTCTGTAGATTTTCATGCCTCATTTATAGTCCCTCTTCAAACAGCTTAAGAGAATATCAATGCCAAATATCTACAGATGGGAAGAAAAACACAGCGTTTCTACATTTTGTTCTGGTACAGAAAGCATTGGCAGGTTTTTACTTGTATAGCACAACCAGTACTATCTTAAGGCACAAGACGATTACACTGTTTGTGCTGTACATTATTTTGCAAACATTCTTCTGCATCGTTGCAGCTACTTGGACGTAGAATTAAATATTCTACTATTGTCAATGGTTATAAATAAAAGAGTTGAGTTGAGATCCAATTTACCTGAAAAGTAAAGATATGCTTGTTGTTACTAATTGCCGCATTGTGCTTTTTGGCAGTGGTTATTAATTGGAATTTGTGTACGCCCTTATTTGAAGCATTGTAACCTCTCTTCTTTTTTTTATTTTTTATTAATTTTCCACACATTTTACAAAAAATACAGTCTGACAATACAATATTAGCAATACAATATATAGTATATACATTTAGACATAAAAATGTCCTAAGTCCCTCATGTTCCCTCATGTATCGGCTTTTTACAGTCATTAAGGGTACTTCTTCTGACGCGACGCCTTTCTGCGGCAGCGCGTCAGAAGAAGATTTCGGGACGTTGGGTCCTGCAAGTGCCGGTGTCGGGCTGTGATCTCACAGCCCAGACCCGGCACTAACACCGGGGATCGGGTCATTTTAGTCATTTTAGAATATAATTAAATAAATAAATAAAATAAAAGTCCCATAATCTCCCCAGTTACACATAAAATGCAAATAAAGTATATAAAACACAAAAACACGTACATATTTGGTATCACCGCCTTCGTATCAATCTGTTCAATAAATCTAAATTAATATTGATATTTCTGACAACAGAAAAATACAGAAGTTATGGCCCTAAAAAGTTGTCAGTAGTAAAAACAATGCGATTTTCTCCAATATTGGTTTTGCTCAGGAAAATTGGTAAGGAAAACTATATAAATGAGGTATCACCGTAATCGTAGTGAACCAGAGAATAAAGATAAAATATTAGTTTTACATTACGGTGAGCGGGGGGAAAAAATGCTAAAAATCCAAAATAAAAATTGATGATTTTGTTTGTGTCCCCCTTGAAATAGTTAATAAAATCTCATGAATAAGCTTTAGACTCCCAAAATGAATTACATATACATTGTATCTCATCCCGTAAATAATAAGCCTCATATGTTCGCATTACCAAAAAAAATTAAAATTTATAGGTCGTACAATGTGACAATGCAAATCTGCTGTGAAGGGCGCCTCCATTCATTCTATGCTCGGCCATGCGACCATACAGCAGGACACCACCACATATGGGGTATCGCTACACTCGGGAGGAATTGGGCATCAAATGTTGCAGTGCGTTTCATCATTTAATTTGTTATGAAACTTTTAATTCATCATTTAATTTATTATGAAACTGTCAGTTTTGGCCTAAATGCATGTATTTTCCAAAAAAATTCAAAAGTTTCTAAATCGCAGGTCCATATTGTTTTAATCCATGTGAAACACTTAAAGGGTTAATAGACTTAATAGAAGTTGTTTTACATATGTTGAGGGGTGAAGTTTCTATAGTGGGGTAATTTATGGGGTTTTACTATTATTTAGGCCTTTCAAAGTCACTTGAAAGCTGAGTTGTCCCTCAAAATGTGAGTTTTGGCAATTTTCAAGAAAATGAGAAAAATCGCACCTAAAGTTCTGCGCCTCATAACATCCTAGAAAAATGACAAGACGCATAAAATATCATCTCAACATAAAGAAGACATTCCATAAATGTTAATTATCAAGCTTTTTGGGTAGTTTTACTTCCTGTCTGGAAAGCAGAACATTTCAAACTTGGAAAATGAAGAATTTTTACAAACTTTTGCCAAATTTTCACTATTTTTCAGAATGAAACGCAAAACTTATCACTTAAATTTTGTAACTAACATGAAGTACAATGTGTCACGAGAAAACAGTCTCAAAATCACCTGGATATGTTAAAGCGTTCCGAAGTTATAACCAATTATTGTGAGACATGTCAGATTTGAAAAATCGAGTCTGGTCATTAAGCTGAAAACTAGCGTCGGTGATAAGGGGTTAAGTATAATATTATTACAATTATTAGTTCTACTTACTCAACAAATAGAAAACAAAGAGGATACATTTTAACCAGGCTAGCTTTATATTATAAGATCAGATAGAACTACGGTAATCTACCAGATCTAATAGATGTCTCCAATTTTCTCTCAAATTCGGTATGTTAAACATATCATTGTTTAATAATGCTATTTCGTATGTGTAATATTTTCTTAATTTCTTAATTACACCCTGGAGTTTAGGTGGTATAGGATCTTTCCATTTAGAAGCTTTTTCTGCCCTAGTGGCCGCAAATATCTTACTCACAATCCATCTAATCGTAACAGGGATACACTCTTTGTTGTTATTTAAAAAGCCTTTTTGCGTTATTTATAAACCGTCTTGTTACAAATTTCAGAGACAAGCCTAAAAATGTGAGTTTTAGTGAAACTGAGTTCAGTGATTTAGAACATACGATTAAAATATCATCTGTGTAAAAACTGATGACAATTTTTTTTATTTTTTGTTTTATCACCTAAGATATGACTATGTTTTCTAATAGCCTGAGCCAGAGGTTCTATGGCCAAATTGAACATGTATTTTGACAGAGGACAGCCCTGTCTTGTTCCATTTGTGAGCTCACAGGTAGTTGACGAGAACCCAGAGCTCACTATATGGGCTGATTTTTATATAGGTATAAAATTGATTGCAAAAATTTACCATTAATACCAAATTTCACTAGACTCAAGAAAGCCCTAGTGCATCCTGTCAATGGCTTTTACAGCATCTCAAGACAAGAATGCACTGGGGCTCTTCATTTTGCCTGAAATCTGAACCATATTAACAACGCTTCTGGTGGCATCTCTTACTTGAGCTTACTTGGGCATAAAGCTCATCTGATCTTTTGGAATCAATTCTTTAATTACTTTTTTCAGGATGTTAGCCAAAATCAAAGAGAACATTTTTAGATCTGAATTGAGTAATGAGATTGGACAATAGTTTTTTGGGAATGGAGGATATTTTCCTTATTTATATATAACAAGTCCTTTCACCTAGCTTGTTTACAGATTTTACACATGTAAGTAGGAAGAATTTTTACGGTTTGCAAGCTACAGGTTTCTTTAGATGCAGGCACACTAGATGGTGACCATACCAACAGGAATTATGATTTTACTTCTATAGTCACAAGAACCACCTAGATTATCCTATCAAAACATACATTAATTGTACGACATCGCATGTTGTGTATGTGGAAACATGTACGTTAAGCAAAAAACAGTATGTCGGATGTACTGCAGGCCCTTTAAAAATTCATATTCGCAGATACATATCAGACACTATTAACAATGAAGTGAATGTTTCTGCTCTTTCACAGTTGTACATAATAAAGATGTGACATCAGATGGAAAGGTATTGAAAAAGTTACCAGACCATTGAGAGGAGGGGATCATGTCAATAAGTTATACAGCAGAGAATCATACTGGATATTTCTACTACAGAACCGTCAACCTCAGGGTATCAGTTTGAGACCAGCTTTTTTGTAGATTGGAATAGTGATTCATTGATATATTGTAGTATTTTTCCCCCCTTTTTGTTGTGTGGCTAAATGTCTATCTCTATACACACAGCAAAATATCATTGTAATTTATTAAGATTGTACAGCAACATATCAAAATGTTATTTGAGCATTGTATATCTAGGAAACATATTCTAGGTTGTTTACAGGGCTGGCATTAGGGAGCTACAAACTGGAAAACATATTCTAGGTTGTTTACAGGGCTGGCATTAGGGAGCGACAAACTGGGCATTTCCCCAGGGCCCCCTATCCTAAAGTGGCCCCCTGCATGTGGACTTTTGTGTCTAGAGGATGTATTGCTCCTTTAAAACCCCCTAGATGATAAGAATCCTCAGCTGGGTGCAACATCCCCCACTGGGCCTAGCCTTTTCTTGGGGCTTGGAGATATGGGGACTGGAGGGCTGTCCTACAGCCTGGCAGGTCTCCAGCAGGTGGTGTTGGCAAGAAATGATGAGGGAGAGGCTGCTGTAGTAGTTCTCCCTGGAGCAACCCTTTGGGGTCTGGAGTATGAGTCCCTGTGTAGTGGATAGGGTGCCCTTGATGGTGACAGCCATAGTAGCAGGGATCAGACGGAGGCAGACGTTGTACAACAGTAACTTACAGTTCTTTATTGGAACCAACAGGAACAGTGAATAACGTGCCACACGAATGTTGACAATGGTAACAGACTGGGGATGCACTTGGAGAGAGAACCACAGGGATTGATCACCAGCCTGGATGCAGGGTCAGGCTGGAAGATACAGTAACTGTTCCTAGTAGGATGCTTCAACTTGTCCTGGGTTACTTCAGATATCACCCTTGAAGGTAGGATGATACCCCTTTTCTCTCACTAACTCCTCAGAGCTGCTCAGGCAGCTCTCCTCTGTGTGACTAGACTGGTCTGATCTGGTTTACTGGCTGCACTGTACTATTCTCCCTCTGAGACCAACTGAACTAGTCTGTCTGACTGACTCTTGTCAGTCTTCCTCTGACTCCAGTCTTCTTCTGACTGACTCCTGTCAGACTCACTTCTAGAAATTTCCTGACAGGGGTTTTATTATTCCCACTGGTCAGGTAGTGGTTACTCCTCCAATTGCATCCCAGCTTACAATACAATATGATAACAGCTGTGATTGGCTGATGGAATGACATCCCATTGAACAATTAATTCCTGCCTTACCAGGCAGGATCTACTGCTGCAGTGTTCCCCGTGTTGTGTAGTGACCTGCTGTGGTGCTTGATCAGACTCCACACAGGTTGCAAGCTACATATTGGGTCGTATTCGCAACAACCCCTCTGCCTTGTATCGGCAGGGGTGTTGCATGGGCATTCATCCATCTTCTGTCTCTTGTCCGACGGCCACGCCCACGATTTCTGTTGCGTGAAAGCCGGCGCCGATGCGCCAAAATCCAATCCTGGAGCAATTCATGGCAAATCGGAAATCGCCGGGAAACCCGATGAAAGTGCACGATTTGGACCCTTAGTAAAGGAGCCCCAATGTAAAGGGAAATTCCCAGGAAGACAAGTTTCTTAAATGTACTCAGGATAACAAAATATACATTCTCTAATTAACTGTTATTAACAAAAAATACAGTATTTTGCAGATATAAGTATAACCTCTAGTCTAGTATAGTCTCTATCAGTCCTGGTGTATACAATTTCAGTTGCCCCTAGACACGACCCTGTATCTTGACTTTAGGGAAGCCATCTTGCTTTTCTGTCTGACAGTGCATGAGCTGAGCTGTCCTCTAGCCTCTCCTCTTGCATTAAACGACGGAGCTCTCACACTAATACACACTGACTTCCTGCTGGAAGTAGCCTAAGGATCTGCCTAAGGAGTGTAAAGCTACAGACAGATAAGTTCCTTATCTGGGGAGGCACAGCAGATCTAGTGTGTTGTGGAATAGCAGAGATGTAGGAGAGCTGACTGTCATTGTGTGTACTAGGCATCTCATGGATCTCATCTTCCCTGATCTGTCTCATCTCTCTTTCTATGTTTCAGATACTAGTACAATGTTTATAAGCTAAATTAAAGTGTTTATAAACCTTGTACCCTGATAATCTAACCACATTTTCAGCTCACAGAACTAGATGGATCACAATGGGGCACATTTACTTACCTGGTCCCGTCGCGATCCCGCGGTGCATTGTCCGACGAGGATTCGGGTCCAGTGTGATTCACTAAGATCGTGCTTCCGAGTTCCTGCATGTGTCGCTGATTCGCCAAGGTCCGGCGGAGTTCACCTGCTTCTTCCCTTTGCATGTGAGTGCTTTATCTTGCGACACAAATGCTTTTTTAAATGCTGCGGTTTGTCTGAATCCGTCGGGTTGTCCGTTGGCCCACCCCTCAATTTCTGTTGCGTGCAAGTCGGCGCCGATGCACCAAAATCCGATCGCGTGCGCCAAAATCCCGGGAAACCCGACAAAAAATGCGTCTGACGGACCCTTAGTAAATGAGCCTGTGTCTGCTTAGAGAGTCCCCGCCCACACTCTGGGATTTTGCACCGACTAGCTTAGGGAGTGATAGGAGCTAAAACATAAATAAAACTGAGTAAAATTGTGAAGTAAAGGGTTAAAAATTAAAAAATCTTTATTGTGTTAACATCACTAGAGGATTAAAATTTGAAAATTTTCTTTCAGACTCCTGTTTCCAAAGCTTGCTGGAACAGTTAGCCTTATAAATAGAATCCACTATAAAAGTCAGTTTAATGCATAGTTATGGTAAAGAGTGGGATACCCAAAATAAATTAAAGTTGAGTTTCAATAATGTAAAGTAACAGAGAGAACCCCAAGTTCAGAGCTACAGACATGCAGTGATTAATCTGTAGACACGAAACCCAACCCAATGTATCCAAATTCAGCAGAGAAGTCAGGGTGACAATAAAAACATTAAAACAGCACAGCACTTCTGTTACAGCACTTTGATGTTAAAGGGGTATTCTCATCTGGGCATTCACATTTAATTAAATTCATTTGCCATATGTAAACATTTCTTCAATTGGATGTTATTAAAAAAAATGTTCCTGTGTGAAGATAATTCTCATAAATGTAGCTTTGTTGTCCCTTAGAAAGGAGATGGCTTCCTCGGATACGACCACCTCACATTTTGGCAGCGTTGGCCAGACATGCGCTAATGAGCTCTGCCTGACCTCCTGGATTCAACGTTCATTACCACAGGACGGCTGAGGGACCTGCAGTAACTCCCAGACATTTAATATTCAGAAACTTTTTATTTCTTTCTGCAATCTCTCCAGCAGACGTGGCCGTAACCAAGGACACTGTTTTGTTTTTAAGGGGCCATATTATTACATTTATGAGAAATTATCTTCACACAGGAACTTTTTTTTTAATAACATCTAATTGAAGAAATGTTTATATATGGCAGATTAATGAAACTGAATGTGAATGCCCAGATGAGAATACCCCTTTAAGATTTTGGCGAAGGAGGTTGACTAGAGCTCAACAGTTATGGTGAACAAGGCAGTGGGAGGGGGAACCCCTGCCAAGTTCCTCCACCTTCAGCATTAAATTTGGCAACAGAGGAGGGGTATAAACTCACCAGCACAGGCATAACATGCTTTCCATAACCTATCTTAGTTGAATGCCTTTTGGAGATCTAAGCTTGACCCCACGATTGCCAAAGAGATTATGTCAATTGCCCTCCGTCACTAGCCTGGCCATGTTAGATAAAACCCAGTTGGTCACTATAAATATATTCAGATAAAAAGGTAGTAAGAAAAATCACTAAGATCTTAGTCATTAGCTTCAGGTCAAAGTTGGTAAGTGAGATGGGCCTATGGTTGTAAACATCAGAGATAATTGCTTGGTTCTGCAGGGAATTCTACATAAAGATTATAGAACAACTATAGTCTATGACTTAACTAGAGCACTCTCCAGATTTAAACTGAATGGATACATGGCCTGTGAATGGGTTTACAATTAGTTCTATAGGCTTTAGTTGATTTTTTTGTGTGTGGATATTCACACCGTTGTATGAATAAAGGTTTAGTAAATTTCTTTTTATGTTTTCCTATAGTTTTGCATTTCAATAATAGCATTGTGGACATTGTGATCAGAATTTTATTAAATAAATTTAAAAAAAATGATTACCATAAAATGGATTTTTTCATTTTTTTGTTCTTCAATAATGTTATTCAGTATTAATAACCATATTTGAAATAACAATTACATTCTTGAGACATTCCTCACTGAAGCATGAACATTTACAGCATTAGGCTGCTTTCACACTTACCACCATGCATATCATTGGACCATCCATTTTGGTAGAGGTATTGCCCACTGTGCCATAGAGTATGAGGGGGAAAAAGATAGAGCAGGTTCTATCTACCCTTGTAAGTACGGGCGTGTCATATTTCTCCATATGGAGAGGGGAGGGGTGAGCAGTGCTCACTCCTCCTCTCTCCAGCCCGCTGCACTATGCATGCCTTATAAATAGAATCCACCAGGAAAGTCAGTTTAATGCATAGATAGGGTAAAGAGTGGGATACCCAAAATAAATCAAAGTTAAGTTTCAATAATGTAAAGTAACAGAGGGAGCTACATGCTTGCAGTGATTAATCCAAGCAAACCCAAAGCAAATGTATCCAAATTCAGCGGAGAAGTCAGGGTGACAGTAAAAACATTAAAATATTGTCTGCAAATAAATCGCGTCCACTTATACCTTTGATGATAAGATTTTGGTGAAGGAAGTTGACTAAAGCTCAACAGCTAAGGCGAACAGTGGCTAAGGTTCCTCTGACTTTAGCATTAAATTTGGCAACAGGGGAGGAGTATAAACCCACCAGCACAGACATAACATGCTTTCCATAACCTATCCTGGTTATGACAGGTCCCCTCTCAGTACAACTGAGCTGACACTCCATCATTAATGCTTCAACAACTTCAACTTGGTTGTCATCAAATGTAAAGCTGCATTCACACGACCATTGGGGTGATGTACATATGGCCACAAGCTTGCGGCTGTACCAATGTCCCCCATAAACGGCAATAAGCGCATGGAGCGATATGGTGCAGCACACGTGCAGCACCATACTGCTCCATACACGGAGAAAAGATTGGAAATGTCCCGTGTTACGGGGCCATGCGCCATGCATAGCTATGGAAAGCTATAGACTACAAGAATTTTTTTACATAGAAAAGTATCTTTTAAAATGTTGAAAGGGTATTCCCATCCCACAAATCTGCAAGCCTGGTGCTTAAGGCAGAAAAGTTAATGGCACCCCCACAGCAAATATTTGCTCTATTACAATGCCACCATAATGAGCCCCAAATTATATTGCATATATAAAATAACAACTAGGTAGAGAGCATATATAATAGTACAACTAGACAAATCACAAGGTAAAACCAAGCATAACCCATATACTGAGAGATTCTTTTTATGAATAGCTTCTCCTCTCTGCCTCCAGCCACTTCCCTCTCCATTACAAGACAGGCTCACACACAGACACTTACTGCTGGCAAGTAGCGTCTTACGCTACAAGCTACAGGTAAGATAAGGTCTTTCTCCGGGGAGGGAGGCACTCTGTGTGTGTTATAGCTCAGATGCAGCAGAGCTGAAGTGTGTCATTGTGTATTATTTGCATCTCATGGATCTCATCATCTCTCACCTTTGATTTTTCTCATCTCTCTTTTTCTCTGTGTCAGATACTAGTAGAAAATTAAGAAGCTAAATAAAAGTGTAGATAAACCTGGACCCTGATATTCTAAGCACATTGTCAGCACACAGCTTCTCACAGCACTAGAGGGATCATACAGTGTCTGCTTAGAAGTTCCCCAACCACACTCTGGAATTTTTCACTGACCATCACTGTGTGATAGGAGCTAAAAGGTCGTTAAAAATTTGCTTTATTGTGTAAACATCACTAGGGGATTAAAACTTGAGAACTTTCTTTCATTGGCAAACCCTTTTAAATTATATTAATCCTGATTACACTAAGTGGTGCATAACCTGTTTAGTCTGAATGATATCCATGACCAAGGAAGGGGCCGCAGATTCCATACCAGACCATGGCCGATATTGTATACCACAGACCAAACATGAATAATACTATAGAACAGATTATGGATGATAATGCAGCCCCCAGACCATAGACTATACAGCAGACCATAGACCAAACAGTAGGTGATATTACAGACCCCAGACCAGAATTTCAATTACACAGCTCATAGAAGGACATATAAATGGATCATCAGGCTGGTAGTATTCAGTACAGGCTGCTGGTATTGGGCATATGACTTTCTATCAGAGACAGCGGATGAAGCTAAGAATATTGTAATGTTTTAATATCCATAAGCATAAAATTGCCTATACTCCCCCTCACCCACTAACACACACAACCACATTGAAAACATACACACTCGTGTCTTCCCCACTGACAACACACACTTCACCCTTCCCCACTTACAACCCACCATCTCCACCTACCCTTTAACACTATACAAGCTCCCTTTGCCACACAGTGACTTGACTCATGTTTCTGGATCCTTTCACATACCCTCCGTTATTGAGTACACACTTCTTCCTTCTTCATCGACAACACAAACTTCCTCCTCACATACTGCCAACACAATAGCCCCCCATCCTCACTGAAAACACACACCCTCCCCTACTGGCAACATACACCAGCTCCCCACACTTATAACACACACTCTCCCCCCTACCCACTGACAACTTACAAGCTGACCCTCCCCCTGACACACAGAAGTTACTTGCCTCATGTTTCTGGATCCTCCAGCTTTACAATAGACCTCCAGCTCTGTTCTTTTAATTTGTGGCATCATGCCATTTAAGAACTGAACACTCTTACATTTGGTTTTGTAAAAACTAAAAACATTGTGACAAAAAATATTATCAAGTATCCTTAACCTGCTAAGGTTTTAGGAAAAGCTACTTAACTGCAAAGATCTATTAAACACTGTTTTCATACATCCTGCAGATTAATTCTACAGCTTTTGTTCATGTACTTTAAAACACTAGCAGTTATATTTACTGTTATGTTTCCCCCAGTGTCTTGACATAGAAACTGACGTACATATTCTGTATAGTACAATTAGTGAGCTCTAAAACCTTAAGCCTGCTGAAAGGATGCAAATCTCCTTTATGCCCTCCATTCATTTTCATTCTTTTCGATGTGGCCCACATGGTAATAACCAATATCAACATGCGTTTTACATTATGCCACCAATTATATTGAAGCATCTTGTCAAATGGAAATGCCGGCAATAGGTAAAGAGTTCCGAGTTATAGCCATAGGGGATTTCAATGAAATCAGGCAATAAAGAATAGGAATATGAATAGAGTCATAAGCAAGTACGGAAAGATGGATGTCTCTCAGTAAATAGTCCCTTCAGGCCATCAGTTCTCATGAACACTGAAGAATATTATTCTGAGAACTATTAAGGATTTATGTGAATTTCCTGTTTGATAGCAAGATGAGCTTTTTTAAAATATTTATTAAAACTGAAAACTAGAGTAAGAAAATGTCATATGTACATATTATATGCCCAAGGAACAGCATTGATTAACAATAGAAAATATTCATGCATAATATATACATGCTATGACCTGTCATCATTGAACAAGGACCAAAGCTATCCATAGTTATTAACTACGTTCAAGTATTATTGAATGTTCAATTGACTGCTTAGGACCATTAGATAAATATTATTGGATAAAGTTGATATTTTTCCCTCTCTGGGTGGAAAACATTTAAAGCCTGGACCCCACTGAGACCCCACTGATCAGTATGTTAGGCCCTATCCTACCCTTTCGTTTTCGTTTGTTAGGACAAAAATATAACAACCTTTATCACAATGAAATCACCAGTGTGCTCACTTTAAAACTGTACTAAGCTAGTGGTTAATTTCCTTTAATGTTCCATTGATCATGCCTTGCACATATTAACCACATTGACTACACACATGATCACTGTTCTGGATGGTAGCCTCAAATAATTCACTATATAAGGTTTTCTAAATGTGAAACTGGACAAATCATGTGACTCATATTATTATCTAATTATTCATGTTAATACTTAGTCCTTGTTTCCAGGGTTTCTGATAAAATACCATTAATTATTATGGCTGGCACAATGAATGTCACTGAGCAATCGTGTGGGCTGAAATGCAAATAAATTCAGGTCACTTGGTGGAAATGTCATCTACCAAGGGGGGTTACTTTTGTACCATATAATGTAAGCATGTGCAAAGCATTATACAGGTAATTGCTCTATTGACTTACAATGGTAAAAATGTAACTCAATGTAATTATGCTAGTAGACAGTCACACTGTCCTCTTTCATAAATGCCCTCTACTATTAGCTTTGTTGAATCACCATTCAAAGTATCATGACAAAATTGTGGAAATGTTGCATTGAGAATTATAATTTAAGTAAAAGCTAATTGTAAATTAAAAGATAGCATTCTATTAGATAATTATTGCAATTTCTAAAGCACTGTCAGTTATATCAGTTTATAGAAGACTAAATAAGTGAATAGTGGCTGTTCAAAGCCTTTGTATTGAAAGCCTTGACGCATTAAGTGATAACACCATGGTCCTAAAGAAAACCCGTCAGGTAAAATCAGAACTATCTGAACATACTCATACAATTAATTCATACATACATATGAATTTAATAATGTATTAATAATGTATTAAAAATGAATTAATAGGCTGTCTTCATTGGGGATGGGAGGAGCATGTGGGCGGACGTGGCGTCTTCCCCGCACTCCCCTGGGACCACACTGAGCATGAAACCTTCCCCTAAGCACGGAGTGTATCCATTGTACCCGTTTCTATTACCGGCTATGGAGTAGCGGCAAGACGATTCTCTCGGACATCGGGAACCTTGTCTTTCTTCAGGAGTGTGGTGGATCGACTGACCTTGCTCCCTGGTGGAGGTATCGCATGGGAACCGCTGGTGTTCTATTGAGGCTAACGTGTGATGGGATGCGTGTGGGACTCCACGCAGTATGAGGCGAAGTCTGCTGGCGTCCGTTAAGGACGCTTGGGGGACATTAACCTCCACTGCTCTGGACCCGCTCGCTCCCGGCTGGACCGGCTTGGATTACTGCTCCTGGTTCCAGATGAGGATTCTTCCCATCAGGTCGTATGAATTCAGTCCTTCCTAAAGCTGCAGAGGTGCCCATTTTTGATGTCCATGTATTTTGAGACGCTATACAACCTGTCCCCTATGGTGGAGTAAGCTTCTCTTCTGTGTCGGACAAGGCTTTGTTTCTTCACTAACACCAACTATTCTGCTGACAATTTGCTATTAACCCTCGCAATATCCAGTCGTCAATTGGTGACCCTTCTACTAACACGTGCGTTTGTGCTTGCTTAGTGTGGAAGACTGTGGACGGTACAAGGTTTTGACATATTTGACATTGCATAATTAACTGCCTGGATTACATGTGTTTATTCCCACATCAATTGCGCTCAGTTTATCATCCCTTCATTTTCTTATGGTGGAGTAAGCTTTTTCTTTTTGTTTTTTTTGTGTGTCGGACAAGTCTCTGCTTCCCTGCTAACATCAACTATCTCGCTGATAACGTGCTAATAACCCTCCAGTTAATTGGTTAATTGGTGACCTCCCTACTAACTGCCAGTGTATGTGCCTAGTGTGGAAGGTTTTGGACGCCACAAGATTTTGACCCCTCCGACAATGCATAATTAATCGTCTGGACTATATGTGTCTATTTCCATGTCAATCGTGCTCAATTCATCTCTCTTGTTGACCGCACTTATCATCTGCTGTTTTTTATGATTCTACAAAGAACTGTGTTCCCCTTTATTCATCGCTAACCTTCGCTTTGGTTAGCATGTAACTTAAGGTTACAGAGTGTTTAAATAGAGGACTTGGTCTTCTGGTATGCAGCATAATAGGACTTATGGCAGAGTTGGATAAAGCTTCTAAATGGATATGTGTCAACCTCTCGTTTAATGTATAACTGATTCACTGCTACTAACATCAGCAAACTTTGTTGTATGTTGCTGCCTCCCTGTCCTTGAATGTTGAAATCTTAGTTTATGCTCCATCTTGACTGTATGCATGGCTTGTGGCTTCTAAAGGCTTGTATTAGGGCAATTACTAATACTTTTTGTCCATCGAGTATTGCTATGTTAGGACAGCTAACAGCTGGAATGTTAATGAACAACTTTGCATGAACCGTAGATACTTTGGTAACCAGGAGAAACCGCAGGGTAGAGGGCTCCTTTATTCAACCCCTATATAATTAAAAAAAAAAAAGGAGAAAAAAAGGAGAAAAAAAAGAAGGGGTTGGTTTCCCTCCCTTTTCATGATAACTAGACCTGGGACCAAAAAAAGGGGACAAACGACACCCCTGTTTCCTCCCCAAGTAAACCACCTAAAAAGTGGTTGAGAAAGTGAGAGAAAATGCTGTTAAAAAGCTAGATAAATATGCGGTCTCTTCTAAGCTATTAGAGAAACAAGTAGGCTTGAGTGGACCTCAGCAAAACCCGGTCTCCCTGTTTAAGTAGGTGACCGGGCCGATTGAGGAAGATCTACAGGATGGCACCTCTAACCCCCCTGTAAATAGCCAACCTATGGTGTTGGAAAACCACACAGACCAAGGTTGAGGTGAGTGGGTTGGTAGATTCCATAGGAATAAACCAACATCTGGAAGAGAAGGCTGAGGTAGGAAGATCCCCCACTCTGACTGAGATTTTTGAAGCTATTATGGAATGCAAGGGGTCTATAGTGGCTTTGTCTAAGGAAATCGGCCAATTTAAAGAAGAAATGGCTTCTATAAGAGCAAATGTACACAAACATGGGGAACAATTAGATATGGTTGAGACTAGGACATCAGAATTAGAATATGGTATGTCTAAATTGAGGGCTGAGATGAAAACAATAAAATCCGGGTATGAAGAACTAAAAAGGAAACTTATTGACCTAGAAAATAGGTCACGACCGCGCCAACTTAAGGGGTTGAGGGGGGTGACGCCATTAAATTCTTGCAGGACTGGTTAAATGGGATCCTTGGAGAAGGTTTTGCATCATTTCCTTCATATATAGAAAGAGCCCATAGGGTTCCGAGTACACCCCCCATCCCCGGTGCTATGCCCCGCCCCATACTTATGAAACTCGTGGTATCCAAAGACAGGGACTTCATCCTTAGGAAGATGAGATAAATCGGGAAAACTGAATCTGAGGGTCATTTAGTCAAAAGAAAATAAATAGTTTTTTTGAAGCCAAGAATAGGCTTCGACAGAAGGAAATCCAATACTCCATGTTATTTCCAGCCCGACTGCGAGTGATATGGAAAGACAAGACAGTTTTCTTCGATAACCCCAATGAAGTAATGGAATGGTTAGATAGTGTTGTGAAATGAAATTGTTCACTTCGCTCCTCTTGTCTTTTTTATTTTTTTCTCTCTTAATTTCTGTTTTTTGCGGGGTGGATTGTGGAGGTGTGGTCTTGGGGGGAGGGGGGATGGGGATGCTTAGGATAGAGGCTGTAACTGAGACCCAAGGGTTTTGCGACCCATGGGCCATGGAATCGGCTACTTGGAGGGCGGGGGTGGGATTTTTGTTCTTTTTTTCTTTTTCCTGTGTATCTCTCTCCCGTTCCCCGTTCCCGTTACTTCCCAGGATAGAGGATAAATTAAAAGACAATCTAGAGGCATTAAAATTCTGTCATGGAACGTTAGAGGTTTGGGTACCCCTGCAAAGAGAGTGGCGGTCTTTGATCTAATAAGGCGACACAGTCCGGATATGATTGCTATCTAGGAAACTCATCTTGTGGGGGAAAAAAGGGATGTTCTAAAAAAACCCTGGATAGGGAAGTCATTTCGTTCATTTTATTCGTCCTATTCCAGGGGTGTTTCCATTCTTATACATCGAAATTGTAGTTTTATAGAAGATAGGGTAAGAATAGATTCTGAGGGCAGATTTATGTTCCTTTCAGGTATTTATGAGAAGAAGAGGTGGGCGATTACAAATATGTATGTGCCTCCACCCTTCTCCTCCAATATCATCATGCAGTTCTACACTTTCTGTTCGGAGATGGCGGACCCGTTGACAATTTTGATTGGTGATTGTAACACAGTAATGGATTATCGCATCGACACTCGGCACATTTTGCAATCTCAATATTAGAAAAATTGGTAAGGGATTTCAATTGGTATGACACATGGAGAATATTTAACCCGGATAAACGTGAATTTTCCTGTTTTTCCACTTCACATCAAGCTTTTTCACGCATAGATATGGCCTTAACCAATGGTAAGGCCTTACACTTAGTAGATAAGATTTGTTTTGGGAGCAAGGGGTTATCGGATCATGCACCATTGGTGATTTCGTTTAAAGTAGGAGTTCGCCAATCATCCAATGGGATAAGAATTTCACCAACATGGCTAGGGGTTTTAGTTAAACAAGAATGTTTCACTAGCAAATTGTAAAATTTCTTTTTGGCAAATGAGGTGTCAGCTGGAAAGGATATTGTTTGGGACACAGCTAAGGCCTTCATTCAGGGGAAATATATAAAGCTCAACTTTGTATGTACAAAAAACAATTAAATGAGGGTTTGTTGCATATCATGGGTGTTGAGAAACCTGGAGGTGGGTTTACGACCATCCCTGAGGAGATTATGGAAACCTTCACAAATTACTATGAGGACCTCTATACATCCCTGAATCCCTCGTCACAAAAAGAAATAGCAGAGTACTTGAGAGATTGTATCATCCCACAGGTTTACATGGAGGGGAAAGACGCCCTTGATAGGTAATCAGTGTGGAGGAGGTCCAGCGGGTGCTAGCCAGAACATGGGGGGGCAGCATGCCGGGACTGGATGGCATTCCCTTTGAATTTTATGATTTATACATAGAAGAACTGCTGGGGCATCTGGTTGAGGTCTGGAATTACTCCTTGGAGAAGGGGTGTCTCCCTCCCTCAATGAGAGAGGCACTTATTACATTGATACCAAAACCAGACAAAGATAGACGTTGAAGGCCTATCGTTGAGGCCTATCATCCCATCTCCCTTATTAATGTCGACAACAAGTTACTTGGCAAGGTTTTATCTGAAAGGTTGGGGGCATTAATCAGGGAGGTGGTACATGTGGACCAAAACGGCTTTATGCCAGGAGGTTCGACACTGGACAATCTTCGTAGGCTTTGTTAAATATGCAAGTCATGCCATCTAACCCCCGGACAGCGCTCCCTGATGTTCCTGGATGCTTCCAGGCCATTCGATACCCTGGAAAGGAACTTTGTATGGCAAACAATGGAAAAAATGGGTTTTGGCCAGAAGCTCATCTCCTGGGTGAAATTGTTATACTATGATCCATCAGCAATAGTATTAATTAATGGAAAGGTTTCTAGACCCTTTGGATTAAGAAGAGGTTCCCGACAAGGCTGCCCACTCTCTCCACTCCTTTTTGCAATTGCCATGGAGCCGCTTGCATGTAAAATAAGAGAAGATCATGACATCGTCGGATTTAGATATGAGGGAACGCATGAAAAAATATCACTATATGCCGACGATGTTTTGCTATATCTGGGGGAATACAGGTCAATGGAAAGAGTTTTTGGGGTATTCGGGGACTTCGGGAATTTCTCCGGATTACGTATTAATTGGCACAAATCGGCATGGATGCCCCTAGATATAGCGAAAGTACACCTCCCTCAGGAACTGGTTACTATTGATAGGGGCCAAACGGTAAAATATTTGGCTATTCATATTTCAGATAATCTAATGGATTATGTAGGTAAAAATATTCTTCCAGTGGTAGCTGATCTAAGGAAGTGAGTTCAGGTGTGGAAAAAACTCCCATTGAACATGATGGGAAGAATTGCGGTAGCCAAGATGATAATGCTTCCCAGGCTCTTATATACCTTAGCGGCCTCCCCGGTAATGATTCCAAACAAGATTTTTAAGATTATTGAAAGCCTATTGGCCAACCTGGTGTTGCGGGGCTAGCAACCCCGCCTTAAGATGGAAGTACTGAAACAACCATATGAGAGGGGTGGGTTTGGTTTACCGGATCTGAAAATGCATTTTATTTTTTCTCAAATAAAGTATATCATAGTTTGGGATAACCTCCCCTTGGTGACTCACTGTAAATTCCAGTTAAAACAGTACAGTTATAACGTGTTAGAAATACTTGAGACCGGGATCTGGAAGTGCCACAAAAAAGACAGTCCATTGCCCACTTTGAAACTCATGGCAGGAGTTTGGGAAGAAATAAAGGCTAAATTTAACATCATGGGACTCACTGCCATTACCCCTATTTGGGGCAATAAGTTGTGGAAGGTGCCCGACTCCAATGCTAGACCATGGACACAGAAGAATGGGAAATATGTTAAACAAATTACCAACAATGGAGTTCTCAAATCCTTCCGGCAATTACAGGAGGAATTTGGGATACATGGATCTGGTCACTATACATATTTACAGTTAAAATCTTGGTGGAGGGCATTGGAAGAATTGGTGGGCTGCGTGGGGGATCCCCATCCAATCCTGGATTGTTGTTAATTGAAAGATTGTAAACTTTTGTAAAACGAAGAATAAAAATTTTTTAAAAATAAATTAAAAAGAAAAATAATGTACATACTAATGGAAAAGTCCCATTAGCCCTTTTCTAATTATATGAATTTAAAAACTCTAGAAGCTTTAGTGTAACATACCTAAATGCTGTACCACACTGTGGCACTTAGTGGTCAGATCGACAGAAATGTCTCCTCGGCGATCCAGGGTATTCATGAGGAGGCTGTCCAGGCAATCCCCTCTCTTCTTCTTGCTCTGCCACACTGTCACTCCCAATGTCATCAATTCTCGAAGCTGGCCCTTAATGCACCCAATGCGCAAGCTCAGTTTCCTGTAGGCGGTCACATAGTGAGGGCTGCTGTGTAGGTGGAGACCATGAGTATCAATGGCACGTGGGTTCCGGTATGTACGATGGATTAGTAAAAGAAAAAAGGTTATGGTCTGAAACTTGAAAGGACGAATAAGTAAGATATTTCCCTCATTATGAGTGGGAGAATCACATAGTTGTGAAAGACCTAGAGGGGTAGTTAGTGGGAAGAGCTGAGCGGCAGGAGGGGAGATAAGAGTGTTAAAAGGTATGTTAAAGTCTCCCATGATGATGGTTGAAATCTCACAGGTTAGAAAGTGAGGGTGCCAAGTGGTAAAATGGTCAAGGAATTGAGCCAAGAGGAAGCTATACTACAGCCATGCGAAGAATGGGTGGAAAAGTCTGAGAGTGTGAACCTCAAAAGATGGGAAAGTAAGAGAGGGTAGAGGAGGAATGACCTCGTGGAGAGAGGAGTATGCCTACCCCTTCTCCCTGCCTATTCTCAGGTCTGGAGCAGTGAGAAAAGTATAAGCCACCATATGACAATGCAGCGAGGAAGGCAGTGTTATCCAGCTAGATCCATGTTTCAGTGATGGCCAGCAGGTCAATGGACTTAAAAAGAAGAGGTCATGAACAGTTACTAGTTTATTAAACACAGTGCAGGAATTCCATGGGGCACATTCAAAAGGGTTTAAAAAATATTTATAGGGTTAGCAGGATTTGTGTGTGAAGTGTTAAATTGAGCAGAAACTGGGTTAGGAGGGATGTCCCCTGCAGCAATAAGGATGAGAAATAAGAGAGACAAAAGATGCTTCAGAGATTTGTAAAAAGTTATTTCTTGCTTTACAACAGAACAATGTGATAAATAAGTATGGTTACATTAAAAGATACCTACCACCATGGACCTACCTATTAAGGTAGATCCGGTGGTAGGTGCCATTAACGTATGTAAGGATAGCCCTTTTTAGGGCTAATCCTTTAGTCCCCTGTATCTTTTGTAATCCTTAATCTGGGAATATGCTATCTTTACATACGTTGCACCTACTACCAGATCTACCTTAATAGGGTACATCCTTTAAGTATAGTGTGTGTCAGTGCTGTACAAAGGTGAGTGAAGAAGTTGATGTCGATAGTTGGTACTGGTGGAATAGATGAACAGTAGGCAAGTAAACAAGGATATTTTTATTAACCAAAAGAACCAATACAAAGAATCCAAAAGGTGTATAGCTATAGTATCAATCAGCTATTCAGTTTAACCAAGGGCTATGCCTAAACAAATTATATAACCTATAAATCACAGACCCTATCAACCCTACATAGGGTCTGTGATTTATAGGTTATATAAGTAAACAACTATAGTTTTTCTCTGCCATGCCAGAGCCCCTGGCAGATTCATAGGCTGTTACACTGTATCACCCTTACCCTTTGCTCCTGCTTGGCCTATGCCGTCATTCTGCCTGATGTAATCTCATTGCAGTAGAGGAAGATTCAACACACAGGAAGAGGGGGATGTACTTCTTGCATGTGAATCTTCAGCATTAGCATAATTTTAAAAGTTGATTTTAGGAAGAAGGACGCCATGGATAACAAATATCAGTAGATTATCAGAGTCACAGTGCCGAGTAAATGTCTCTTTTTTCCATGCTTGATTTTGATGGTAGATTTCCATTGAATGGACTCTTATACCAGATTTAACCTCTTTAAACAAGATGCATCCTCAGGTAGGGTATTAAAAGGCCTAGTTAGAATCCCTTATTTTATGTAAAATCTTGTACATTTACCCATTAAAAAAACTTTTCCAAGGTCATGTGAAAATGAGCAGAGCAGAATCACATTTTGCCCTGAAATTATTCAATAGAGGTTGTAGGGCCAAGTTTCAGATGCCCCTCTATTCAGTTCTGTAGTACCTAGAAACATAATTTTCGGAACGCTTCTGGCTTTGTGAGCTTCAGGACCAGGGATACAGGAAGTTACAGAAATATGAGAGAACTGGAGCCAGCCTATCGATGCACCAGATACATTGTTCAGTATGAGCCATTGGGATAAATCTGCCCCACTGTTTTCGAAGCTGTTACCAGAAGTACCAACAAGGAATATATATAATTAATTTCCATTATTTAATTTTGACATTCCAGTTTTTAATATATGTAATATGGCTGTATATAAGATGGAAATTTTTTATTTTCTCTAAGACATGATGTATATCCATTTAAAAAAAATATTTTTATGAAAACCTTCAAGGCAATAAGTCATTAGCTTTATATCACAATTACGATAATACATTCAGACCAGCTAGCCTTTCAATAGATAGGAAGGTTATTTTCACAACCTATGGTGTTTTCTTTATAACCTTCTGAACATTAGCTCTATTATGGATGAATCATGTCCCCAGCAATTATGGTGAAAACATTCCAAGAACAAGGTCATGTGAATCGTAGTTTAACATTTGAGGTTGTAGCGACCTGTACAAGGTAATGATGGATCATTCAGGCCGATTCAATTTTCTTCAATTTACAACAGCCCTGCCCTAAGCCAAGCAGGTTTTATTCATTTTTGACTGGCATTGACCTTCTCACAATCTATATCTTTTTCACACTTCTAATGCAAGGTGTTTGACAATGCAATACCAGTGAACAGTTTCAGGACAACAATGCGATAAGAATCAGATTTATTTGTGTACTGATTACATGTGTCTTTCAAAAACATGAATAGTACATGAATAGTATGGCCCTTTATTTGTCAAGAAATGGTTTATGTTTTTACTGTTTAGAGTCATAACTTGGACACCCACTTATTTAATCAGATCAAAGATACTTTACAAATATTTCTTTTAACTTCTTAAAGGAATTTTCCCATAAAGGAAATCCTCGAATCTCAATCCCCTAGTGATGTTTACACAATAAAGATCATTTTTAACCCCTTACTTTACAATGTTACTCAGATTATTTCTGTTTTAGCTCCTATCACTCCCTTGGCTGGTCAGTGTAAAATTCTACTCTAAGCAGACACATTGGGGGTCATTTACTAAGGGCCCGATTCACGGTTTCCCGACGCGTTACCCGAATATTTCCAATTTGTGCCGATTTTCCCTGTATTGCCCCAGGTTTTTGGTGCATGTGATCGGATTGTGGCGCATCAGCGCCGGCATGCACGCGACGGAAATCGGGGGTGTGTGGCCAAATGATAACCCGACGGATTCGGAGAAACCGCCGCATTTAAAAAAAAAAAAAAGTGTCGCAGGACACGTGCTTACCTTCACCAAGTATAGGATGGTGCACTCCGGTGGACCTCGGGGAACTTCAGCGCAGCATCTGGTGGACGTCGGAGGAACTGCCTTAGTGAATCGCCGGACCGCTGGATCGCGAATGGACCGGGTAAGTAAATCTGCCCACTATGATCTTTCTAGTGCTGTGCGAGATGCTGTGTTCTGACAATGTGCTTACATTATCAGGGTACAGGGTTTATATACACTTTCATTTACCTTCTGAACATTGTACTAGTATTTGACAGATAGAAATAGATGAGACAGATCAGAGATGATGTGATCAATAAGATGCCCATTACATACTGTCAGCTCTGCTACATATGTGCTCTCATACTATGGGATCTCCTGTGCCTGCCTCCTTCCCCAGATACCTTATCTGCCTGTAGCTTACAGCTTTTCTCTCCTCAGGAGGTGATGTTTGCTGGCAGGAAGAGAGTGTCTGTAAATTCCGTCCAGAAATGCAGAGGGCGGGGCTAGAGTGGAGTCAGCACACAGAAATCCAAGTTGGCTTTCTGGACCCTAAGTCAGAAGTTACAGGTTTGTGTCTAGGGGCAACTGAAATTGTGTACACCAGGACTTATACAGACAGGTTAGACTTATATCTGTGAAACCAACAAATGCCCAACCTTCACTATCACAGTGCCAAGACACCAAAGAACAAATTGCAAAGTATAACCCACAAAAGGAGTCTTATATAAAAATAGCACAAAACGCCCACAGAGTTGAACAAATCTAGTATATTATGGACCAGTCCAGAGACCAGTCTGGCACTCATAGATATAAACTAATTTATAGTTCAAGCTTACCTGTAGGCATTTTGAACTATTGGGACATAGCAGGGGAATTCACAGAACCCCGACGTGCGTTTCGCACTCTCTGTCTTCGTGAGAATACCCCTTTAAATCATTCATGCCTAAATTCAGTCATTAATAACCAATATGATATAATAATCTCGAATGCAGTGCCCGGGTTAAGGGTGGAACTCCATCAGGCACTGTCAAAGTGTCACCACGTGTCGCTGCTCTCTGGAAGGAATGGTAAGGTGTGGTGCATCCCAATGGGAAATTATTCCAGAGAGTCAGGGTCTGCAGTCAACAGTTACCTTCTGTACTGAAGAAATTCAGGTGCAAATCAAAGGGTGACTTCTCCAATCTCCTCCATGGCAGAAGAATGGTTCTATGCTCAGGAAAAACCTGGGCTAGGGTTTATCAGAAGCCTGCTACTCTGGTCACAGGCTAGGAACCCAGGGTCTATCTCCATCTTAGCTTCACTTTCTGGTTTCCCCCAAGCTGTGTACACTAACTGCAAGACACAAGGGACTGGGACTGTTCTTCTACCATAGTTACCATAGTTAGAATGAAATGTCTTGGTATATATTATCTTTCATCTGTACAAAAGGCAAATAAATAGTTATAATGAATGAAATCAGTTATTTAAATTAATAAAATAGTTCAGAATGTTGCTTTTTCATCTATTGCATTAGGTCTTATGTATGTCAATTTAAGATAGAGGACTACCAAAAGAAGTGCAAATCATGTTTCCAGATATTACTTTTATCTCTGTAATTTGGTATAATTAGTGTTGCATGCAAAGTTATAAAACCCTAGTTCCAATAATTGATGGCTACAGTCTAAAGAACACTACATAAATCTAAACCATTCATTACTATGTATATTTTAATACTGTATATAAATATACTGTATAAACACACACAAAAATGCAACATCTAATGTCTCAAGAATGAAATCTTTATTTATTATATAGTTTAAAGTGTTGCTTGCATTTTCATGTTTTTTTTCCCATGACTTTTCATGGTGCTTTTGCTCATTTGAGACGTTTTTTGTGCCTAAAACAGTCTCCTTTCAAAGTTTGCCATTGTCTAGTTTCTTGCAGTGTTTCCTGAGTTATCACCCGAATCCAAATGTGAAAGTTGTGACTGAAAATTGCTTGGAACTAATTGGAGACTTTTGGAGCCCTTTTAAAAACAAGTTGCATAAAGTCTCCAAAAGTTGCAAATTCACTGGAGATCAAAGGCCACATGTGACAAGAAGAAAAGCCAAGAAAAGTCCTAAAAAACAGATGGACAAAGCCCATGGTCTCACAATGGTTCTGAGGATCTCATCCGGGTTCCAAACAGTAGTCAGGGTACCTCTAGCCAGCATTTGGAGGTTTGTGCGGCACACATACGTTCACTGTCAATGCACATTTTTTAATAACTCATGCAGGCAAATTCATAATAATTCATTGAGATGCTTGATGTTTCAAACATTAATAAGGTTTTCATGTTTTCCTTCCTTTCCAGCACATGGTACCTCAGTTAGTCGTTCTTAGTGCGTATTGTGTTCCTCTAACAAAGGTGTTAAATTGAAGTTAGTAAACCATTATATCATGAAGAATGATGTGAAGAAACAGTGAAGAGCCATTTATAAGCCAGGGCTGTATTCTTTGGATTGACAGCAGATTCCAGCACGTGGCTTCACATGAATCCTATTGTCTGAATAAAAACATGGAAATTGCAAAGAATATGCCAGGCACATTAACTGATATTCTCATGAGTGACGAACAAAACATCTCTACGATGACAGAACAGAACTACTTTAACAACAGATTATCAAATATGATCTGGCATCCTAAATAATAGACTGTACGCTGAACCTTTTTTATTCCAATTTAAAGTAAAATGTCACATTGAAACAGGGTAGTTGTCTTTCTATTTAATTTAGTTGAATTTTGTTTCCCCATAGTTTCTTTTTGACTGGCTATATTTTGATTTGGCATGTGACATTTACAAAACATTTTGCAGACATCATCTGAAAGGGTTCTTTCAGGTATCATGGAAAACACCCTTTAGGATGGGGTAGAGTTGTACTTACCCTGTTTCGTCTCACACACCAGTGTCCCAGCAGCCAAGGGTCTTTGGCACTGACTACTTGGCCAGAAGACAATATACCCATAATATGTCCTCCTATATTCCATGATGAAATAAGAGAAAATTGTTAGTAGAGATCTCATGTTCTCTTTTACATATAATTCTTAATTTCCATTTACACAATGATAATTGCTTGATTGATTGTTGTTACATATGTTTTTTTTTCAAACATTGCCCAAAAATTGTATTCGATTTTCCAATAAAATAATATTACCATTACAACATGTTCTTGTCTATAGAACAACAACAAAGAGTAGAGATAAAGATAGAGTGTCATATACAATGGGTTGAGTACCATAGTGATTCACCAGAAAAAGTTTTTATGGTTAGAAATATTTGATGACAGGCATGAAAACGAATTATTAAAAAATATTTAACCTATATATAGATAACACCACTAAGAAAACTCTCCCATAGGATTCAGGTCCCTGTTCGTGAAAAAGCTCCAAGCTGCTTGCTCGAGCAGCTTACAGCCCCTTAGCAGCCACAGGCATGTACTCTGTAGGCATGCCTGTGATTGGTGAGGCTGGGCATGTGACTTTGCACTTTAAGAGCAGGGTCACATGTGCAGATGCCATTACACACAAGAGAAGGCTATAGAAAGGTTGTTGCTCGCCATAGGGTCAGTCAGTCAGGGTCTTCTGAAAAAAATTACCCTTTTCAGGGCACTTTGATGTATAGAGGAGGCTGCTGTTATTAGGGACAGGTAAATAGTGTGCAGTAGTATTACGCAGAGCATAAAAGTGTTTCTTTCAGTGAATAGTGCACAGTAATGAGTGGATCAGAAAAGTGCTGTTCTTAGTGAAAACAAGGTGTGGAACAGCATACAAATATACCCAATCTAAGCCTGCTTGCATAATGGTGGGTGCCTGCAGCAGAAAGATCCCAGCTGTATGAGTCCAGGAAAATTCAATTGAGGAAAGAGCAGCAGCACCCAGTTGTAATCCAGTGAATCTAGTGTTTCCTTCATTCATCAGAAATACATGCATCGTTTTGACACTCAGTCTTTGTTAAGCATTATTGACAAAGACAGAGTGTCGAAATGTATTCAGTGAATACGTGGATCATAAAAGTGCTCCTGTTATTGAATAGTGCACAGTAACATAGATAGTAAAACTGCACTTGTCAGTGCATATTGTGCAATAATACATGGATAATAACAGAAATCTTCTTGGTGAATAATGCTAAATAATACATGGATCATAAAAGTGCTCCTGTCAGTGAATAGTGTCCAGTATTGTATTTGGTTGCAAAAGTGCTGTCACAGTATAGTTTGGTTGTGCAGGTCACAGGAATTAAGGGATAAGGATGTGGTGCTGGTGGTGATAGAACTAGTGCTGTATGCAGAGGACATGTTCCATCTCTGCCTACTCCAAGTGCCTCTGGTGCAAGTAGGCACCAGAGTGTACAGCATGTACTGGTAAGCCCCAGTAGACCACACAAAGTTGGGGCATTGATAAATGACATGGCATCAACTTCCAATGGATTTTCTTAGCCATGCTCATCCACAATTGGAAGTGCAGAGCTCTTCACCTCACACACCTTCAGTTTAGGAAAGCCATTTCAGCCACAAGCCATCAAGCAGTCAGTCATATTGCACGAAGATTCTCCTAGCTGGGATTTGGTGGCCCATCCACCTGCCCCTAGTGTCTCAACTGACATGTGGACCAGTAAGTACAGGCAGGGATGTTACATCTCCTTAACTTCTCCCTATGTTTAAGTAGTGGTGGCTGGTCCTGAGGCAGGAGTTGATCTGGCTCACTTTCTGCCTACCCAGGATTACTGGACATCACTCCATGCCTTAAGTTGTCTCCTCCTACTCCACTCTCCTGTTTTCTAATCCAGTCAGTGCAGCACCCACACCACCACTTTTAGCAAAGCCATAGGGAAATGGCAGCTTAGTTTAGTGCTGCACTGCATCCAATATGTCACCCAATATGCCAGGGAGCCAGTTTGAAGCAGGGGGATAATGAGAATCAGCTCACAGACGTCACTGGAGTGGGAAGTAGAGGAGGAGACACCTCTTACAGAGGACAGCTTATACTTACCTTCAAATTAATTTTTTCCAATTCAACGCTCCCGGAACTTTAAATTCAATCAATTGGGTTAAAAAACCCAGAGTGCCTTTAACCACAATGAGAGAAAGGGTTTGTGGTTTTCACGTAACTTGGTCTGAACACCCAGAGCCCCTTTTACAACCATTTTAATTATAATGTTTTATTATTTATAATGTTATCATTTCAAATACTTTCTGTAGTCCATTATGGATTGGGCAACTTCCGTGCTATTCCCACCATTCTTCAGTCCTCTACCCCTTACTACCGCCATTTTATAGCAATTTTGGGTGCTAAAATCTGGGTCCCATTAACTTCAAGGGTGTTCATTTTCAGGTCAAATGAAACCAAAAGTCTCGAAATTTGGTCTCAGAATAAATCTGTTGAACCCAAATTTTGACCAACCTGCTAATCTCTACTCATAATTATGAGAAAAAAGTCTAGAATTAGGAAATAAAAACATGTATATATGTTTCTCAATGTGGTTGTAATGCTGCTTTAAAGGAACAGTTTTAATGGACTGGAAGAACAGAAAAAGATAGTAGGCCCTGGGACTAAATCCCCTTCTCAGCTGTCCTTGCCTAATTTCCCTATCTACCCTTAGCAGTCGGAGACAACTGATAGACGTTTCTTTCCTGATATAAAGTGTAAAAGACAATACAGATCAGAGAAGGTAGGGTACAACCAAGAACCAGAACCAAGTCAGAACCACAAGTACAATACAGTACAAAATTACTAGGCAAACCAATAGTCAGAAAATCGGACAAAGGATCAAAGATACCAAAATAAGTGCCAGATAGCGCAGAATGAGTCTATAGCAAGTAAGAAAAATTTATGTGAGATGTCCTAAAACTGGCCCAGAAGATGATTAGGAGGTTCTGTTCATCAAAGTGGATTAACTGTTTGCAAACCAGAGCAAACTCCAAAGGAGACAGACGGTTGTGGTGAAAAACACAAGTCGATGTCGATGCGCCAAAATCCGATTGCGTGCGCCAAAATCCCGGGGCAATTTGGCGCAAAATGGAAAACGTCGGGAAACCCGACAAAAATGCGTCCCACAGACCCTTAGTACATGAGCCCCAAGGTATCAAGGGATCTGTGGGCAAGCAAGCTTCTTTGGAAAGAAAAGAACGTGCAACACAAATTAGGCATCGTTCTGCTTGTTTTCAAAGTGGGAATCACATATAATAATTTGTCAAAATTACTATAGCTTTACAGTAATACTTTAATACCTCCTGTACAGAAAAATTCTTCATTTTGCCATCTTCTGGCGCTAATAATTTTTCATACTTCGGTGTACGGAGCTGTGGGTAGTGTCATTTTTTTATATGACCTTTTCAATGCTACTATTTTTAGGACTGTACAGCCTTTTGATCACTTTTTATTGATTTATTTATATTTTTCAAAATGGGAAAAAAGTGATATTTTGAACTTTGGCTTCTATTTTCTATTACGGGGTAAACACAGGAAATAATCGTTATATTATGATTTTGATACATCAGAAATTTTGGGACATGGCGATACCTAACATGTTTATGATTTTTATTGTGATCTCGCTACTGCAGAAAAAGTTTTAGCACACAGTCAGAGGGGGAAGTGCTCCTTGCACAGTGTAAGCTGCAGCACCGATAGCTGTGTTAACTCCAAATAGAACTCTTCAGGCATAATTCATTAGCATAATTGTAAAAGTTTAAAAGGCAGGAGGCTATGGATAATATATATGAGATGACTAGCTTTAGTTCCCTTCTTTGCCCGAAATACTAAATAACTGAAAAATAGAATGGATTAACAAAAAACATTTTGCATATAAAAATAACAAACCAAAGACATATTTTCTCTGCTCCTGTATCTGCCCAAGGTCACACTACATTCCCCTGTTTCTCGTGGAGGGGTTGCTATAGCAATTGGGGTAATTTGAAGGTGGCCCTGCAGTGTATTGTGCCATATGTCCACACGTCATTCCCCCAAGTTTATTCCAAGAATATGTCCCCTGGGATTTTGGGAGAGAATTCGAGAAGTAATTGAAGATATGAGATTACAGCTCTGGATATGACTGAAGTATCAGATATGATATAATGGGAGATTGATACTCCTGTCACATGAAGAGCTACAGTCAGCTGAGATTGTATAACAGTAGATAGATTATTGCAGCTCTAGTATCAGAAATGATCTAATGGCAGATAAAATACTGCTGCTCTGAATTAGAGACGGTCTAAGGCCTCTGAGTTTGCTAACCATCACCAAATCATATTAACTCACACATAAACAGTCTTATATTAAGAATGTTCTATACCAACTAATCAGCACTTAGAGCTCATATTAATGGCCTGTACCAAAATAGAAGCTGAGGTGTGATTGGTTGCTATTCAGGCTAACCTCCACAACAGCCAAGAGTCAATGGGGGACATTTACTATGGCTTTTCCGTTTTGTGGCCCTCTCTCCGCATGTTCTGGTTTCCAACCTATTTTTAGGCTAGCAGCTCCAGAAAAAATTACTTTTTCCGCCTGGTTCGGCTCCAACAGAAACTGGCAGAAACCATGAACACAAAACCATGCTATTGCACTCAGCTTACACTAGTGTGCATAAACTGCAGGGAAATTGCTTTGAAAAGTAGAGTTTTGGATTAGTTGTACAATGTTCTATAAAATGTAGATGGCTGTTGGGATGCCAGAGGCAAAACACTCACCACATTAGGATTTCTTCTGCCTGTCCTTCTGTCATCTAATTCTGACTGGACAAGCTTTTGGATGAGGGCAGCCACTGATGCAGTGCTGCAGCGGCCATTGCTCCACTCCAGGACAGCATGGTCAAAATGGTCTCAGCACTAGAAATATATCTGCACAGCTCCACAATATTCAATATGTATCTCCTTTCTGAGAGCAAGTCATTACCCAAGCCAGTGCACACTCTAACACTTTGTGTAAATGTTCCCCAATGACTCCTGTAGTTTGGCATTAGGATACTTAGCGTATTTTGGAAAGCACAGGGTGAAAATTTCCAATCAAAACATGGTGGTCCCCAGGTCACTGGAGGAGTCTGTGAAAAATTATAATGCAGTGATGTGGATTCCTTTGGCGGACATACACTCTTGCATACACACATATACTCAGCTTTTTATATTAGATTACCACAGTCACTGTGATAGGATCTACTAGTAAGTGTGCCGGTTTAATCATGCTTTATTTCAAAGGTAAATTTCTATTAAGCAATCTAGAGTTTACATATTGTAGATTTCTGCATTGTTTATTCCTAATGTGCTTCACTTTCTTCAGTCCCATTTGTACAACTAAGTAATACATTTTGAGTAATCTAAACCCCACATCTGTGTCCATCTAAATACCAGTACTGCTGTACTTTCCACTGCACCAGGACTTAATCTCCTACTTCTAAATTGACTTAATCAATGGCTAATAATAAAGGCCATTCCAGCCAAAACATCACATTATGTGGATATTATACTGTATTTAATTTGAATAAAGAAACTATTTCTCTTCTAAAAATTAAATAAGAGTTTGTAGAACTTCCCTTAGTGGCAATTACTATATATACTTTGCACAGACATACACTACAATACGCTTAACACACAGGGGCGTAATGAGCAGAGGCTGGGCTCCATAGAAGACCTTTGAATGGAGCCCCCTTCCCCAAAATATATATATATGTACTGTATATACATTTATATAATCACAATGATTTTTACACTCATTCACGTGTCTACACATTCATTCATTTATACACACATACAGATATACATATTAAATTTACAACATATATACAGATATACAGCATATATACACAAGCATGCAGTATATACAACATACACACGTATACAGCATATATATACACACATCCAGTATATACAATATACATACAGGTATACAGCATATATACATACACATCCAGTATATACAACATACACACTGATATATAGCATATATACACACACATCCAGTATATACACACATATCCAGTATATACAGCATACACAGCATATATACACACACATCTAGTATATACAACATACATACAGATATACAGCATATATACACACATCCAGTATATACAACATACACACACATCCAGTATATACAGCATATATACACACACATCCAGTATATACAACATACACAGCATATATACACACACATCTAGTATATACAACATACATACAGATATACAGCATATATCACACATCCAGTATATACAACATGCACACACATACAGTATATACAGCATATATACACACGCATCCAGTATGTACAACATACACACCGATATACACCATACATAAACACAAATCCAGTATATACAACATACACAACGATAAACAGCATTTATACACACATCCAATATATACAGCCATACACATACATAAACAGCATATATACACAACATAGACACCGATATACAGCATATATACACAACATACACACACATAGACAGCATATATATACATGCATCCAGTATACACAATATATACAGTATATATATGCACACACAAACACTTATACATGCATTTACATAAGTATTAATTATACTCTCTACCCTCCTTCATTGATGTCACTCAATCGTCGCATCCTGCCTGGAACGTGGTGGGAGACAGCAGGTGGGTGTGTTGGATCGCATGTCGGACAGGCGGATCGGATCATATGTTGATTGGGCAAGCCAGATCGCATGTCGGGTGGGTGGGGTGGACGGGAGGCAGTTGAACTAGATGGGCGGGACGGGCCATAGGTGAGGTGGATGACCGGGACGGGCCACAGTTGGAGTGGGCGGGCCAGGCCACATGTGGGGTGGGTGGGCCGAGCCAGATGTGGGGTGGGCGGCCAGATCGCATGTGGGGTGGGTGGGCCAGATCGCATGTGGGGTGGGTGGTCCGGATCGCATGGTGGGTAGGCAGGCCGGATCGCATGTGGGGTGGGCGGGCCAGGCCGGGCCACAGGAGACGGACAGCTGTATCACTGGCCAGTATAGCTTTTACAGGAGGGTCCAGGCCGCGAATGTGACTGCTGTGGCTTGGGCCCTTCCCGGGGCCCAGTTGCAGCCCCTGCGGCCGCGAACGTTATGACCCTGGTGATCATACTGACAAATGAATAAAGGAGAGGTGTCATTTTGTGCGCACAGTGAAAGCTATAAAAACCAAGCTCTGAAAAAAATGTTGCTAAGCCATTTTTTTCACCAATTTCAATGCATTTGGAAATGTTTTCTCACAGCATGGAATATTAAATACTGTCACTTTCAAGTACAGTTTGTTACATAGAAAACACACCCACACACAGCTCATATAAAGAGCATTTTAACCCTTTACTGACTCAGGACATAATAGTATGGCATCGGCCAAGGTAACTTCCCAACCTGTGCCGTACTATTACATCCCCCTTCTGTCACCAACTCCCAACCAGAAGCTGCGGGTGTCCGCTGTATATTACAATGGACACCCGCCTATAACGCCCTGATTATTTTAAACCCTGATGTGGAACGTAGCTCCCCATGCCACTTACTGGGGGGAAGGCGATCCTCCAATAGCAGCGCCATCTTCCTGTAAGTCAGGCCCTCCCTCCGGGCAGAACCCGACTGTAACACACTGTTACACAACAGTCTGTTAACTAAATGTTAGCTCAAACAAAAAAAATTGGAAGGGAGGGCCTGACATAAAGAGAACTGTTCAACGGATATATCCTTTCAATACAACATATTCTAGATGTCAAGTCTAGATGCTGACATTACTCAAAAAGATTGAAGTCTGTCATAAATTCAAACTCATTGCTTCAATTTTAACTTGCTTTTCCACACTTAAAGTGTTACATCTGTGACAAGATCATCCTCTGCCCGTGTATGGCAGATTAGCTGACGTTATTTTTTGTTTGTGTTTGCTTTGTGGGAACTATGGCTAAGTTTTTGCTGTGTTTGGATTGATAGAGCCACACCCTGCTTTCCGCAACTCAGCTCTGTCCAGGTTAGGAGTCTGATGGGCATCTGTTCTAGTCTGCTGCTGGAGCCGTGTCCAGGAAATGCTTTATATACCTGCCCAGTTCCATTACACCCTGCTGGTTGTATTATTTCACCTCAGCTTTGTGACTTGCGTGTGTTATTGCTGTTCCATTGCTTATTCTGTTTTATTTATCTTGGCTATTGCACCTTCGACTACCATAAGGAAGGATTCTCCTTATGGTTGTCCTATATTACACAGAATACTGGAGGAAAATCGTCAGGTTACAGTTTTGGGGAAACTCAGTTTAGGGCTCACTGTCTTGTTTGTCCTCCCTGTGCCCTGTATTTTGAAATAATTATTCTTGGTGTGATTTTTTTACATGACTGAAACCTGTCATTTGAGAAGGTATTTGTAGACTTTTTATATCCACTGTTTATAAACTTGCACTGAATCAAATAATGTGTAAGTCACATTTCCCCTCAGAGCATCCTATAAGCAGCTTTAAATTGATCACTGAAACTGTGTGCAAAGATGTGTTGGTTTTTCCAAGGGTTTGGACTATTTCACCGGACTATTGCTATTGCTATGCAGCTTACCAATGTGTGCGTATTAGCAGATGGCCATGTAGAAATGTGTACATTAATAGATCTGTTTGGAGAAGGTACAGCTGTGAAAATACAGAAAGATTTCTTAAATATAAGTCTAGTATATAAGCGTTTCTATGCCAATTTTCAAAATCCAATTAGTTTCACATACAATAATAACAGAAGTCTAACGCATCTGGTACTATGATTTCATTGGACATTTCAGGGTTTCTGTTATTGTGGGCTTGAACCACTTCCATTTTAGCCACTTCCATTATTATTATTTTAGTTATAAATAAAATGAAAGCAAAATTGCCAGGATAATTAAAGTAACCTCAGTTCCGATTGAATAGATTTGGACTGGAATCAAATCTTATGGAAAAACTTTACCATTAGGATGGTAATTTCATTCACCTTCATAGTGGACCACTGGAATTCTGTTACAGGTTCCCATACTCAGTTTATGTGAGCTGCCGGCTCTAGGGGGAGTCCTGGTGGTTTACAAGTTCTATATAAAAGCATCTGGCTCATGAAGGCAATTACTATACTTTTAGAGCATATGGGTGTCATGGAGACCCCTCTATTACCCAGAAAGGAGAGCTTCTTTCTGGTTAATGGAGGCCGACAAATTTAGTTTTGTAAAATGTATGGTAATAAACATATAGTATATATAGTAAAGTAATTGAAAATAAGCTTGGTAACCAGTCAAAGCTGAGAGGATGAACTACAAAATATCTTAATATTTTCAGATTTACAATAGTAAAGAAAGATAAATGCACATTATACCTTTGACAAAGCATTGAACCACTTCCATTTTAGCCACTTCCATTATTATTATTTTAGTTATAAATAAAATGAAAGCAAAATTGCCAGGATAATTAAAGTAACCTCAGTTCCGATTGAATAGATTTGGACTGGAATCAAATCTTATGGAAAAACTTTACCATTAGGATGGTAATTTCATTCACCTTCATAGTGGACCACTGGAATTCTGTTACAGGTTCCCATACTCAGTTTATGTGAGCTGCCAGCTCTAGGGGGAGTCCTGGTGGTTTACAAGTTCTATATAAAAGCATCTGGCTCATGAAGACAATTACTATACTTTTAGAGCATATGGGTGTCATGGAGACCCCTCTATTACCCAGAAAGGAGAGCTTCTTTCTGGTTAATGGAGGCCGACAAATTTAGTTTTGTAAAATGTATGGTAATAAACATATAGTATATATAGTAAAGTAATTGAAAATAAGCTTGGTAACCAGTCAAAGCTGAGAGGATGAACTACAAAATATCTTAATATTTTCAGATTTACAATAGTAAAGAAAGATAAATGCACATTATACCTTTGACAAAGCAGCCTACACGAAACACGTGTCAGGAATCGGCTCCTTTGGTCTGTATACGTACACTTTCATACTGCCCTTTTTGTCTGCCTAGCAGGATTTCTGTTGATATATACTATGGTACTAGAGGGAGCATCCACATATATTTTGTTATTATACATTCTGACCTTATGTGGCGCTGTATTTTCGGTGTGTTGTTCCATTTTATGTGGTTTTAGATCTGTTATGCAATAAATGTATACTTTTATTAACAATGTAATATGTGTGTTGACTTGAATTTCATTGGTTGGGTACATAAATGCACATTATGTAAATGTTGCAGTATAGTTAGACGTGTGAAACACAGTCGAGTAGACCAGCTTCAAAGAGTAGCTCTATTGAATTCTCCTGATAGGTTTCCAAGGGGATTGATCTGTGTAACAATATACACAATAGCGAATGTCTGGAATGGACAACCTTTGATCTAGACTAACTGGCATGTTACCGGTTATGAGAAAACTGTTGCACCTTAAGCAAACTGCTTATTTTTGCATTGAATGGAATTTTTATTTTGTGTATTAGATAAAGGCTGTATTTTCATAGAGTATAACATCAATGTTTTTGTATTCCATGTCCTTACAAAGATAACATTTACAGGCAGTCCCCGGGTTACATACAAGATAGGTTCTGTAGGTTTGTTCTTAAGTTGAAATGGTATGTAAGTCAGAACTGTATCTTTTATCATTGTAATCCCAGCCAGAACTTTTTTGGTCTCTGTGACAATTGGATTTTAAAAATGTTGGATTGTCATAAGAACCAGGATTATCACTAAATCTTCATTACAGACGCCTGTGATAACTGTTATAGCTGATCATTGTAGCCTAGGACTAAAGTACAATAAATCACCAATATCCAGAGGTCCGTTTGTAACTAGGGGTCGTATGTAAGTCGAGTGTTCTTAAGTAGGGGACCGCCTGTATTTCATAAGAAATCCATTCTAAATTGCATTTTAATGTATAATAAAATAAGTGGCTTGGGTATAATAGGAACAAAAAGCACATGCTATGTCGGTTTGAAACATATTTAAAGGAGAACTCACATCATATAGAGAGGATTCCACAGTTTAACCCCTTCATGACCAATGGTTATTAAAACCTTCAGGACCAGGCCAAATTTAAGTGCTTCATTCTGTCTCAGATTATCTTAAAATAACCATTTTAATTAATCATCACAGTTTTTTGGGACAATAGAGTCTTTCTTTAAGAATATTAGGTTTATAAATATTCCATATATATTTTTCAGCATCTAAAGAAATAATGAGGAAAAGGAAAAAAATGAAAAACTTTTGCTTTTGAAAGTAGCTGATTTCTCAAATAAACGTTTGATTTTTTTGTAATTAATGTGCAGCTGTGCGTATTAATTGTTATAGTGATATATACACTCTCTCCACTGACAGAAATATTTCTGACTGTACTGAGACTTAGTAGGGTGCGTTCACATTGGCATTTTTTTGTATCTATCTTTTCATGAATCACTTTGGCTTACGGACACATACAGAATTGGTTTTCTTCTCCTGGATTGAGTGATTTGTTCAGTTTTTGATTCACTGTCAGTTACTGTTCAGGAACGAAAAAAGAAGAGAGAGTTTCAAAACAGAGTGTGAAAAACGCCCATTGAAAGCAATGCGGTCAGTAAGCATCCATGGAAAATCACTGAAGAAGGAAGCAAAAAAAATATATATGTGCCAATAAGCCAAAATAGGGACAGTGAAAATCATGATGTGAAAAAAAAGGCCATTGGGAAACAACCCTATATCAGACTCATAGGCCGTAAACAACCAAAGGCCATAGATGTGTCTGTCACATTATTAAGTAAGATTAAACGTATATACACTCCAAAGAAGCAACCTTTTTAAAAACACCCCCCCCCAATAAGGGGCCACTTCACTTTCGGACATTGAGGTAAGCTATATAAAAACAGATCTCGGGTTTTTGTGTGCCAAGAGCTGCAAAACATAGGAATAGGGACCTGCTCGCTTCTTTCTGTATCTTGATTTATGAAAAGTCCCAAGCGGTTTGCTCACTATAAGTCATGCAGATAAACTGAGAAAGAACCCAGAGTGTGAACTAGCCCTATAAAACATTTGCGGGAAGATGATAGAACGTTATAAGGGGTATGCAAACTAAACGAAAGGATGAATTAAGAGCATGAGACATGTGGAGCGCTTGTACTCAGGTGGATCACCTATGTAAATATGATGCAGGGGAATGGTGCTGATTTTCTGAGAAAGAAAGGACCTGGGGATAATGACTGGAGGGGGATGGGTACCAGGGGGTAAGAACTTGTGCGGAGAGGAAAAGGGGCAGAGGTGGCTAGCGGTTAACATGGGGAGAGGGACCTCGGAAGTGGGGTGGTGAGGAAGAGGGATCGTCGATTGGGATTGATGTTGTCACTGACGGTGTGTCACGTGTGTCACTGGACAGTAGGGGATAGGCGTGTGAGGAGGGAGTGACAGGGGAATAGAGGTGTAGGCTAGTAAGATCCAAAACATTAGGTGATTTTGCAACAGCTCCAGGTTAAGAGAGGTTCCAGCTAACTCCTGCTGCTTGAAAATCCCGAAACAGATGCACCACACAGACCCTGCCACTACCTCGACCTGAATAGAGATAGTGATGGCACGGACGATTGGCACTAAGGCGGAGTAACCAGGCCACCAACCTGTGGAGGAGAACGGTCAGCCCCAAAACGAAAAGAGGGTTGTCGTTAGATTGTGAACTGGGAGATAATAAAGACATATACCATGTAAAAACGGAAAGAGATTTCCCTACCCACAGGATTTGACGTAAAAAAAAAACTATTAACTTTCTTTAAGAATATTAGGTTTATAAATATTCCATATATATTTTTCAGCATCTAAAGAAATAATGAGGAAAAAGTTGAAAAATACTTTTTGCCTTTTTAAAGTAGCTTATTTCTCAAATAATTGTTTTATTTTTTTGTCATTTAATGCAGTGTGCTGTAATTAATTGTATCTAGTGAATATATACACTCTCTCCACTGACAGAAATATTTCTGACTGTAATGAGACTTCTTAGGGTGGTTTCACATTGGCATTTTTTTGTATCTACTTTTTCACTGAATCTACTTTGGCTTATGGACACATACAGATTGGTTTTCTCTTCCTGGCTTGAGTGATTTGTTCAGTTTTTTTTCACTGCTCAGTTACTGTCAGAGAACTAAAAAAGAAGAGGTTCAAAACAGGTGTGAAAAAGCCCATTGAAAGCACTGGGTCAGTAAGGCATCCATGAAAATCACTGAAGCCAGGAAGCAAAAAAAATCTATATGTGCCCATAAGCCAAAATAGGTTCAGTGAAAATTCACTGATGTGAAAAAAAAAGCCATTGTGAAACAACCCTTATCTAGATCATAGCCGTAAACAACCAAACTGAGCCATAGATGTGTCTGTCACATTAAGTACAGATAAACTGTATATACACTCCAAAGAAGAACCTACAAAGGGCCACTTCACTTTCTGCAACATTGAGGTAAGCTATAAACAACAGATCTAGTTTTTTTGTGGCCAAGAGCTGCAAACATAGGAATAGGACCTGCTCTGCTTTCATGATATCTGATTTATGTAAAGTCTCCAAGCCTGGTTTTGGCTCACTATAAGTCATGCAGAAAACTGATGAAATAACAGAGATGTGAACTAGGCCTAACATTTGATGGAAATGATAGAAGTTATAAGGTGTATTGCAAAATAAATAAATGAGACTTACCTAGCATGAGACATGTGGAGCTGCTTGCCTCAGGTGGCATCACCTATTGTAAAATGATGCATGGCATGGTGCTGATTTTCTGAGAAGAAAGGGACCTGGGGATTCATGCTGTATGAGGAGGATGGGTACCAGGGGGTAATGACTTTGTGAGGAGGAGAAAGGGGCATGAAGGTGCTAGCGGTATACATGGGAGAGGGACCTAGGAATGCTGGTTTTGTGAGGAGGAGGGATCTGTCTATGGGATCTGATGTTGTCACTGATCTGTGGTCACTGATTCACTGACATTAGTTTATAGGCGTTGTGAGGAGGAGACAGGGGACATAGAGGTGTAGGCCTATAAGATCCCATAAACATAGGTGATCTTTGCACACAGCTCCAGTTGTCTATATAGAAGGTTCCAGCACTCAACTCCTGCTGTCTTTATTGAAAATCCCTAAACTCAGATCTTGCCATCCATATAACAGACCCTGCAACTACTTCTGCAACTACTTAGAGGCATATGGTTGAGGCACAGACTGCATTGGATAATAAGGAGGTGAGTAACCACTGGACACCAATCATTGTGGAGAGAACTTGCTTGCTCAGCACCCCAAAATGTAAATATGAGGTGTCAGTGTCATTGCATGGTAACTGTGGAGTCTAATAAAGACCTATACCATTCTGTAAAAATTGAATAGTTAATTTCCCTCCTCCCCCAGGATTGTTGTAATTAAAAAAAAAAACATATAAAGTATTGACAAGGCAGCAATGATTTACCACCATAAAAAGAAATCTGCAGAAACAGGGCCCGAAAAGGTTTTTTTTTTGTCTATAAAAATAATTTTTATGCAAAATGGAACCAATAAAAGTCAAACATAAAGCAACAATGTAGCAAAAACACAAAAAAGCATACATATAGTGATGATCTCTGCATGATCCAATGTTGTTCTAGATGAGTGTGTAATCAAGTCTCTGTATAAATACACCTGCTCTGTGATAGTCTCAGGATTCTGTTTAAAGGAAATCTACCATTTGTTTTATGCATTGTGAACCAAACACCTTGAAAATGCTGTATCTTCACTGATGCAGAAACATATCTTGTTTAATCCCTGAACTGAGTAGTTTTGCTCAAAAAACAAGTATACAATTCAGGCTCTTGGGAGCCTACCGTGTTCAAAAGAGCTGCCTGAACTGTCCAGACAGGACTAATCAACCTAAGCTGGATGACTTATACACAGCAGCTAGGGGATGGTGCAGCGATTGATTACTACTGCCTGTCAGGGACAACACTGTGAATATGGTGTTCTCGGCTTATGCTGGGTAGGACAAGGCTGGAGCAGTGCATAACTAGAGTAAGAAGAGAGTGGAAACATGGGGAAGAAGGTCAGATAAAACCAAAATAGAACTTTTTGGCCACAATGCCAAACTATGGGGCAGATTTACTTACCCGGTCCATTCGCGATCCAGCGGCGCATTCTCCGTCGAGGATTTGGGTCTTCCAGCGATTCACTAAGGTAGTGCGCCCGATGCCCACCAGGTCCGCTTCAGTTCGCTGGAGTTCACCGTCCTATCTTGAGTGCAGGTAAGCGCGTGTCAAGTGGCACATTTTTTTTTTAAATTCAGTGGTTTTTCTGAATCCGCCGGGTTTTTCCGAATTCGCCAGGTTTCCCGACGGCCACAGCCCCGATTTCCGGCGCTTGCATGCCGGCGCCGATGCGCCACAATCCGATCGCATGCGCCAAAATCCCGACAAAAAATAGCAATTCGGGCCCTTAGTAAATGACCCCCTATATGTTTAGCGTAAAAACAACACAGCTCCTCATCCTGAACACACCATCCCCAGTGTCACACATGGTGGTAGCAGCATCATGGTTTAGGCCTGCTTTTCTTCAGCAGCAAACAGGGAAGAAGGTTAAAATTGATGGAAGATGGATGGAGCCAAATATAGGACCATTCTGAAAAAAAACCTGTTTGAGTCTGCAAAAGATCTGAGACTGGGACGGAGATTTATCTACCAACAAGACAATGATCCCAAACATAAAGCAAAATCTACAATGGAATGGTTCACAAATAAACGTATCCAGGTGATAGAATGGTAAATTCCAGATCTGAATCCAATCGAGAATCTGTGGAAAGATCTGAAAACTCATGTTCACAAATGCTGTCCATCCAACCTCACTGACCTCGAGCTGTTTATACACAGCAGCTAGGGGATGGTGCAGCGATTGATTACTTCTGCCTGTCAAGGACAACACTGTGAATATGGTGTTCTCGGCTTATGCTGGGTAGGACAAGGCTGGAGCAGTGCATAACTAGAGTAAGAAGAGAGTGGAAACATGGGGAAGAAGGTCAGATGAAACCAAAATAGAACTTTTTGGCCACAATGCCAAACTATGGGGCAGATTTACTTACCCGGTCCATTCGCGATCCAGCAGCGCATTCTCTGTCGAGGATTTGGGTCTTCCAGCGATTCACTAAGGTAGTGCGCCCGATGCCCACCAGGTGTCGCTGCAGCGCTGAAGTCTGCTTCAGTTCGCTGGAGTTCACCGTCCTATCTTGAGTGCAGGTAAGCGCGTGTCAAGCGGCACATTTTTTTTTTTAATTCCGCGGTTTTTCCGAATCCGCCGGGTTTTTCCGAATCTGCCAGGTTTCCCGACGGCCACAGCCCCGATTTCCGTCGCGTGCATGCCGGCGCCGATGCGCCACAATCCGATCACATGCGCCAAAATCCTGACGAAAAATAGCAATTCGCCCCTTAGTACATGACCTCCTATATGTTTAGCGTAAAAACAACACAGCTCCTCATCCTGAACACACAATCCCCAGTGTCACACATGGTGGTGGCAGCATCATGGTTTAGGCCTCCTTTTCTTCAGCAGCAAACAGGGAAGAAGGTTAAAATTGATGGAAGATGGATGGAGCCAAATACAGGACCATTCTGAAAGAAAACCTGTTTGAGTCTGCAAAAGATCTGAGACTGGGATGGAGATTTATCTACCAACAAGACAATGATCCCAAACATAAAGCAAAATCTACAATGGAATGGTTCACAAATAAACGTATCCAGGTGATAGAATGGTAAATTCCAGATCTGAATCCAATCGAGAATCTGTGGAAAGATCTGAAAACTCATGTTCACAAATGCTGTCCATCCAACCTCACTGACCTCGAGCTGTTTTCCAAGAAAGAATGGGCAAGAATTACAGTCTCTCGATGTGCAGAACTCATAGAGACATACCCAAGTTATACAGTGCCAATTGCAGAACAAAGGATTGGTTTGTGCATACAGTCAGCGTCGGAATGCCACCGGAAAGAAAAGTATCCGGAGAATCATCAGTGGGCCCTGAAGCCGGCCATTAAGGATTGCGTCGAGGCCCCCCACATTCCCATGCCGGCGAGCCCCGGCGCTCCAAAGCACAGCGTGGCCCCAGCGCCTCATGCCGTCGAGGGCCCGCGCTCTCATGCCGAGCGCTGCCCCCGGGGCGTTCCCATGTTCCTGCAACAGCACCCGTGTGGTCAGTGCCCGATGCTTGCTTCCTGCGTAATGCGCCCGGGGAAGCAAAATGGAAACGACCGAGAGAGAAGGCAAAGAGAATGGAAACGGGAAGATAAAAGTGAATGGAACGCGGAAGAGTTCGTAAGACAGAGAAGATGGAAGGTGTCGTCAGGATACTGCAGGGTGACTTACAACGCGACAACGGCATCTTCGCCGCACCTGAGATGGCGAACACACCTGCAAACGGTTAAGGCCCTCTGGGGTGTGTACTGTATGTGAATGGGGTGGGAAGGGGAGGAATTATTTTATCCTGGGTTGGGAGGGGATGCAACCTATGTCTATCCCAGGGTTGGGGGACGGTGGGAGCGAAATAGAGGATAGCAACGGGGGTGGGGCCGATGAGGACCTATTGAGATTAGGGGTGTGGGGGCATGAGGCCCAATTTCTATGCTGGGGTGGGGGATGAGGCCCTATTTCTATCCTGGGTTGGGAGGGGAGGCCCTATTTCTATCCTGGGGTGGGGAATGAGGCCCTATTTCTATCCTGGGGGGGGGGGGTGAGGCCCGGTCTCTATACCGCTGCAGTACACAAGCAATTACTCATAAGTACAGCCGCAATACACAGCCATACATGGAGCTACAGCACAGATACAAAGTCGTACATGGAGCGTAGCTAAAGTGGCCAAATGGAGCTACAGCCGCAGAGTACACAGCGTGTGCATGGAGTACAGTCAGCAATACACAGAAATACATGGAGCTACAGCCATAGTACACAGCCACAAACTGGGCTAAGCTGCGTACACAGCACATACAGGGCTACCAGATGCAGTACACAGCCGTTACATAGAGCTACAGCCGCATAACAGCTCATACATGGAGAGCTACAGGCCATTTACATGGAGAGTACAGCACGGTACATGGAGAGCAGCCTAAAGCCGCAGTAGTACACAGCGTACATGGAGCTACAGCCGACCGTAAGCACACAGCACGTACGTAGTGGGTCAAGCTACGCGGCCGACCAGTACACAGCCGTACATGGGGTGTGAGGCCTACAGTTGCATGATGCGCAGGGGTCTACCCGCGTGCCATTACCGAAGCTCGCGGGGCACAGTACACAGCCAAACTATGAGAGTGGCTACAGGGCAGAGTTACAAGGCAAACAATGGAGCTACTGCGACACGTACACAGTCCACCACGTATGAAGGCGTACAGGCGCAGTACACAGCATACATGATCGGATACAGAGCAGTTACACAGCCACGACATGTTTGGACTCCCTGCGACAGGCGTAAGTCACATCAGCGTAAAAGTATCACATGTGCTCCTGGAGCTTGACATGGCGCGGGGCCTGTCCCCGGGAGTATGAGTGTAGTCCCGACACCGAGGCTTTTAGTTACACGGAATGGATCGCTGATGAGCGAGGGGACTTGCTTTTCCCAGGGATGATTGGACACAGTTAGGTGCTATTTCACCACTGCTTATGTGTGGGGGGCGCATATTTGGCGCCTGCAACCATTGGTCCTGAATGAGACAGTTATATGTATGGACCTCAATTTTGGCTATGCATGTAGCATCGAGCTGTTTGAGCTAGAATGATGTTTTACATTCAATTAGGAGTAGAGCTGTTAGTCTGTCTTTCTTATTACGCAGGTAAGGTTGGTGCCCCCCTATCCTCCCCAAATTTCTCTGGTGGGCCCACAAGTGTTACTAATGCACAATGTCTTGACACTGTACAGTATTTAACTTTAAGGGTTGTGTGTCCCGCTGTATTTATGGATAGCTTGCGTTCCGCCACACTTTTCATAGAGTTCTGAGCCTTTTTGCTCAGCGTCGGACTGGCCCACCGGAGTACCGGAGAATCCTCCAGTGGGCCCTGACGCCTGCCATTTCCGATGCCGTCGAGGCCCCGGCACTCCCATGCCGGCGCGCCCCGGCGCTCCAAAGCCAGCGTGGCCCCAGCGCCCTCATGCCGTCGAGGCCCCGGCGCTCTCATGCCGGCGCGCCCCCGGCGTTCCCATGTCTGCACAGCCCCGTGGTCCGATGCCCGATGCCTGCTTCCTGCTCCTGCGGTGACATCACACGGCCCCGGCGCTCTCATGCCGGCGCGGCCCCGGCGCTCCCATGTCTGCACGGCCCCGTGGTCCGACGCCCGATGCCTGCTTCCTGCTCCTGCGGTGACGTCATTCCGAATCCGTCGGGTTATCGTTCGGCCACGCCCCCGATTTCCGTCATGCCAGCGCCGATGCGCCACAAACCGATCGCGTGCGCCAAAATCCCGGGGCAATTCAGGGGAAATCGGCGCAAATCGGAAATATTCGGGTAACACGTCGGGAAAACGCAAATCGGGCCCTTAGTAAATGACCCCCAATGTCTTAAATTAATAGAGCCTTACATAAGTGTGGCCAATAATAACTGATTAGATCACAAGGTTTTATTTTCAAAATTAAAGTTATGATCTTGTTGGCTGACACTATATTCTTTTTTATATATATGGTTACTAGAAAGTGAAGTAGAAAGCAAAAGGACTTTGGAAGGTTATATCCTCCTCTTAGTCCCTCATAGTATTTTTGAATTTCTACAATAGGTAACCGAGAATTTAGCATTGACATTTCAAGCAATAGTTGAATAGTTTTTACAGAAGCATCCTGTATTTTGGTGTCTGTTGGGTTAATAGCACTGCAGAGGGGATTATAATAACCAATCACAGTCTGAAGATATAGAAAATGTCAGCTGGGATGTGGGGAGAATCTGTCTGCTGCACTCCTGCCCTGTGTTAACATTCTCCTCCTCCACCTACACCTTCTACTCCTACACACTGCATGTCTCCTCGTAGTCACAGAAAATTGTCTTGATTGCAGTGGCAGGTGGATATGTTAAAAACAAAGGACTGAAGAATTCTGCACCGCTCTATCCAAACCTGTTACATCTTCCCCATATGTACCCAATATTATCCGAAATGTTATATTCAGATAAGACATGAAAACAACAGCAAAAACAATAGGAAAAGAAAAGTAGCTGAATGTGATGTGCATATAGTATGGGATCATATGATGGGCTCATCATCCCAGGACTGGTGAAAACAATCTCTCAATCTAGACAGAGGGACATACACAGGGAAATCTGCAACAAATCCAATTACAGCAAAAACAAGTGTAACATAAGATATTTTAGGTATTACTGTCATAAGGGGGATGATAGAGACCACTGTATTCCAAAGGTTATATCCACAATCTAGATAAGCATAAATAATTAGCCCCTTTACATGTTATGACCAATGGTGAGTGGATTTGTGGAAATTAGTGATACATCGCAGGTACAGGGGACAGGTGGGTGTGCCAGGCACCCATAACGTATCGTCCAATATTCTCTGCCATTGTCGCTTCAACACCACAATTGAAATGAGGGGGGGGGAGGGACTCAAGGCAGTGAGACGAACAAGATGGGACTTGACGAGGCAGCCGCATGAGCAGCCGGGGGGGGGGCAAGAGGAAAGGGTGGGGCGCAATACAACCCACTCGTGTTGTTACATACTGATGAAGGGAGATCTGTTACTAAGGAATAGAAGCTTTTTGCGCTTGTAGAATAATGATTTCAAACTTCTCCAGAAACAAGGACAATGTGTATAAATGCTAAAACATGTGCAAAGTTAACAGCATCAGAGGGGAAAGAACAACTACAAATTTCACTATAGAAGTGCAATGAACACTGCTTCATACTTGCGGAAGAAGATGAGACTCTGGATTACATGTCGAGTCTTTAGTGAACTGGTGTTTCGTGAATACAGTTCCCAGTTTCTCAGCTTTAGATCCAAGTTGTGGTTTCTTTGGTCTCATGAACTGACAAGAACATCCTGAAAATACTGCCAAAAGAAAAACCCTGTTTAACTTCAACATCAAAAGATATTAACCTGGAATGGATGCACTTAAAATAAAGAGTCCCAAGAAGGCGAAAACAGGCATTTGCTGATTTACATGTTACCCATTTTGTAAGGCCGCTGGACATTCTATTCGGTCCCATCATCATTAGCGCTTCGGAGGGCTGCTGGGCAGGGGCCTCCGTCCGTCACTGTATAGTGCTGATGCGGCCGAAACGTCCGCTTGACACTATTACTGCAACGGTGCTCAAGACAACACCGGTGCACACCGCCAAGAGCTAGGATGCGGGGCCGTGTGATGACGTCACCACGCGGCTGCCCCCCATCCTTGTCTGGCCACAGCTAGAAGAAACAAGACGCGGGTAGCCACGCAATGGTGAGTAATGTTTTTTTTTTTTCATTACAAGCGCAGTAAAAACATTGTGCCGGCCCGGGGCCCAACATATGAACACATTCATATGAGAGCAGCATTGAAATAATTCATTGTGGGGGATATTAAATAATTCAATGTGAGGGGCAGCATATAATAATTAATGGTGGGGGGCGGCATAGGAATAATTAATTATGAGGGGCAGTCTATTTAATGGGGGGGCAGCATATTCAATAATTAAAGGAGAGGGGTCCCAGTATATTTAATTAATTGACCTAATTAATTATTGTCAATATATAAAATAGTTCACATGGTAATGCAGTATATATTAAATAATTAATAGGGGGCCCAGTGTATACGGATGCGGTCACAATACGGCTATTATTTTTAAACTTGTCCAGTCCGCCCTCCAATGGTCTCAGAGGACAGTGAAGGCCCCCTATGAAAAATTTAGGGACCCCTGTTGTAGAACATCATCATAGCCTGCCTTCTGCATGTTGGTAAGTTGGTAAAGGTGTATATAGCCTTAAAAGCCCAGTAATTTGTTTATCTAATATCTGCTCATTTGGAGCCAGCAAATAAATTCCTGCATAAAATCATATTAGAGCTTCCGGTTCCAGCACTGATGGAGAAAGAGGTGTGTGGGTGCGCTCCGTCCAACCCCCACCTGTGATTGCTTCCACACCAACACAATAATACCAGATCGTGCCCACAAAAAGCGTGTGCCATCAATATCTACCAGTGCCACACTTTAATGCAGTAGTACTTGCTCAGAAAGCAGCCAGAAGTGCCGCCTACAACCTTGCCCAACCTGCAATGACGTTCCCAGAGCCCGCACGACAGCGGTAATGGAGAGAAACCTCTGCCACAGGAGCCCAACCTGAGACCACCCCTCAGTGACTACACAACACCAGGTGGTGAGGTGGATTACCAATGGCTGGCCAGAGAGGTGGCAAATGCCTAGCCCCGGACCTGGTCAGCACACTGACGAGCCATACAGGCTGCCTTAAGAAGTGAAGGCAAAGGTACATGACCACGAGCACATATATCAGCACTTGAGGGGTGTTTGGGGGAGGAAAGGACTCTGAGCAACAATGATGACCTTGCAACGCACCTTAGCAATTAACTGCTACCTAGCTAACCACATTGAGGACTTAGAGAATAGGTCTAGAACGCAGTATCCTGAGACGTTCGGACTCCCCTAAAATGTAATAGGGGGCTCTCTCCATAAGATATTTGAGAGTTTTCGATGTGGGACACAGACACAGAAAGCTGTTGAAAGGGCACCCATGGGCCACCACGAATGACCAGGAGGGCAGCAACAGACACAGCACCGTGACCAATCCAATTTCCAGTATCTGAATTACCATATAAGAAGAGATCCGTGTGTGTACGGAACATGCAAACCCCACTTTTCCTGAAGAACAGAGGGTTTTACTTTTTGCTGACTTTTCAATGGTGCTGATGTAAAACTCTTCACAGCGGAAGAATGCACAATTCCAACTGGAATATACGTCCATGCTGGCATATCAAGACACACATAGATGGCATCCAGCATGAATTCTGCAATCAATTGAAAGGCAGAGACACAACTCTCTCTTGACACCCTGCACCTGTGCGTGAGATGCCCAGATGACAGTAGGTAAGATATGGAGGAGGATCGAAGTGCCTGTAACCTAGTCACCAACGGTTACCTGGACTCTCAGGCCGAGGCGCCCTGCACCCAGGAAAAGTGACCCACAGGTACCGGAGGAGCCACAGTAGAGGGACACTTGATATTACTAATTCCTCTCCTTGTTAAAGGTACCAGTGACTAGGGCATATTACCGGTAACAGTTATTGACAGGACAATTGCAATGACATCAGAATACTGCTATTTTTCTACCAGTAACTGATGGCGCACCACTGTTAATAGTTAATTTCTTGTTATATTGCAACTGACACAACATCGAGGGGGGGGGGGGGGGGGGAAACTCTGGACATGGCAAGGGGGCAAAGAAGGGGAACTTAAAAGGGGTGATCTAGACTTACGGTGGTGATGGTAGTAGGACACTGGTTAGCCGGGTACAGCAGTGGGAACAGGATACAGAAGGAAGGCTGGTTACAATGAAATTACTGCTACTGACATGTACCCTAAGTGGTATAATGGATATGTTGGATCAAGACATTTTTTTGACACACTGAGCTGCATTTTCAATTATGTAATGCGGTAGAGCAGGATAGGAGAAACCAACTGACACGATCTGGAGCCAGAGATTCACTTAGGATTCAAAGTGGTGTTGGACATGAACTCTCTCTTATGCACCGAATTATCCACCCACTCTTCCAAATAGCCAGGGAATTGAAACATGTCTATACAAGGTAGTCATACATTTTCTGTGGAGAGGAAAACACCCACACATAAGCATTTGTAAACTGATGGTCTCCAAGGCAGGACGGCATGGGCTTGGCAGAATAAGGTGTTATAACCTGGCAGTCTTACTAAGACATATCATAGACTGGATCAATGTACACCAGTCACTATCAGATACCACAGAGGAGGAATATGCTACCCATGGGATATGCGAACACTTCTACAAGTAAACTGTCTATCGGTCAAGCAATCAGAGACATTCAGGGACACTATTGCTACCTTGAAGGCATGAAAGGGCTTACATCTGCCATGGCTAATATCCAAACATCTCCTTGTGGAACCACCCCTGTTCCTTCAGGTCGCCACAGCAGCTATTATAGAATGAGGAAAAGGGGAATTCCACAGTGCGGAACCAGGAATGCAGGTGGTTGAACCAGAGAGGAATTGATACGAAAGTATGACCAGGATTCAGTTTTCAATTCGCACAGATTTACGTATTTTTGTTTAGAGGCTGTTATGGACATGGACTAGAGGCCTTCTGGAGCAATTAGAGAATATTGTAGCTTATAGGAACAAACATACCAGTAGACTCGGCAACAACCTGTTTTCATTCACACTCCAGCAGGACGATGAGAGCATTCAGGATTTTCTTGGTTGCCAAAACTGTTCCCCGTGCTGTGCCTGGTGGCAAAGAGGGCAAGGGCTCTATTGAACATGGTTAGAACTGAGGGATAGAGCAGATGAAGAAACTCTTTTACATAGAGAGAGTAGCAGCGCTGTTAACTCAAGTTGCGGGTCAACTCTTTAGAAGTGGACTGAAATGCCTGTATTTCACTATGCAGGCAAGAGTAGAAATAGTGCAGCCTTTTACAACTACCCAATGGTATTTGACAGAGCAGCGGGAATTGAGCTTGAGATGGGGTTTGCGGAAGCAACACAAAAGAGAGGCTAACCCCCAGATTGCAATGGGAGGCGTTCTCACTACCATTTCTCTACCTGAACTCACTGTTGCAGTTATCTACTGATGTGACATTGCCTATAGGCGTACTGCACAAACTTAATGTCTCAACTACAAATGCGATACCTCATTACCATTTGTAACCCATTTATGTGTAAATGTTCAATGGCCTGCGAGCCAGTTAATTGTTTTATTTGTTCTTTTTTTAAATAAACTACAATTTTAAAAAAAAAAAAACATATTGATACTCATTGATGACATGACATAAACAGAGAAGACATATAATGTAAAAAAAACTATATACAATCTTTTTCTACAGTACTGTACTCCTGCCCAATAACATATTTTATGCGATCTGACAGTATTTTAAGGCAAAAGGTTCTTTTTAACTTATTACCCATAACTTTTAAACCATTTAATTCTATATACTCCATCCAAAGCATATTCCAAATTGGAACAAGCTGAAGATTGTTATAGACAGTTTCACATTACATTTTTTCTGAACAAGTCATTCATTAGCAAAATTATCCTTCATATGAATAGGAAAAAAACGGATGTATTATAAGGCAATACTTGCGATACATAAGAGGAAATACATCATGTTTATATATCACTATATTAATGCTTGTATTAAGAATCATGTTACTATAGTATATTGTCCCAGTGTATTTTGTATTTTTGTAAAAAATTCAATAAAAATAAAAAAAACAAAAAAAACAAAAAAAACAATGGGGCACATTTACTTACCCGGTCCAGCGCGGCTTCTTCCCCGACGAGCGTTCGGTCGTTTCCGGCGACATGAAGGTCCTGCACCGATGTCCACCAGTTTCGCTCTGCGCCGAAGTCCCGCCGAGGTGCCGGAGTTCATCGTCTCTCGTGGTTCAGTGAGTATGGCCCGTTTTGACCTTTTTTTAAAAAATGCGCGGTTTTTCCGATCCGTCGGGTTATCGTGTGTGTCGCCACGCCCCCACGCAGTATTCCGTCATGCCACGCCGATGCCCACAAACCCGATCGCTGCGCCAAAATCCCGGGGCAATTCAGGGGATCGGCGCAAATCGGAAATATTCGGGTAACACCGGGAAAACGCAATCGGGCCTTAGTAAATGACCCCCAATGTCTTAAATTAATAGAGCCTTACATAAGTGTGGCCAATATAACTGATAGATCACAAGGTTTTATTAAAATTAAAGTTATGATCTTGTTGGCTGACACTATTCTTTTTATATATGGTTACTAAGTGAAAGTAGAAAGCAAAGGACTTGGGAAGTTTATCCCCCTCTTAGTCCTCATAGTATTTTTGAATTTCACATAGGTAACGAGAATTTAGCATTGACATTTCAAGCAATAGTTGAATAGTTTTTAACAGACATCCTGTATTTTGGTGTCTGTTGGGTTAAACAGCACTGCAGTAGGGTTTATAACCAATCACAGTCTGAAGATATAGAATTCAGCTGGGATGTGGGGAGAATCTGTCTGCTGCACTCCTGCCCTGTGTTAACATTCTCCTCCTCCCCACACAACCCTTCTACTCCTACACACTGCAATGTCTCCCTCGTAGTCACAGAAAATTGTCTTGATTGCAGTGGCAGGTGGATATGTTAAAACAAAGGACTGAAGAATTCTGCACCGCTCTATCCAAACCTGTTAAATCTTCCCCATAGTACCATATTACCGAAATGTTTATTCAGATAGACATGAAAAACACAGCAAACATCAATAGGAATGTGAATGTGTGCATATAGTATGGGATCATAGGATGGGCTCATCATCCAGGACGGGGAAAACAATCTCTCAATCTAGACAGAGGGACATACACAGGGAAATCTGCAACAAATCAATTACAGCAAAACAAGTGTAACATAAGATATTTTAGGTATTACTGTCATAGAGGGGGATGATTAGACCACTGTATTCCAAAGGTTATATCCACAATCTGAGATAAGCATAAATAATTAGCCCCTTTACAGTTATACCAATGGTGAGTGGATTTGTGGAAATTACAGTGATACATCGCAAGTACAGGGGACAGGTGGGGGTGCCAGGCCCCCATAAGCTGTAGTGCGGTCCGCACTTTGGCAGTTAAAACTGCATCACAATCAGTTTTGAGGTGGTTTTAGGTGCAGTTTTGGTAATTTAACAGGTGAAAGAATAAACTGAACGATTAATTTGATTTTGAAGGGGAAAACTTGTTCCACAAATGTCTTTCACCTTTTAAATTAATTAACACCACCTTCACGACTTGGCCTTTTTTAGTTTTTCACTTCCATTTTTTTCACTCCCCACCTTCAAAAAATCTATAACTTTTTTATTTTCCACATAAAGAGCTCTGTTATGGCTTATTTTTCTGCGTAACAAATTGCACTTCGTAGTGACGGTTATTCAATTTCCATGGCGCTGTACTGGGAAGCAGGAAAAAAATTCCAAATGCAGTGAAAATGGTGAAAAAAAAACACATTAGCGACACTTCTTGTGGGCTTTGGATTACAGCTGTTCACTGTGTGCCACAAGTGACATGTCTATTTATTCTGGGTCGGTACGATCACGTGGATACCAATTGTGTATAGAATTTATAATGTTTCATACATTAAAAAAATTAAAACCTCCTGTACAAAATTTTTTTTTTGATTTGCATCTTCTGGCGGCAATACTTTTTCATACTTTTGGTGTACGGAGCTGTGGGTGGTGTCATTTTTGCGACTTTTGATGGCGTTTTCATTGCTATCATTTTAGGACTGTGCGACCTTTGATCACTTTTTATTAAATTTTTATATTTCAAATGGCAAAAAAATGTCATTTTTGACTTGACGCTATTTTCCGTTACGAGGTAAAAAAGCATGAAAAAACGTAATTATATTGTTGAAGATCGGGGCACATTTTCGCGACGCGGTGATACTAATGTTTTAATTTATTTACTTTTATAATATTAATATCAGTTCTAGGAAGGGGGGTGATTTGAATTTTAGGTTTTTTTATTATATATTTTTTTTTAATTTTTTAACTTTGTTTTACGACTACATTTTTCGAACCTGGCCTTAACCCAGGTTGCACGATCCCCATATACTGCCATACTGCAATAGGGCAGTATATGGGGATCCTCCTCATTCATACAAGGCTGAGGCACAAATGAGGGTTAAAACGAGACTGCTTCGGGCCTGTGAAACCGAAGCTGTATGGCAACGGTCACCGCTCCCGCTTGACTTCATTGGGGAGCGGCGATCCCGGCAGATGGCCGGCGCCCATGCGGCCCATCTTTTTGGAGCCTCCGGCAGCATTGCCGAGGCGATCGCCGTGCTAGCACCGATCGCGGGTGTTACCGGTAAGCCTTTGCTGCAATATGCGAGCCCTCTCCATGTACCGGGACCCGGCGGGAAGGGGTTAAACTGCACCAAACCACCTCAAAATTGATTGCGATGCTTTAAACTGCAACTGTGCTGCACCCTGTCTGAGCCCCTGCATACAAACATGGGTACGGCACAGACGGATGGCGCTGCAGGATTCCGGATGTGGGAAAGGTTATTTCAGGTTCATTTTTGCACCCCTCAAGATTTTTTTTTAATCTCAGACAACCCTGAGATGGTCAATTCAATTCGACCAGGTCGGCGGCGAATTTTCTGTCAAAATTCAATCGCAACACCCCATCGCAACATAGGAATCACGTTGCAAAACAGGTATTCCCTGGCTGCAGAGAGCCTGTAGGGTATGTGTAGAACGGTTCCATGCTCAAAATGCTAGGGAGCATGGTTTGGTCTTCAAACAATGCTGTGTTTTAGTATGACACGCACGATACAGCCGTCGCTCTTAGAATCGCTTAACTCTTCAATTCCATGGGCACTTACACAGGCCAACTTGAATAATAGTGAAGCCGACAAGGTAAAGTCTGTACCAGCTTGAAAGGACTGAGCTGAGGGCCAAGTTCCACTATAACATCAAAGAGGTCAATCTTTTTACACTGACATCAGATGATTCCATAATAGAATACATATAACAGGTCTCGTTAAACACTGATAGAGTGAAACCCCCCCAAAAGCGGAGAGGTGTGTCGCAAGATTTTTTGCATTGACCATCACTGATCATTTTTTTTCACCATCAGGTCCACTTTCATCGGTCAATCATTCCATCGATATTGCTAAAACAAAAAAAACAGGGGTTGATCCAAAACAAGATGACCAGTAAATGGGATTGGCATGTCCTCTGTTTCTGCTACCTACCCTGCTTGGCTATATTCCTGAAGCTTTTCATCCTTCTGATTGATGAAATGAGGGGAAAACCAAACTAGTGGCAATGTCATAGAGTGGTGGAGGGTGAAAACAGCAATTAGGGAATCACACGGGTGTTCCAGGGAGACAGCGGTCAGTTGGCACAGCACGAGTAGGCCTCAAGTGGTCCAATGACAAATTCCAGAGCTTGCAGCAAACATGGTAGGCCACAGTGTGGCACAACAATGACAGAGTGTGGAGGTGCTGCAGCAGCATGAGGCCAGAGAAGGCACAATGACCAAATCTGGAGGTGGCAGCACATGGTAGGCCACAGTGTGGCACATGAGTGCGGAGGAACCGGCAGCAGCAGAGTCCACAAAGTGGAACATGACAGTGTGGGGGTGGGTGACATTCCAGTCCCGTGTAAATGGTGGGAGGCGATGGAGCAACAGGCACAGGAGCCTGCGCTCTGCTGTTGTTTTGGCTGCAGGACTTTCTCCCAGACTATTGGATGGTCGCTGCATTGTTGAGCAGTGTCATGGTGCCAACGTTAGCTCCCTGGCCACCATTTACTTTTTTTTATTTTTCCGCAGATTCTAACAATACACAACGTCGGGCTCTCTGGTCTCTTAACAAAAAAACTGCCACACACCACGCCGCGAGTTGTTCACTCTGAGTGACTACTAACTTGCTGTCAACGCTCGGGAGGCCGCTGTGCTATGGTTACTTGGACCTGTGAAGCGGTTTTGTGTCCCCCGCAGCCGTTTGGCTCCCATCCTCGGACTGCTGGCCCCCCTCTGACTCACGAAAACATTGACTTGCTGCTTGCTCCGCTCCTGACGCGCCGCTGACCCCCACTCTCCTGACGATGATGATGAATCCCCTGCTTTACCACTCCCAAGTCGATTGCTACATCATCAACGATTTGTTTCCCTGTCACATGCTATTCCCTCAACGGCTCTCAGTATGCACAGCCGGACTACTTGCAAGTGCAACCCAATGGGGCAGATTTACTTACCCGGTCCGTTTGCGATCCAGCGGCGCGTTCTCTGCGGTGATTCGGGTCCGGCCGGAGTCATAAGGTAGTTCCTCCACCGTCCACCGGTAGCGCTGCTGCGCTGAATTTCCCCGAGGCGCGCTGGAATGCCCTGAATTCACCGGCCTATACCTGGTGAAGGTAAGTGTAATTTTCGCAACACATTTTTTTTTTCTAAATGCGGCGGTTTTTCCGAATCCGTCGGGTTTATCGTTCGGACCACGCCCCCCACCCATTTTCCGTCGCTGCAGCCAGCGCCGATGCGCCACAATCCGATCGCTTGCGCCAAAATCCCGGGGCAATTCAGGTACAATCGGCGCAACGGAAATATTCGGGTAACACGTCGGAAACGCGAATCGGGCCCTTAGTAAATGACCCACACTGTCCTCGCTGTAATAGTGGCGCTCAGACCAACCACCTAGTGATCTCTGGCTGAGGGATGAACAGGACAGAGGCTGATTGAGGACAGGTGAGGGTTCGACCTGCTCCTGGGCTATCCAATAAGGGTTGTAGCTGACAAACCCAACAGTCTTGGTTGGGGGTTAGTCAATGTCATTGGGAGGAAGTGGATGACCTAGTCAACCAATAGAGAACCTTTGGGTTGTTGATCACACCTACCGCAAAATGACACTGGCAGTTCTGGCCTAACAGAGTCATCCTGCTGTGCCTGGTCTACCTGTCTGACATATTGATTAATCAACATGTGGATTTGAACACAGATTTCTAATATCTCTTTATCAACAAAAACTATTGACATTTTGGGATACTAACAAAAAAAACTGACACCGTACTTTGAGGAAAACTCACTCCAGCAAACCATGTGGTTTGCACAGATTTCTGATACCTACTATACAACCAAAAATGGAATTTGGGGATACAGAACCAAAACGACACCCTGGACTTTGAGAAAAAATCACCCCAGCATCTATTAGATTTTGACACGGATTTCTTGATACTTACCTTATCACAAAAAAGTATTGAAATTTGGGGTATCAGATCCCCCAAAATGGACACCCTGGACTTTGAGTAAATCACTCCATCAGCTACTGAGTACAATAGCAGCTAGACGCTAGTAACAGCACATTCAGGTGAAAGGACTGAATTGCAAAGGTCGTCTGTTTATAGGTTGTGACACAATAAAGCCTGCCGTCGCTGATTGGCTTATATAATGCTCGTGTGATCAAGGGTGTTCCTTCCTACTTCCCAGAGTTCTCTGCCCCATGTAACACATTGGGGCACATTTACTTACCCGGTCCTATCATGATAGCTGGAGTCAGTTGTCCGCTACGAGGTTCAGGATCTGCCCGCGATTTCACTAAGCTTGGGTTGCGCCCGTATTCCTGCTCCTCCGTCGCTTTCCAACGCTGAGGGTCTGCGAAGTTTCACCGTCTTCTCTGGTGCACTGTAAGTGCTTGGTCTTGTGACACAAAGCCGTTTTTTTAACATTTCGCGGTTTGTCCAGAATATACGTCGGTTTTCCACGCCCCCCCACCCCCCCCCCATGTTCATTGCATGCAACCCCAGCGCCGATGCGACAAAATCCCAATCCGTGCGCCAAAATCCTCCGGGGAATGGTTGGTGGCAAAACGGAAACCATCGGAAACCTCAGACGACGAATTTGTCCGCGGACCCCTTAGTAAATGAGCCCCATTGTGCTCGCAAAGTGCCATTTTGCTAATAAGAGGACAAAAATTGATCCATGAATCTGAATTCAGAACAAATTCCTATTTGTTAGAATCGATTCGCCCATCCTCTAGTCCTCGCCATGTTTCCGATCCAATCCATCTCAGGTGAGATTCACCATGCATCTTGAATACATTGCGCAGCACATACCGATTTTGGCCACAACCTGTTGGTCACCACGGTGATGAGATCCACGATAAAAATAGTGTGGTTGGGCATACATACTGTGGTGACACTTTCCGCCATAATATCTAATAAGAAATAACTCCAGTCGAGCTATTCTTTTGAATTTTTCACAGTTGAGAGGAGAAGAAGAGGGTCACGTACTCAGTAGCATGGTACTCTAGCTCCAACAGTCCAGTATATCTGAAAAACGTTCCAAGAAAACTGGGCTGGTACGTACCACCATTAAATGTAAACTCTTATTCCATTAAAGTGATAAACAATAGCCGCAGGAGGAGAATACAGCAGTGAGAACCACTGAAGCGATGGCCCGTTCATGCTTCACAAGCGGCTTCATACATCTGGCAGAGAATTCCATTCGTCAACGGACAGAAAAAACTGTCCTACAGCGACTGTCCAAGGACCAAAGAACTGGAATATTGAAACTCCCCCTCTGGCCGAGGGCCGCATGGAATGGCAACAGAATCCTATCTAGGAGAGGAATATGACAGCCATGAGTCCGGCTCCACTCATGACTATTGTCCTGAGACGGCTTTGCGGTTTTGAAGTGAGGTGGAAGGGCTCTATAACTTTTAACCGGATTGGGTGGTGCGATCTGATGGAAGTTGAGTCCAGGTCTGCCAGGTAATATGACCATACATCAACTTGTGTGCCATTGGTCCTACAAGTATAGCTGCATAACCTTCAACTGCTTTGCACCAGAGCAAGTGCAACGTCGCTCTATCACCCAACACCAGCTCCCAAACCACCAGCAGGCAGACACGGCCATGTTCTTATTCCTACTTCCTAATTTAAAACAGTACCACGTATTAGGTTAATAGTTGAAAGACACTATATATAACAGTGACACTACACCGTAGTAGCTGTGTCTGAAGCGATATACATGAATTGTACTATGCTAACCTGTAATAGAGTCGATGCACACCACGACTAAGAAATGTTACTGTACCTGGAGCTGTATGATGCAATAGTACAAAAACGACTGATACATAACCTAAACTGTGCATGATGTGCAAATAGTATATATTAAGACTGGTACTATAAGGTTAACCACTGTATGAATACATAGAGTCTAAAGATGGTCTGTAACATAGCAACTGGATGACTGCAACTACTGCTTAGCAGGTACTAATATTATCAATAATAAATGATGGTGCACAATATACTAAACTGGTAATCTTAACAGATAACTGTATGATGCAAACAGGTATTAAAGGGAACCTGTCATCAAGGTGACACAATTTTCAAACCACCCTCAGTCCCCATAGATGTATAGACAATGCCTGTCAAAGATTTGTGGTATAAAAATGGTTTTATTACCAAAAAAAAAAAGATATTTATATAGTACCTTTCAATCCCATGAGCTCTGGTGACCAGGCACAGAGCCCTGGAGTGGCTATAGATCGATGAATGACCCCCCCCCCCCCCCCGACCCACCACTCGAGCCTTGGGAAATCGCGTCCTTCAATGTGTCCGTTTTCAGACAGGGCCGGCCTCCAGGTCTCACTGGGCCCCTGGCGACCGGCCTCACTGGGCCCCGAGCTCATGTGGTTGGCATTAAAAAAACGCAGACCTAAGAACAATATTAATCATACACCCAGGCCCCCAGGCTCCATCAAGTAAGTATAACCACCCCCCACCAGCGCTCCTAATTAATAATACCCCCGGCTCTCATTAATTAAATACACCACACCCCCCCAATATATACCGGCCAAAATAACCACCACCCCCCCGAGGCTTCATTAATTAAAATTACTCCCCCCGGCCAGGCTCTATTCATTAATATACCCCCCCCCAGCTTATTCATTAATATACCCCCCCAAGCTCTATTACATTAATATCCCCCCCACCCCAACTCTAATTGTAATATACACCCCCCAAGCTCGTATTATTAATATACCCCCCCCCCAACCTCCCCACATCTATTAATTAATATACCCCCCCCCCCCAAACTCTATTAATTAAATAGTAACCCCCCCCCACAGTGGCTCCATTAATTAATGCACACCCCCCGGCTCTATAAATATGAATATAACCCCCTACCCCACCCCCAACTCTAATTAATCAATATACCCTCCCCCTCCAGGCGCAGTATTAATAAACCCCCCAGGCTGCGTTATAAGTTACCCCCACCCCCCCAGCTCCATTAATTAATAAACCCCCCGGCTCTATTAATACCCTAATCAAAACCCCCCCTCTCCATTAATTTAATATAACCCCAGGCTCTATATATTAATACAAAACCACCCCCCTCCCCGGCAGGCTCCCTTAATGAATTAAATACACATTAAAAAAACAATAAAAATATGCTAACTTACCTCCACCGGGGCTGTCTCGCATCTTCTTCATCTATCTACTACATCTTCCTATGCAAGCCGGGCATCGTCCTGCCGTAATATACACCAGCCGAAATACCAATCGCCCGCGGCCTATCAATCCTTCTATGAATGCCCCATTGCGGGCCGCCCCCTATCAAGGCCGTCGCCGGACTGTGTAGGCGGCGCTCCTTTCCCTCAACTTACATCGGCAAAAGTATGTAATTGAGTTTTCTTATGTTGTCAGTGTGTGCCCGTGGGCCCCTCTGGGACCCTCCGGACGTGCCCCGGGTAGCTGGTGCTGGCGCCGGCCATGTTTTCAGATAATGGAAATGAACCCGCACTTCCCCGGCTTAGCAACGACCCCGCTGCTCTATAAGCCATATCTTTAGTGACGAATGGCCTAGTACACAGAGCGCATGGTATTGAAGGTCTAATATAAACATATCTTTTTTTTCTGTAAAACATAGTTTTTATGAATTTATACAACAAACTCTTTGGTATCTGTATGTACTAATGCTCTGTGGGGATTAGGGTGCAAACATGGGTCCTTCTCAGTTACAGTTTCTCTCTTTAAGATGTGGGTAGCAGGTTCCTTTTAATGTGACAAAGTCCAGAGACACGAGAGCATCAGGCTTGACGGCAGACTGCCGTTCCTTCTTTCCTTCTGTCTCTGCGCTTGCTTTTTATTGGCAGCCAAACAACATGCAAGCTTTACAGTGCAAGTAAAATCACCAAAAAGCTGGGATACAAGCATACCTGTTACAATCAGCAGGTCCCCGCTCTCTAAAAAGCAAAGCAGCGTCGTCTCACCAAGCGCAGTGACAACAAACGGCTGACAAGCCTTCCGAGCATGTCTCATCACACAGGCTCCATGCCCAGGATGCAGGTTTTCATCTGTGATAAAACCCCCTTCTCCCCCTTCTCCCAGTGCATCTTGGTAATTAGGGAGCTAGTGCATGTCCTCTGGTCAGTGGCAATAAAACAACATATCCCTTCCTACCCCCAAGGTATGGAAGTAACCTGACAAGGAATATATATAACGCCATCTAAATTACCTGTCCAAGCCGCTGTCCCAACATACCTCCCCCTCTACTCAGACTTTTGTGGGGAGGAGCACTTTGTGCCCCAGAGAGTGGACAGCAGACAACGCATCAGACTACCATTACCCTTGCGTTAAGAGCCCCGGGGCGGTGTTCCACTAAGAACTTATAGTCCTCAAGGCTAAAACACCCCGTTACCCGGTACATTTATGACCTGCTTATACCTTCATTTTTTTTTTTATTCCCTTTATTATATCGTTCTGAGCCATCCATTTTAAGGGAGAATGATCCGCACCAACCTAACTGTCTCCCTAGTGAGATATTCTTAGGGACTCAATGGCCCACTTAAAGTGCAGCAACATCCCTCTCACTCAATGATGGCATAATTTTCTTTTCCTTCTGCAGAAGACAAGTTTTCCTACTTCAATACGTCATGGAGAAAACATCCTGTTGTTTTATCTGTGAGAGACAGCTCACCAAGCCCGACAAGGCACTATCTTCCTTTGGGACCACACCAATTCTCTCTGAAATTGAAGTAGGGGCTAATCCAAATGCACTGGCCTTTTGCACAAACCACCACACTCCTTTTACTGTTGGAACGCTTTGTCTGCCTTCTCATTCCCACTTGACCGTAGCCAGATTTTTGAACCTTTGGTATGTCTGTGATGGTGCTGCAATTGTGTCACAGTTTGGCACATGAAGCTTCTAATAATACGCACCCCCGGCTAGTCCAAGAAAGCGCCTTTACCTGCTTTTTTTGAAACATGGTTTAGCCAATGTTCTTCTATAGCCTATACCTCATTATCCATCTTGGGGGCTAATGACACTCAACCCCCCCAATGTATACAAAATCCCAATATCTGGCTCCTCCAGGGCATGGCACATTTTTTTGGGTTATAGCTGTCAAGCCCGCCTCCTTCGAATTGAGTTTAATCACCCTTTGGACTTTTTAAATGCGACTCCCACGTCTGGGCTAAAATAACCACATCATCCAAATATGCAGAGGCAATACTCCCTTGTGAGGCTGTCACATAAGGGTCCACAATCTTTGAAATGTAGTCCGGCCACCATGCAGGCCAAACGGGAGAACTACATATTGGAGAATGACCATCAGGCGATGGAAATTGCTGTTTCTCCTTCGCCTGCTTCAGTAAGGGGCACTGCCGACTAGCCTTTCTGGGCAGAACCAAAGTAGTAATGTATCTTGTCCAGGGCCTATCTTTCAATTAAATGTCTACTCGTGGCATGGGCGAAGGCGGTCAATTTTGAAACTCATTTTAACATTCTAAATGCATTGCCGACCCTAAACTGCCATCAGTTTGGGAATCAGAATCAGATGGGGCTGATCAACCACTTTTAGACTTCTTCTAAAACCCCAGAGACAACATTTTTTTTGCCACCCTCCCTCTGACAATGTCGTCTCTTGAGCCTCTGGTACCCTAAAGGCTCAACGTACCTGTTGGCCTGGCTCTGTCCCCATTGTTTTACCTCAACTTATGCTTTTCCTGAATCCTATAGGGGCCCTTGCCACTTTGCAAAATTTGCGTTTCAACTGTCGTGCACAAAGCCTAACCACAAACGGTCACCGGGTTGAAAAGACCTGACGTTTCATACTTTTATTGGTACAACCCTATCTTTGAGCCTGCAACTGTGCTCTTTCACAATGGGCTTTTATGGCGGCCACCTTCTCCTGCCTTTCATCTGCCTCACATGTTCAATAAGGCTACGGTGTGGTGTGCGGTTTCTGTTCCCAGTGTATCCTGGCCCATTCCAAATAGCCCCGGGGTGTTCTACCGTATAACATTCAAAGGGGAAACCCTGTGTGCATGCCTGTGGCCCACCTCCCCTTATAAGAACATCAAGTAGGGCAAGAGGCGGTCCCCAGTTTTTTTACCTTCCGGCATCCCCTTTAAGTTCTCTTAAACCTTTCAACCAGACCGGTCGTCTGTGGGTGATATCCATAACGACGGAATTGGCAATTTTTAGGAGATGACACAGCTCTTTGTTACCTCTTGACAATACACGGTGTCCCCGTGTCAGGTTAGTAGCTCTTTAGGGATCCCGTTCGACTTGAACATTTGGCGAATTCCCTGCGATTATGCGTTTGAAGAGGTGTTTCTGACGAGGGATGGCTTCGTCTAACGTGTGGGCATAGTCAAGCTACGTAACGCAAAAGAGCGGTCCCCCTTGCAGACTTAGGAAAGGGGCCCAACAATCCATAGCTATGCGCTCAAAGGGTAATATCAATTATGGGTAGTGGATCAGCGACTAACTGAATGTGGTCTAGGGTTGTGTATTTAACACTAACAATTCTCGGGCCAAGACTTGCGAAAGTCCTCATTGCATAATAGATACTGGGCCAAAAGAACCCTCCGCTCTATACGTTCCCTGGTCGGGGCCTGCCCCCAGGTTGCCACCCATACATGTGAATGGCCCACTTCAATACCAGAGCGTATGGTTGGGACTGTGGTACCACAAGTTGCTTTTCCACAACCTCAGAGTCCGGTGTTCTTAAACTCTATACAGCAAATCATTATTTACCATAAAATGTTGAGATACGCCAACTGTCGACCTGGTTCTTGTGGAAAGCACCATGTCACCATTTACATTCTTTCAGGCATTAGCTAAGTTGTGGTCCCTCAACTGTTCGCATCCGAAAGTGTTTCGTGCCCATTTGCAATTTGTAGGGCAGATAACTCAGTCCAGGCGACAGTTTCCTCTGAGTCTCCAGCGGGACCTTAACGGAAAGTTCTCCATTTCCGTGGGCTGTCTGTCCCTAGTTTTGAAGTTTACACGATTTTCCCATTTTGAGTTGACCTCACACCCTTAGCTTGCTTTTTTCCCACAGTTCCAAAACAGAGGAATCACACACCCAGTAATTACTCGGTGCCATCAGTCTTTAACCCCCCGCCCACTTCATGCCTCACTGAACCTACATTGAGTCTCCAAGTTTTCAACAAGCCTGTGGGTAGTCTTGTTGAATACACCATGTATACACACTACTCCCATCCAGCGGTCTGACCTGGTCAGGGTCGACCATGCTGGCATGCAACAAAGGCACTAGACTTACCCGAGTCCAGCAGGTCCATCACCTGACAACCCTCCAATCTTGACTGGGCACAACTTGCCGCGCACTTACATGTATTTCTGGGCAGCATATGAGGGCCCTGCAGTCAGCAAATAAGACCTGCGCACTGCCCAAATCACAGTCCATGGGTTCATTTTTCTGGACAGCTGGCCGCACATGTCCCTAAACCAACGCAACAACCAGCAAACTAGCTGGGCCCCAGCAACCAGCACCGGGTCCCTTCTGGATTTGATAGTCTTTTTGGCTTGCACCTCTGAGGGGACCAACCACCCTCTTTAACTGACAGTCTCATCCCGATTAAAAAATGGAACAGTCCCTACCACTGGATGTCTTCCCTTTGTTCCCAGGGTTACCACAGCCGCAGGTACTCTTCTGATAAGCGGTGAAACCTCTCAACTGCAAAACCAAAGTCACATCACCTGCTTTTATGGAGTCGTATTCCAAGGCCGCGCTGGCATCCTCAACTGTTAGGGCCGGATGAAACGATCAGAGACCCACAACCACAACTGTCCACATCTGCTGTGAGAGAGGCTTCCGGCTGCAACCACTTGTTTGGTGAGATTGAGAGGTCATACATCTGAGACCCAGTACAGGCTTTCCGATCATATTCCCAGTTGTAGACACGGCCATGGGCTTGGATAGCCAAGGTAACCCCTAGCCTGTCCCAGGATTTCCCCTTTGCATAAAATTTTGCACCTGCACCGCCGTCAAAGTAGGCTTTTTTGGGGTTGTCGCCGGAACAAAATATGTTGCACAAACACATTCCGCCCACTGGTTCCTGCGGTAGACTCCTCTCCTCGGCAATCCTTTCAAAGGTACCCAGAGACGCCTCAATGTCATCTTCCCAGTCATCTTTTCTTAGAGTCTTTTGCACCAATGGCTTGGCAATAGAACTGCAATGCTGGAGCTGTCACTGGCTCTACAGCCAGACTTGTAACTGCCCTGCTGGAAGGAACTGGTTCAGCTACTGTTGTCACTCTCTCACCGACTGTCTGGTGCATCTTTAATTACCACTACCCTCATCACTTGTCGCTGCAGAGCGTTTGCTTGTTGAGCGTTGATGTTGGACTGCACAGCTCCTTTATCACTCCTCCATTTTATTGGCTTTGTTCTGTTGCAACCGTCCCTTTAAGAGTAATGATCTCTTTACTAAACTACTGCCCTCTATCTCCACAAACGATTAGCGGGGGTCATTTTATTTAACACGTGACAAAAGTCCAGAGACACACAGACAAGGCTTGACGGCCAGATAATGCGTTTTCCCGCCTTGCGGCTTTTTATTTGGCAGCCAAACAATGCAGCTTGAAGGGCACAGTAATTAACCAAGCAGAAACAAAACGGCCTCGTCTGAGCCTACCTGTACATCGGCAGGTCCCTCGCTAGCAAAGCGGCCTACTCACACGGCTGTGACACACGGCTGACAAGCCTCCAGAGCAATGTCCTTCTCACACAGTGCGCCGGCCCAGACGATGCAGCTCGGGGTATAAAACCCTTTCTCCCGCTGCACTTGTACTTAGGGCTGAGCAGTCTCTGGTCAGTGCATTAACCCTTTTTACCCAGGTTGATGAACTTACCTTAAAGGAATAATATATACGCCATCTCTATTACCTTTCCGCCGGCTGTCCTACACTGGTATCATAGTATAACTATTGTATAAGTTACTAAGGCGAGAACTGTATGAGAATATATGATGCAATAGAACAACTACTGCTACTGTACATAACACCTGTAGCAATGCCATTCAGTACTGTATGACTGTAGTGTTGTAAATGCAAATAATAACTAAGTATTCTAGGTATTTGCAGTATTATGGTATTAATCGCAGCCTAGGAGCAGCAATATGCAATTCTTTCTTCAGAACGCCGCTCCCTTGCTCCTGTCTTCTCTTTGTAATGGTGCTATGGGGACAGCGCTACCCCCTGCACTCTTATTAAGCAGTCCTATGGGCAAATGGCTTTGCTGGTAGTGAGGGTGCAAGCTGGTGTTCCGACTTGCTCAGCAGACAATGCAGAACCAGTTGGCAGTAATTTCTGAACAACAACCTTGCTGGACTGGCCGTGTTCGGTGAAGCCCCAAACTTGGGCATTTGAACTGTTCAGGTCCACCTCAACCCTCATTATGACATACAGAGTCCTACTGGATTTTATAGCAGACCTGCCCATTAACTATCAATAATTGATGCGAGCATTGATACAGTATTACCCTACTAGGTGTCACAGGGTCATTTTTTTTGAGGGGATCACAATTGTCCCTTTCCACAACCTTTCAGGGCATGTTTCCTGCTTTTGATGTGGGCAGAACTTACGTTGCACTCTGCCCATTGTACTCATGTTTTTGTTTATCGACTTGAAGTTTTTTTTTTATGCACACCACGCTTTTTTTTAATAATGCACGTTTACAATCAAATCAGCATGGTCTACTTTTTTCAAGTCCGGTAGCGTGAAAAACACACCATACAAGTCTATAGACAGATCACTCACAAATATAGTGCAAATGCATTTTTCAGTGATCAATTTCCATAGAAAGATAGACCCGCGGTCCTGAATTTTTTTCACGCAAAACAAACCATTAAAACACACAAAAAACGCCTGTGAAAAACTGAGACCACTGTATCAAACCCTGAGTAGTGGTCTCATTACATCAGACTCTTACGCGTGCATCTGCAACACAAGTGTTAAAAGAGCCTTTAATTGTCTGTGTGGGAGGATGACTGTTGATGGGTGGCTCATATGTTTTTGAGTGGGGAGGATGGAGCTTTGCGTGTTGTATTGGAGTAAGGGTGCATGCGGGATTGATGTTTTATTTTGCTGTGTCAGTTTTGTTACAAAAAAAAATAGGGCACTCATTTTAAGCAACAATCTTTTTAACACTAAAATTGTGCTAAGTACGATATTATAGTTTTGTTTATTGTCCAGCATTCTGCTGGTTCCCTTAACATATATGGCATAGTCCTGATACATCGCAGGTACAGGGGACAGGTGGGTGTGCCAGGCACCCATAATCTGTAGGTGCGGTCACACGTTGCAGTTAAAACTGCATCACAATCAGTTTTGAGGTGGTTTTAGGTGCAGTTTTGTTAATTTAACAGGTGAAAGACATAAACTGAACGATTTAATTTGATTTTGAAGGGGAAAACTTGTTCCACAAATGTCTTTCACCTGTTAAATTAATTAACCCCTTCACGACTTGGCCTTTTTTAGTTTTTTCACTTCCATTTTTCACTCCCCACCTTCAAAAATCTATAACTTTTTTATTTTTCCACATAAAGAGCTCTGTTATGGCTTATTTTCTGCGTAACAAATTGCACTTCGTAGTGACGGTATTCAATATTCCATGGCGCGTACTGGGAAGCAGGAAAAAAATTCCAAAATGCACTGAAATGGTGAAAAAAAAACCACTTAGCGACACTTTCTGTGGGCTTGATTTTACAGCTTTCACTGTGTGCCACAATGTACATGTCTATTTATTCTTGGGTCGTCTACGATCACGTGATACACATTATGTTAGATTTTATAATGTTTCATACATTTAAAAAAATTAAAACCTCCTGTACAAATTTTTTTTTTTGATTTGCCATCTTCTGGCGGCAATACTTTTTACTTTGGTGTACGAAGCGTGGGTGGGGGTGTCATTTTGCGACTTTTGATGCTTTTTCATTGCTATCATTTTTAGGACTGTGCGACCTTTGATCACTTTTTATTGATGGTTTTTAGTTTTCCAAAATGGCAAAAAAATTTCATTTTTGACTTTGGACGCTATTTTCCGTTACAAGGTTAAATGCAGTGAAAAACCGTAATTATATTTTGATAGATCGGACATTTTCGGATGCGGCGATACCTAATGTGTTTATGATTTTTACTGTTTATTAATATTAATATCAGTTCTAGGGAAAGGGGGGTGATTTGAATTTTTAGGTTTTTTTATTATAATTTTTTTTTTTTAAACTTTTTTTTACTTTTACTTTTACTATTTTTCAGACTCCCTAGGGTACTTTAATCCTAGGTTGTCTGATCGATCCTACCATATACTGCCATACTGCAATATGGCAGTATATGGGGATTTTACTCCTCATTCATTACAATGTGCTGAGACCCGAAGCTGTCATGGCAACGGATCACCGCTCCCCGTGACTTCATCGGGGAGCGGCGATCCGCGGCAAGATGGCGGCGCCATCTTTTTGGAGCATTGCCGGCGGCGATCGCCGTGAAAGCACCCACGATCGGTGCTAGCACCGATGGCGGGTGTTACCGGTAAGCCTTTGCTGCAATATGCAGCCAAGACTTACCGGCTATGGAGAGGGCTCGGCCCGCGAGCCCTCTCCATGTACCGGGACCCGGCGCGCGCCGTCGGGAAGGGGTTAAACTGCACCTAAAACCACCTCAAAATTGATTGCGATGCAGTTTTAACTGCAATCTGTGACTGCACCCTGTCTGAGCCCCTGCATACAAACATGGGTACGGCACAGACGGATGGCGCTGCAGGATTCCGGGAGTGCTGGGAAAGGTTATTTCAGGTTCATTTTTTGACACCTCAAGATTTTTTTTATAATCTCAGACAACCCTGAGATTGTCAATTCAATTCGACCAGGTTCGGCGAATTTTCTGTCAAAATTCAATTCGACCCCTATCGCAACATATGGAATCACGTTGCAAAACAGGTATTTCCTGGCTGCAGAGAGCCTGTAGGGTATTGTAGAACGTTGTACCATGCTCAAAAATGCATAGGGAGCATGGTTTGGTCTTCAAACAATGCTGTGTTTTAGTATGACACGCACATGACAGCCGTCGCTCTTAGAATCGCTTAACTCTTCAATTCCATGGGCACTTACACAGGCCAACTTGAATAATAAGTGAAGCGGGAACGCAGCCTGACAAGGTAACGTCTGTACCAGCTTGAAAGGACTGAGCTGAGGGCCAAGATCCCACTATAACATCAAAGAGTGCAATCTTTTTACACTGACATCAGATGATTCCATAGATTACGATATAACATGTTCTGTTAAACACTGATAGATGTAGAAACCCCCCAAAAAAGCGGAGCGGGTGTCGGCAGTAATTTTGCATTGACATCACTGATCATTTTGCCCTTCTTTTCATCCATCAGTGTCCACTTTCAATCGGTCAATATTCCATCAGTATTGCTAAAACCAAAAACAAACAGGTGTTGATCCAAAACAAAGATGACCAGTAAATGGGATATTTGCATGTCCTCTGTGTTCTGTACCTACTCCTGCTTTTGGCTATCATTCCTGAAGCTTTTCATTCCTTCTGATTGATGAAATGAAGGGGAAAACCAAACATAGTGGCAATGTCATAGAGTGGTGGAGGGTGAAAACAGCATTATGGAAATCACAGGGTGTTCCAGGGAGACAGCGGTCAGTTGGCAGAAGCACGAGTAGGCCTCAGAGTGGTACAATGACAAATTCCAGAGCTTGCAGCAACATGGTAGGCCACAGTGTGGCACAATGACAGAGTGTGGAGGTGCTGCAGCAGCATGAGGCCAGAGATTGGCACAATGACCAATTCTGGAGGTGGCACAACATGGTAGGCCACAGTGTGGCACATGAGTGCGAGGTACCCGGCAGCAGCAGTAACACAAGTGGACATGACAAGTGTGGGGTGGTGTGACATTCAGTCCGGTAAGATGTGGGAGGCAATGGAGCAACGGACGCAGGAGCCTGCTGCTGTGCTGTTGTTTTTGGCTGCAGGACGTTCTCCCAGACTATTGGATGGTGACGCTGCATGTTGTTTAATGCAGTGTCATGGTGCCAACGTTAGCTCCCTGGCCCCATTTTACTTTTTTTTTTTTCCCCGCAGATTCTACATATCCACACGTTCGGGCTCTCTGGTCTCTTAACAAAAAAACTGCCACACACGATCCGCGGAGTTGTGCACTCTGAGTGACTACTAACATGCTGCAATTCAAACGGTCTGAGGATCCGTTCTTTGCTGGCTTACCTTTGGACCTGTGGAAGCGGTTTTTGTGTCCCCCGCAGCGTTTGGCTCCCATCCTCGGACTGCTGGCCAACCCCTTCTACTCACGAAAACATAGTGTCTTGCTGCTTGCTCCCTGCCTGACGGCAAGCTACCCACTTCTCCCTGACGTGATGATAATCCCCTGCTTTACCACCTCCCAAGTGCGATTGGCTACATCATCAACGATTTGTTTTCCCCTTCACAATGCTATTCCCTCAACGGTCTCATATGCACAGCCGACACTTGCAAGTGCAACAAATGGGGCCAGATTTACTTACCCGGTCCGTTGCGATCCGGCGCGTTCTCTTCGGTGGATTGGGTCCGGCCCGGGATTCACTAAGGTAGTTCTCATCCGTCCACCAGGTAGCGTCTGTTGGCGCTGAATTTCCCCGTAGCGGCGCTGGAATGCCCTGAAATTCACCGGCCTATACCTGGTGAAGGTAAGTGTAATTTTCCGCAACACATTTTTTTCTTAATATGCGGCGGTTTTTCCGAATCCGTCTGGTTTTACGTCCGCCCGATTTTCCGTCGCTGCAGTCCAGCGCCGATGCCACAGCCACACCCGATCCGCAGTTCTGTCCAAAATCCACTTGGCAATTCAGGTACAATCGGCGCAAATCGGAAATATTCGGGTTAACACGTCAGGAAAACGCGAATCGGGCCCTTAGAATGACCCCCATGTCCTCGCTGTATATTGGCGCTCAGACCAGACCACCTAGTGATCTCTGGCTGAGGAAATGAACAGACAGAGGCTGATTAGGACAGGTAGGGCTTCTGACCTGCTCCTGGCTATGCAACAAGGGTTGTAGCTGACAAACCCACTAGTCTTGGTTGGGTTAGTCAATGTCATTGGGAGGAAGTGGATGACCTAGTCAACCAATAGAGAACCTTTGGGTTGTTGATCACACTAATGACACTGCAGTTCTGGCCAAAGGTCACTCCTGCTGTGCCTGGCACCTGTCTGACATATTAAACAACGGGATTTGACCATTTTCTAGATATCTACTTTATCAACAAAACTATTGAATTTGGGGAATACCTAACAAAAAAAACTGACACCCTGTACTTTGAGAAAATCATCCAGCAACCCATGTGGATTTGCCACAGATTTCTTGATACCTACTATCACAACAAAAAAATTGGAATTTGGGGAATACAGAACCCAAAACTGACACCCTGGACTTTGAGAAAAAATCACCCCAGCATCTATGTAGATTTGACACGGATTTCTTGATATTAACCTTATCCAACAAAAAAGTATGAAATTTGGGGTATCAGATCCCCCCCAAAATGGACACCCTGGACTTTGAGTAAAATCACTCCATCAGCTACTGAGTATCACACAGCTAGACGCTAGTAACAGCACATTCAGTGTGAATGGACTGATTGCAAATGGTCGTCTGTTTTTATAGGGTTGTGACACACAAAGCCTGCCGTCGCTGATTGGCTTATAAATGACTGCACGTGTGATCAAGGGTGTTCCTTCCTACTTCCCAGAGTTCTCTGCCCCATGTAAACATGGGGCACATTTACTTACACCAAACACACGTCCTCTCAGGATGCTAACGGTCAATTATCCCTACGTAAGTTGATCTGAACCCGCGATAAGGCTTGGGCGTATTGGTGTGGTAAACTTAATTTTAAGTGACAGAGCCAGGAGGCGGCTGCTGCTAAAGCAAATAATAAATGGAGGGATGTATCAAGAGAGGAATAGATTCTTCCAGTTATAAAGACATAGTTCTGCCCCGTATAAACAAATCCCTGGTCAAGAGAAAGACCACTACACATGGATATTGGTACAGTTTTGGTGGGCACCAGTGTTAACAAGATATCTAAGAGAAGCTTGAACGGGTGCCGAGGAGAGCACCAGGATTATAGGGGGAAATGGGGGGTGGGTGGACATTAAATTACACGTACAGATTACAAATTTGGGGGATTATTCAGTTTTAAAAAAAGAAAAGACACTTAGGGGATAACCCTCATTACAAATGTAAACAAATACCCACCTCACGGTCCATTACCAATGAATCTCCCAAAAAGCTCTTTTTATGATACCTAGTCCCTAGTGATGATACCTAGAAGGGCTTAGGAGGATGACTAGGGGCAGGCCGCTTGTGAGACCAACCCCACACCAAACAGGACACCCCCCAAAATTTTTTCCTTTTTTTCCCCCCTCCCTCCTCTCTTCCCCCCTCCCTCTCCCGCCTTCTCCCACCTCCTCCTCCTCCCCCTCCCATAGCTCTCCATCCTTCCCCCTTCCTCCTCTCCCCTCTCTCTTCCCCCTGGCTACCCCCCTCTTTCTTCTTTTCCTTTACTGCTCCTTTCTCCTCCTTTACCTCAATTCCATCCGAATCTCCTTGCCTCCTTCTTTTTTTTCTTTCCTCCTCTCTTTCCCGGCTCTGTCATAGAGGCCGGCATGACTTTCTGGAGAGAAAAATATCACGGGTTATTGGGATAAAATTTATTTAATTCTTGAAGGTTGGACTTGAATGGACTATTTGCGTCTCCTTCCAGCCTTAATATACTATGAGGATACTTATGTGATACTATTACATTCGTGAGCATTGCCGACGTAGGTTCGGATCTGCTTCGATTCACTAAGCTTTTGTGCCGTATTCCTGATCTGGTCCTTCACGCTGAGGGTCTGCCGGAGTGTCACCCACCTTCCTTCTTCCGGTGCATGTAAGTGCTTGATCTGGGGACCACAAATCCTTTTTTAATTCTGCGGTTTGTCAGAATACGTCGGGTTTGTTCCTGACGTCCCCCCCCACAGTTCTATTGCAATGCAACCATCAGCGCTGCGGCAATCCATCGCGGTCCAAAATCCCTGGGAAATTTGGTGCAAAAAACCGGAATCATCGGGAAAACCCGACGACAATTGGTGTCTACGACCCTTAGTAAATAGCCCCATTGGCGAATAAATAGGAAAAAAATTGATCCCATAAATTTCCCTTAAATTCAGAGAACAAATTCCTATTTTTAAATCGAACTTTGCCCATCCTAGTTCCTCCGCGCCCATGTTTCTTCATAAACAACCAAATCTATCTCATGAGATCACATAGACTATGAAATTGCCGGGCAGCACATACCTGATTTTTTGGCACACAGTTGGTCAGACGTGATGATCCACTGAGAAAAATAGTGGTGCTGGGAATGGCAATATCTGTGGGACATCTTCCGCCATAATATCTATAAAGAAATACTTACTATACTCCATCAAAGCTAATTCTTTGCATTTTCAATCCGAACAGTTTGAGAATGGAGAAAGAAGAGGGGGCAACTGTACTCAGGTAGCAAGTGGGACTCTAAAGCTCCAACAGTCCAGTAAGTCTGAAACGTCCATTCCAAGAAAATGGGCTGTACTCACCAGTCATGTAAACCTTATTCCCATTAAGGATAAAATAGCCGCAGGAGGGGAAGATACAGCAGGAGACCACTGAAGGCGATGGCCCTTTCCATGCTTCACAAACGCTTCATCTGCAGAATTCCTCCCCGTCATGACCAGAAAACTGTCCTAGTCCTGTCCCACGGACCAGAAAACTGGAATAAATGAAACTATCCCCCCTCTGGACAGGGCGATGGGATGGGCAACAGAATCCTAGCTAGAGATGCATTATAACAGCATGCGGTCAGCTGCTCCATGACTATTTACTGAGACCGCTTTGCGTTTTTGAAGTGAGTTGCGGGCTCTGACTTTTACCATCAGTGATTGGATGTGGCGAATCTGATGGAAGTTTATGCAGTGGGTCCTGCCCTGTATTGACCAATACCTCCAACTTTGGGTGTGCACAATTGGGTCCTATCCACGTATATTCTGCTGCATACCTTGGGCACCTGCTGCCGCAGAGCAAGTGGTAACCAGCAGAGACTCCTCGTCCAAGCAACACCAGCCCCATAACCCACCATCACAAGCACCACGCCATGTTCCTTAATTCCTACTTTCCTAATTTTAAAAACAAACATTACTAGACATTTAGGTTATAGTTGAAACTATTTATAACAAGGACACTAAACTTATACTGTGTGAGGATATAAATGAAGTTGTACTATGACGAACACTGAATAGAGTAATGATGCAAACACGACTAGAATTTACTGTAACCTGAGCTTGTAGGATGCAAATAGTACCAAGACTGTACTATACCTAAACTGCATATGCAAATAGTATTCAACTGGTCTATAAGTTAATAACACTTGTATGATTCCAATAGTACTAAGAATGGTACTGAACGTAGAACTGTATGTCAACATACTGCTTCGCCGGGTACTATAGGCAAATAATAATATGATCAAATAATACTGGTAATGTAACATATACCTGTAATGATGCAAACATATTCAGGGAACTTGTCATCAGGTTGACACATTTTAGCCCCTTCAGTCCCATAAGTATAGTACATAACATCACTGTCCAAAGAGTTGTTGTATAAAAATAGGTTTTTACAGCAAAAAAAAGATATTTATATGTACCTTTCAAATGCCAATGAGCTCTGATGACCAGCAAGAGCCCTGGTAGTTGGCTATAGATGAGAGCCCCCCCCCCCAACCTCGCGCTTGGAAATCGCTCCTTCCTGTGTCCTTTTCAGACAGTATCCGGCTCCAGTCACTAGGGCCCCTGGGCGACATTGCCTCACTGGGCGTTGGCTAATTTAATGTCATGTTGATGTCTAATCGTTTTTTTGTTGTCATGTCAAGTTCGTGTATTCATCGGTGTGTGTGTGTGTCATGTTTATGGTCGTAATAAGTCGGTCAGTAAGGGTGTGGTATTCAAGTCATTACAGTTCATCATGGTTCAATACTTGTCTGTGGTTTATGTAGTGGTAGGAATGTTCATAAGTGTTGTTCAGTCTTATTATTAAGTCATTATAAGTGGTTCATGTCATTGTCTGTCATTTGTCATGTTTTTAAGTCAGTGTCTTCCTGTGCGTTCAGTGAGTCATTGTTTGTATCGTTAAGTTTTTCCGTTTTCGTAGTCATATGTGCGAGAAGTCGGTGGTTTCTGTTGTCGTCGTGTCCGTTCCGTTTCATTTGTCATGAGTGTAAGGTCTCATGTTTTCGTTGTAATAGGGTGGTTTTGTTCATGTTCATCAGGGTTCGTTGTTAATGGAAGGTACGTCAGTTTTTTCGTAGTTGTCACGTTCAATACGTGTAATTAAGTTATATAGTTTTTTCATTGTCAGTGTGTATCCAATTTAGTCATGTCGTCCATCGTGTGCTCTGGTCATTGTGTCAGGTGAACGTGGTGTCGTTGGTTGTTTCAGTGTATGTGTCATTGTTTGGTGTGTCATAGTAACATCATGGTCCGGTTTTCATTCGGTGTTCAGTTTCCAGTCGTGGTCATTCATGTCGGTGTGCATAGTTGTAAGGTGGGTTTTCGGGTGTGTGGAGGTAATGGTTATCTGTAATAGTGTGTGTGAGGGTAGTTGTAGTTGTTTTGTTTTGTAATAACACGGTTTGGTAATGTTAAGTAAGGTAGGTTATAAGGAGTAAATTGTAAGTTCGATGGTAAGGGCACGGGCCAAGGCGGAAGGGACTTGGAAGGATAATGGAAGAGCCGACAGGGGGGCGGGGGGGGTAGTCGGGCGGGGAAGAGGTGGAAGGGAGGAACTTGAGGCGGGGTTGGGAATGAAGAGGAAGAAGGCGGCGCTGGGGATGTCGATAGGTGAATGGGGGGGCGGAAGTGTGAAGAGGAAGGTGGAAGGAATCAAGGTATAGTGTGTACGTAGTAATGTTCATGTGTGGTGGTCAGGTACGTTTGTCAGTGTGTCATGTTCGGTGAGTCGAGTCAGGTCCTTGTTTTCCTGTGGTTGTCATGTTCTTTTTTGGTCTTCATTTTCATCCTCCTTCATCAGGTGCAAGGAAGGCAGGGCAGAGGAGGCGCTGGGACCAGGAGTCGCAGGAAGAATGAAGCAGGCAGGCAGAAGAAACAGAAGGCAGGGAGAAGGGGGTGGCTAAAGAGAAAGAAAGAAAGGAGGGAGGGAAAGGGTGAAGAAAGTAAGCGGGAGGAAGGGAAAGGATAAATGGGCAAAGGGAAGGAAGGAAGGGGAGAAGAAAGAAGAAGAGAAAAGGAAAAAAGGGGCAGGAACGAAAGTAAGGGCCAGGGGCAGGGGGAACAGGAAGGCTGAAGAGGCAGGGGAGGGACAGAAGGGATAGGGCAGTGCAGAAACAAACGGCGGCGCAGCGAAGGGCGCAGGCAGGGAGCAGGAGCACAGGACAGGCAGGAAGGGGAGGGCCGCGGCGGGGGGCACAGAGGCAGGGCGGCAGGCGCAGGCGGCAGGCAGGGGGGGGGGGACATTTTTTGTTCTCTCATGCCATCATTTGTCATTATTTTTCATCATATTCATCCACCATACTTGCAGGGCACTGGGAGTGGGGTCAGTTGCAGGTGCACTGGGCGGGGAGGTCATACTTTGCAGAGTGCACTGGGGCGAGGCCCATTCATACAGGTGCGCCGTCTTTGTCACCGTCTTTCTAGGAGAGGGGTGGTGGAATCATTATGGACTGGGGGTGGTTGGCCATGTGACAGGTTTGCTCTGGGGCGGGGCCATACGTGAAGGTTTGCACGCGGCCATACTTGCATGTGCACTGGGGGGGGGGCATCATACTTGCAGGGCACTGAGGGATGGGCCATAAATGCATGTGCCCGGGGGGTGGGGTATAATTGCAGGTGCACTGGCGGGGGCGGCAGCCATTGCTTGCGGTGCATGGGGGGCAGGCCATTCTGTGCAGGGGGCAATGGGGCGGGGAGCCATTTCACAGGTGCACCGTCTTTTGTCACCTTCTTTCTAAGGAGGTGGGTAATGATTGTGTACTGGGCGTGGCTGAATGGCATAGAATAGAAGAATACAGCCAGTAATGGCACAGACCCGCCTTCTAGTGCACCAAGAATCTCATTGCATAAAGCTAAAACATTACAATTTTCTCTGAAAAAACAAAAAAAAACAGGATGGTCTGTCTGCTGAAGCTGCGTATGGTGACCCACACTGCAGACGGTGCCATTCACATATGTTCAGTGATTTGGGGGCTGGTACAAGTCCTTTTTAAGGTTATTACATTGTATCTTCTCTGCGGTTATTACAATGTATCCATTTGGAGTCAATGGGGGGCGGGGTTGCGGACATGTTGCAGGGTCCTGATGTACATGTGTAACCCTTTATTCTTTCCTCCAGGACGCGGTACGCAAAAGAGCCGCCTGATGCCAGCCACAGGCGTCGCGACACTCTCGCTCGCGTTACCACCAATATCATGGCGACAGTAGAATGGGGTTGGTGTATAACCCTTCGGCTATATCGCGATACGGTATTTATATTACATGTGGCGGGAAACTAGCACCACCTGTGCTACACCCTTACTACGGCTAAAAACTCAGGCAGTGGACTGCACGAAACCGCTGCCTGTGCTAGGGGGACCGTTAGCTCATCTGAAAGTGATGGCAAAAAAAAACAGATCTGGAGAAATGACCTTGTAGTTCTAGAATATTCTCCGGGGGGCAGCACTGAGCCTCACACTCACCTACCTCATCCCACCCCCTGTGCTTATATATTTCTGTTCTCTGAACTCCTCTGTGCTGCTGGAACGGGGAAGAGAGAGGGGGACCATATTGCCTCTGTTACAGTGCTATCTCATTTGGTTTCCTGTATGTGACTCCCATCTCCTACATAAGACTAAAGAGTCTAGTTTGTGGTGTGGGAGTGAAGAGAGGGAGGGCGGCTGGACCTACATCCATCGTCGGAAGTGGCTGATGGCAGAAAATTTCGGGAGGCGTTTGCTGCTTTTTAAAGCCGCCGAGCGCAGTTGATAATAATAACAAGGGGCTAAAAAAAAAGAACAGGGCTTGTGTAGGTTGGGTAGACTGAGTGTTAGTAAGGGTTAGGTACGTGTTGGGTGGGTGATGTAAGGGTTGTTTTTGTCATAAAGGCGCGAAGAAAACCCCAAAGTAACGGAGCAAAAGAAGCGACAAAACAAGGAAAACCAGTAACAATGCTAATATGAAGCAGTAAATCCCAAACAATCAGGGGATGACGGGAGACGCTGAACATCGTTGAAGCTCTCGCGACCTGGACAACAAATTATTAACCATTTTTGGGTAAACAATATAACAAAAATTTCCTTATTGAAGAAAAGAAATATTTAACCTATGAAAGACTGGCCTGTATTCCCAATAATGAGCGTTTTTTTTTTGCCTTTGTAAACTTGTGACTGTTCTAGTTTCTTATGACGGCGCCGGCCCTCGTGCCTGCACCTCTTAACAATTTGTGACACCCTGGTTACGTACAAGACTGGTGCCCATAGGTTTGTTCGTTCTTAAGTTGAATTTGTATGTAAGTTGAAACTGAATATTTTATAATTGTAGCTCTAGACAAATTTTTTTTTTTCCCAGTGACAATCGGAATTTACATTTTTTTTTGCTGTAATGGGACCAAGGATTATCGATAAAGCTTCATTACAGACACCTTACAGCTGATCACTGCAGCCTGGGACTATAGTAACATCCAGAGAGGTCACCAGAGGTCACAGGGGTCCGTCTGTAACTAGGGGTCGTGTGTAAGTCGGGTGCCTTAAGTAGGGGACATCCTGTATTTTATAATAAAATGATATTGACTGTTGATACATTTCTTCCTCTTTGTATTCCCGGATCTCGCTCCCACGCTTTCACAATGCATAACGTTTGTTTTTCCGGATACAGATCCGTCGTCGCTTGTTTCATTGTATTTTCTAGTCTCTGTATTTGATTTTCCTTGCAACGTGCAACAAGGCTGGAAAAAAAATTGTACACGTGGAAAATTTACCAAAAAATCGCCACATTCTTGTGCGTTCTGTTTTTACGGCTTTGACCGCGCGCTCCGGATGCCGCCTCCCCCTTTATTCATAGCGTCGGAGCGACCACGGATATTCCACATTCCTGGAGGTTTTATTATGTTTTTATACATTTACATAAAAATGTAAATCACTTGCCCTGAATCTTTCTGATGTCGATACGTTTTCCATACTTGGGTTCATCGTTCATTAGCAGATTCTCAAACCTGCTTGTTGAGTCTGAATTTTTCGAGTTCTGGCCCAACCAATTATTTTGGCCGGTCGTTTTGAGACCACATAGGAGTCCTGTCTGCACCTCCAAGGCTGCCGGATGTAGAGTTTCTTCTGAGTTGGCTCCATATCTTTTTGACAATGACTCCATGACTCCACTTTTCGATTCCATGGGGCAGATTTACTTACCCGGTCCGTTTGCGATCCAGCGGCGCGTTCTCTGCGGTGGATTCGGGTCCGACCGGGATTCACTAAGGCAGTTCCTCCGACGTCCACCAGGTGGCGCTGCTGTGCTGAAGTTCCCCGGAATGCACTGAAGTTCACCGGCCTATTCCTAGTGAAGGTAAGAGCAAGTCCCGCGACACTTTTTTCTTTTTAAATGCGTCGTTTTTTTCCGAATCCGTTGGGTTTCCGTTCGGCCACGCCCCCCGATTTCCGTCGCGTGCATGCCAGAGCCACAATCGGATCGCATGCGCCAAAATCCCGGGGCAATTCAGGGAAAATCGGCGCAAATCGGTAATATTCGGGTAACACGTCAGGAAAACGCGAATCGGGCCCTTAGTAAATGACCCCGCATATCTTTTTGACTCCATATCTTTTTGACTATGATTATTGTTTCCTGGTACCTTGACCTTGGCTCTTGTTCTGACTACTCTTCTGTTTTTGTGATTTTGTACTTCGTTGCTCTCTATATTGTAACCCGCCGCTTACCACTATTTTTATCTGTTTGTTCTGTTTGTCATTGTCGTCCAATTACTGGGCAGCACCAGGGGGGGTTTTGAGAAGGCATAAAGGGGTGAGATTTGTGGGTTCAGAATTAAGGCTCCCCGTCATTACATTATATGTATATATATTTGTATCTGTCGTGATCACACTAACCTGCAGAATTAAGGTAAAAAACAAAAATGGGAGAAAAAGGAAATCCGCTGTGTAAGAAAGTCCCAAATGTCTGGCAAAAAACAAGCCCCCGTGTAACTCTATGAATGGGGAAAAACAAGTTGTTTGGATTTTCAAAGGCAGCGAGTTAAAAAAAAAAAAAAAAGCTGCAACAGGAAAGGGTTAAATGGATAAAACATTTTCAGTTTGTAAATATTTGGGAAAAGCTGAAAAACTAGTAAAGAGCAGAAGAGACGGAATTTGTTTCTTGTCATGTGATCGGCACCCCCTCGAGGTGCAGGTAAAACAAAATACTTTTTTTATATATTTTGAAAAACATGATGAAAAATATCTGAATTTAGGGACAGGGGAAATGACCTGAGGTTTGGGCTGTCACAGGCAGATGCCATGGGGGGTGGGTAAGAGGAGGAGACCCAAAATTATTAAGGACACCCCACAAAAATCTATATGGATTTTGGAAATAAAATATCAATAATACAGTGGATACATCAATAATATGTTATAGTTCTCCAGCTCCATGTAAGGTGGATGCCTATATGATGACAGCTTAGATACAGCAGCTCAGTCCTATGTAAGGTGGACCAGTTTTGTGGTTGTCCCACATTGCCTAGGATACACAGATGCAATCAGAAAGGGCGGTTGGGGGTCTAGAATTTAAGGGTTCACTTTAAGGTCTGTATATGCATTTCAGTGTCCCTGTTACAGCCAATGTCCAAATTGATATGCAAATTAGCTGTAAAAACTTGTAACTGGTGAAAAGTTCCCTTTGACATGTTCCCTGATTTATATTGTAGTGTACATTTGCTGAAATATTTTGTATTTGCATTGTATCTTCTTCTTATATTCATTTTGTTCCTTTTTTATTTGTCTTTGTTAAGATGGTTTGGGCAAACTCTTATTTACTTGGATGTGCACTCGTAAAATGTGAAAATAGGGATTTGCTCCTATTTTATTGCCAATACTGCCCAGCGTAAGTAATGTTGGATTTTATACTTTCTTACAATGTATGATGTACAGTACATGCAGAGAGAATGATAGAATGATTTTTTTGCATATTTTCCTAAACATGTTGTGACATATTGGGGCAGATTTACTTACCCGGCCCATTCGTGATCCAGCGGCGCGTTCTCTGAACAGGATTCGGGTCCGGACGGGATTTATGAAGGTATTTCCTCCGCCGTCCACCAGGTGGCGCTGCTGCGCTGAGAATCACGTGAACGCGCCGGAATACACCGAGCTGGACCATGTGAAGGTAAGCGCTTCCCAAGCGACACATTTTCGGTTTTTAAATGCGGCGGTTTTTCCGAATACGTCGGGTTTTCGTTCGGCCACGCCCCCCGATTTCCGTCGCGTGCATGCCAGCGCCGATGCGCCACAATCCGATCGCGTGCGCCAAAATCCCGGGGCAATTCAGGTACAATCGGCGCAAATCGAAAATATTCGGGTAACACGTCGGGAAAATGCGAATCGGGCCCTTAGTAAATGACCCCCATTGCATTTTTACCTCTCTCATTCAATTTAAAAAAATGGGGCAGGAATTCAATGTTAAGTACAAGATAAGGGGTAACACGTCGGGAAAACGCGAATCGGGCCCTTAGTAAATGACCCCCAATGTCCTCGCTGTATAGTGGCGCTCAGACCAGACCACCTAGTTGATCTCTGGCTGAGGGAAATGAACAGGACAGAGGCTGATTGAGGACAGGTGAGGGTTTCTGACCTGCTCCTGGGCTATGCCAACTAAGGGTTGTAGCTGACAAACCCACGGAGTCTTGGTTGGGGGTAGTCAAATGTCATTTGGGAGGAAGTGGATGACCTAGTCAACCAATAGAGAACCTTTGGGTTGTTGATCAACACACTACCGCTAGATGACACTGGCAGTTCTGGCCTAACAGAGTCACTCCTGCTGTGCCTGGTCTACCTGTCTGACATATTGATTAATCAACTATGTGGATTTGACACAGATTTCTAGATATCTACTTTATCAACAGAAAACTATTGAAATTTGGGGAATACATAACAAAAAAAACTGACACCCTGTACTTTGAGAAAAATTCACTCCAGCAACCATGTGGATTTGACACAGATTTCTTAATACCTACTATATCAACAAAAAAATGGAATTTGGGGAATCAAATCCACATAGTTGATTAATCAATATGTCAGACAGGTAGACCAGCACACATGGAGCTACAGGCGCAGTACACAGCCACACATGAAGCTACAGGCGCAGTACACAGCCATACATGGAGCTACAGGCGCAGTACACAGCCACACATGGAGCTACAGGCGCAGTACACAGCCACACATGGAGCTACAGGCGCAGTACACTGTAATATAATAAGATGTTTTCCCAGGGATGATTGGACACAGTTAGTGTGCATTCACACTGCTATTGTGGGGACGCATATTTGGCTGCAACCATGGCTGAATGCTACAGTTATGTATGGACCTCAATTCTGGCTCTGTATCTAATGTTTGATAGAATGTGTTTTACACTTCAATTAGGAGTAGTCTGGTAGTCTTTCTTATTACATGAAGGGTGCCCCCCCCCCCCCAAATTTTCTCTGGTGGGCCCAAGGTACACCAGTCCGACACTGGCTACAGTATTAACTTAAGGGGGCTGATTATTATTGCATGCCCCACTTTTCAGTTTATTTTTTTACAAAAATCTAAAATATCCAATAAATTTAGTTCCACTTCACAATTGTGTCCCACTTGTTGTTGATTCTTCACCAGAAAAATTACAGTTTTATATATTTATGTTTGAAGCGTGAAATATGACAAAAGGTAGAAAAGCTCAATGGGGCCGAATACTTTCGCAAGCCACTGTATGTAAAAGCAAAGGTTTTTTATTGTGCAAAAGAAGCAAGGTTATTGTCCCTACTATAAATAATGGAGACATACTCATAGCTAACATAAACATGCATGTAGCCCTGTGTTCGAAACAATAGGTGAACAGAAAACCTTTTGTTCATTTTCAGTATTCAGCTTCTTTTGTGCTCTTTTATAATGGAGAGTATAATGGAAATGCATGTGTGAACTTGGCCTTAAATATAGTCTGCATTAGTAAAAATTAACACAACTTGTACAGTATTTATTGATATATAAAGTGTTATCACTAGAGATGAGCGAACATACTCGTCCGAGCTTAATGCTCGATCGAGCATTAGCGTACTCGTAACTGCTCGTTGCTCGGACGAGTATTTCGCCCGCTCGAGAAAATGGCAGCTCCCGCCGTTTTGCTTTTTGGCGGCCAGAAACAGAGCCAATCACAAGCCAGGAGACTCTGCACTCCACCCAGCATGACGTGGTACCCTTACACGTAGATAGCAGTCCCCCCCCCCCCCAAATTTTCTCTGGTGGGCCCAAGGTACACCAGTCCGACACTGGCTACAGTATTAACTTAAGGGGGCTGATTATTATTGCATGCCCCACTTTTCAGTTTGTTATTTTTTTACAAAAATCTAAAATATCCAATAAATTTAGTTCCACTTCACAATTGTGTCCCACTTGTTGTTGATTCTTCACCAGAAAAATTACAATTTTATATCTTTATGTTTGAAGCGTGAAATATGACAAAAGGTAGAAAAGCTCAATGGGGCCGAATACTTTCGCAAGCCACTGTATGTATGTTTTTATTGTGCAAAAGAAGCAAGGTTATTGTCCCTACTATAAATAATGGAGACATACTCATAGCTAACATAAACATGCATGTAACCCTGTGTTCGAAACAATAGGTGAACAGAAAACCTTTTGTTCATTTTCAGTATTCAGCTTCTTTTGTGCTCTTTTATAATGGAGAGTATAATGGAAATGCATGTGTGAACTTGGCCTTAAATATAGCCTGCATTAGTAAAAATTAACACAACTTGTACAGTATTTATTGATATATAAAATGTTATCAGCTAAAATCAATATCACAAGTATCTAAATGCTGTTATTTGCTCATTTGTATACACAAACACAGTGACATTGACAAGGCACTATATTATGTCACATCAATTTTCTCCAGTTGTCCTCAGTAACAGAGTACCCTGTACACAAATTCAAAGAACCCCAAGCTATAAACAAAACTTTGGTCAACTAAAACCATAAATATTGGGGGGGGGGGTGGGGGGGGGGTGCAATGGTAGCGTGGCGCCCTCTGTTCGGTGTGCCATATGCACGAGCTGCACGGAGCTAGGGGGAAACGATGTGCTGCGCCTAGAGTCAAACCTCTCCTCCGCTTCTGACATCCGCTTGCCGACACTTGGGCAGCAGAGCTAGAGTTTGCTGCTCACGATCTGGCCCAGAATCAGCGCGATGGCAATGGAGGCAGAAGGAAACTAGCGCACCCCTCGCTGACCCCTGGAAGAAGGTGAAGACTGCGTGGCTGACCGGGTCAAGCAGCTGTAACAGCGCAGAGGGTGGTGCGTCTAGTGGTTCATGGCGACCAGTCGGGGTTCAAGCCGGGAAGATCGGTGAGGGATAACATCTTACGAACATGGTGGTGCATGCAATGCCCGAGTGAGGCGGCGGGATGCCGCACAGTTGTCTCACTAGACGCGGTCAAGGCATTTGACCGCGTCGAGTGGGACTACATTTGGCTCGTGTTGAGGAGAATGGGCTTTGGCCTGCAGTTCGTCAACTGGGTGAAGCTTCTATATGGGGGGGTCTCGGCCAGAATAAGTATAAATGGAAAGGCATAAGCCGCCTGGCAGCTGTATAGGGGAACAAGGCAGGGTTACCCCTTATCTCTTCTGTTGTTTGCAGTGGTATTGGAACCTCTGGCATGTAGTATTAGATCCGCGGTCAACATAAGGGGGTTGGTATGGGGTTATAGAGAAGTAAGAATACAAATGTATGCCGACGACATGCTTCTGTTCCTGGATAATTCAGAGAAGGGGATAAGGGTGGTGATGGACTTATAGTTTATACGGTTGAAAAAAGACACTTGTCCATCAAGTTCAACCAAGGAAGGGAAGGGATTGGATGAGGAAGGGATTTAGGGGAAACAATTCTATATAACATAACCAGCAATGTTATTTAGGTGTAAAAAGGCATCTAGACCCTTCTTAAAGCTCTCTGCTGTCCCTGCTGTGACCAGCGCCTGAGGCAGGCTATTCCACAGAGTGACAGTTCTCATAGTAAAAAAGCCCTGTCGCCTCCGGTGATTAAACCTTGTTTTCTCCAGACGGAGACAGTGCCCCCTCGTCTTTTGATTTGATCTAATCTGAAACAACTTACCACCATATTTTTTGTATGGACCATTCATATATTTAAATAAATTAATCATGTCCCCTCGTAGTCGTCTCTTTTCCAGACTAAATAAATCTAGTTGTTTTAATCTTTCCTCATAACTAAGACCCTCCATACCCCTTATCATTTTAAAGGCATCAGCCGCCTGGCAGCTGTATAGGGCAACAAGGCAGGGTTGCCCCTTATCTCTTCTGTTGTTTGCAGTGGTATTGGAACCTCTGGCATGTAGTATTAGATCCGCGGTCAACATAAGGGGGTTGGTATGGGGTTATAGAGAAGTAAGAATACAATTGTATGCCGACGACATGCTTCTGTTCCTGGATAATTCCGAGAAGGGGATAAGGGTGGTGATGGACCTGATAGACAAATTTGGCCAATTATCTGGCATCAAAATAAATTGGAACAAATCTGCCTGCTTGTCTTTGGATCCTCCTTCATTGACGTTGACTTCTATTGAAAATCTCCCTGTAGTAGAAAGGATGCGTTATCTGGGGTCGGTGCATTCCGGCGCGATGAGTTTACTTTCAGCGCAGCAGCGCCGCCTGGTGGACGGCGGAAGAACTACCTTATTAAATCCCGGCCGGACCCGAATCCAGAGCGGAGAAGCCGCCGCTGGAACGCGAATGGACCGGGTAAGTAAATTTGCCCCAATGTCCGTGATTGGTACACAACTTCCAGTTCATGGAATCAGCAGGAATTAATGGATATGTTCCCACATAGCAAATTTAGAAAGAATTTATGAAGCTGACATTCAATTTTATGCATCTGAGTAGGGTTGTTTTTACAGAATGTTCATGGGCTTAACCCCTTAAGGACCCAGCTCATTTTCACCTTAAAGGGGCCTTCTCATGAAGACAAGATTCCTAAATATACTTAGGATAGCAAAATAACACATTCTCTAATTCCCTGTTATTAAAATACAGCATTTCAGAGATATCATTCTAACCTGTCTCTATCAGTCCTGGTGAATACAATTTTGGTTTTCCCGGATACGACTGTAAATCTTCTGACTATGGTCGGATTCTTCTCATGAGTAAATTCTCTTGTCTGCACACTAGAGTGCTCTTTGCCTCCTGCACTTCCCTATGAAAGACCAGCTCAGACAAAGGCACTTCCTGCCAGCAAGCAGCATGCAGAGACTTTCTCTACAAGCTACAGACAGATAAGTTCTTTATCCGGAAGGGAGGCATGTAGCAGAGCTAAGAGCGCCATTGTGTTTTATAACCATCTCATGGATCTCATCATCTCTCATCTATCTCATCTCTCTTTTTCTATATATCAGATACTAGTAGAATGTTCAGAAGCTAAATTAAAGGTTAGGTAAAACTGTACCCTGACAATTTAAGCACATTGTCAGCACACAGCATCTTTCCCCGCCTTTTCCCCCCCATGATTGCCTCCCCTCCCCCGCGCGGGCCGTCTCAGGACCCCAGGGCTGCCGGCAGGCAGTGCCATTAAGATGGTGTCTATGACGTTATCTTAAAGGCACAGTGTCAGCCTATGCATGTGTATAGGCTGACACAGCGGCAGCACTCTATGCAGGCGCTGTGTATGGCAGCACTCTATGCAGGCACTGTGTATGGTAGCACTCTATGCAGGCGCTGTGTATGGCAGCACTCTATTCAGGCAAAGATTTAATTGATGTAATAATTACAACAGTTGAAGATCAGTTGAAGACAATTTTTATTTTATTATTCAGATTTTTTTTTCAGAGCCAGAAAAATATCATCGTGAAGTTATCCTGATTGTGTCTTCTCTGTGTAGGAGTCATTCTCACTACCACATGATGAGGCCTCCGCACTATCGCCCGCCCACAGCTATGAGAAATGCAGAGAAAATAATCATTACAAATAAAGATAATATTTTTGCTATTATTATTTGACAACTATAAATATATGAATATAAATTTTAACCTAACATATAATATAATTGATTCTCTGAAAAATATATATCACCTAGAAGACCTCACACTGAATATAGAAAATAAATTGTAATAATAAGTTACATTAACATCACCAATGATAATTCTATTCTGTGCATCACATATACAATGGGGCAGATTTACTTACCCGGCCCATTCGCGATCCAGCGGCGCGTTCTCTGCGCTGGATTCGGGTCCGGCCAGGATTTATGAAGGTAGTACCTCCGCCGTCCACCAGGTGGCGCTGCTGCGCTGAAAAGCATCTGAACGCACCGGAACACACCGAGCTGGGCAAAGTGAAGGTGAGCGCTTCCCAAGCGACACATTTTCGGTTTTTAAATGCAGCGGTTTTTCCGAATACGTCGGGTTTTCGTTCGGCCACGCCCCCCCATTTCCGTCGCGTGCATGCCGGCGCGATGCGCCACAATCCGATCGCGTGCGCCAAAATCCTGGGGCAATACAGGGGAAATCGGCGCAAATCGGAAATATTCGGGTAACACGTCGGGAAAACGTGAATCGGGCCCTTAGTAAATGACCCCCAATGTCCTTACTATATCCTTACTTCTCATTAGTGTACTGTATGTATCCTGGACCTGTACATTCCTATCAATCAGCTCCTAATGGCACATTATACTTTGGTGTCGTTTTCTGCAAAGTCATCACAAGACGACTGCCCTGTATTCATGGGAGGATGGATGGGGCTATGTATCCCGAGATTTTGGCAAAAATTCCCTTTTCCTTAAAGACAGGAAGACTGTGTCTTCCAGTATGACAATAATACAATCCGCACCAATTCCCTGGATTGCCCTTCCACAGACTCTTAGGGGCAGATTTACTTACCCGGTCCGTTCGCGATCCAGCGGCGCGTTCTCTGCACTGGATTCGGATCCGGCCGGGATACATCAAAGCAGTTCCTCCGACGTCCACCAGGTGGCGCTGCTGCGCTGAAGTCCGCTGGAATGCCTCGAAATACACCGGCCTATCCAGGATGAAGGTGAGTGAAATTTTCGCGACACAATTTTTTGTTTTTAATGCGGCGGTTTTTCCGAATACGTCGGGTTTTCGTTCGGCCACGCCCCCCGATTTCCATCGCGTGCATACCAGCGCCGATGCGCCAAATTCCGATCGCGTGCGCCAAAAACCCGGGGCAATTCAGATACAATCGGCGCAAATCGGAAGTATTCGGGTAACACGTCGGGAAAACGCGAATCGGGCCCTTAGTAAATGACCCCCTTAGTCTAATAGCCAACCTCCAAATTTCCAAGGAGATCAATAGCACTCCACAACTGCATGAAATGTCAACTCTCTCTTTACTGATCCATCCTGTGTCCTCCTCCCATTGCTTATCCGTCAAATACCAGATATTTACCAAGCTCCAGGCTTCTCCGCTGTCACTTTCACCTTGTAACTTGTATATAAGATAAGGCTGATGACTGGTCCAAGCGGCAGAATTTGTTATTTACTAAAATATTTTATACTGTTCCCTTATAAATAATGGCTGGACCATTATATCTATTGTGTCACCCCCTCATCCTCTTAGACTGTAAGCTCTTGTGTCACCCCCTCATCCTCATAGACTGTAAGCTCTTGTGTCACCCCCTCATCCTCATAGACTGTAAGCTCTTGTGTCACCCCCTCATCCTCATAGACTGTAAGCTCTTGTGTCATCCCCTCACCCTCATAGACTGTAAGCTCTTGTGTCACCCCCTCATCCTCATAGACTGTAAGCTCTTGTATCACCCCCTCATCCTCATAGACTGTAAGCTCTTGTGTCACCCCCTCATCCTCTTAGACTGTAAGCTCTTGTGTCACCCCCTCATGACCTCAATCCTCATAGTCTGTACGCTCTTGTTTCCCGCTCAGCCTCATAAGACTGTAACTCTTGTGTCAACCCCGTCCATCCGCATGCTGTACTCTTGTCTCACCCCTCAGGTCCCTGTAGACCTGGTAAGCTCGGTCACCCTCACCCCGACCTCATCCTCATAGACTGTATCTCTTGTGTCTCCCTCATGCCTCATAGTCTGAAAGCACTCTTGTGTCCCCCTTCATCCTCAAGTCTGTCAGCTCGTGTCCCCCCCTCATCCTTCATAACGACTGTAAGCTTGTGTCACCCTCTCATCTCTCATGAGACGTGGAAGCTCGGGTGTCTCCGAGCCCTCATTCCTCATATACGTAAGCTCTTGGTCCCCTCTACCTCTCCATCCTCCTCATAGACTGTAAGTCTTGTGTCACCTCCCCTCATCCAGATACTGTCACCTCTGGGTCATCCCCGCCCGCATCCTTTTAGAAACTGCAAGCTCTTGTGTCATGTCACCCCCTCATCCTCATAGTCCAGTAAAGCTCGTGTTTCCCGCCTCACTCCTCATAGACTGTCAAAGCTCTTGTGTCACCCCCTTATCCGCATAGACTGGGAAGCTCTGGTCACCTCTCAATCCGAATAAGCACTATCAAGCTCTGGGCTCCCCCTCAACCTGATAGACTGAAGCTCGTTTCCAACCCCCAATCCTTCCATCTAGATCTCGGTAAGCTTTTTGTGTCTCCTTACCCCTCTCCTCATAGTCCTGTAAGCTCTGGTGTCACCCCTGCATACCCATATCGGGAAGCGCTTTGTCAACCCCTTCCTCCTCATAGTACTGGTAAGCTTTGTGTCTCCCCTCATCCCCATAGACTAATAAGGCCTCTTGTCTCAGCCTCCCTCAATCCTGATCGACTGTAAGCTCGGGTCACCACAACCCTGACCCCCCGCATCCTCCAACTTAATCTTTTCGTGTCTCACCCATTCATACCTCATAGTCCTGTAAATGCTCTTGTGTCACACCTCCCCCATCCCTCATACTGGTAAGCGCGTGTCACACCCTCGCATCCGCATAGAACTGTACGCTCTGGGGTCACCCCACTGTCACCCCCCTAAGCATCCAGCCTACATGACGGGGAGCCTCATGTGTGGTCACCCTCTCAATGCCGCGGGGACGGTAAGCTCTGTGTGGCAGCGCCGGTCGTGCCACCCTCACTTCACTCGTCGTCATAGACGGAAGCGCGTGGCAACCCCGCACTCCTCATAGACGTAACTCTTGTGTCACCCCACATCATCCTCATAACTGTAAGCCTTGTGTCCCCCTTCATCCCATCGCTGTACTCTTATGTCAACCCCCCTACATCCGCAGAGACGGGGAACGCTGGGGGCCCCCCTTAAGTCCCCGCCAAGAAACGGTAAGCTCATTGTGTCCCCCCATCAACTCATAGACTGTGTAAGCTCTGTGTCCCCCCTCATCGCGTGCAATCAGACTGATAACTCTTGTGTCACCCCCCTCATCCAAGGACTGTAAATACTGCGGTCAAACCACCGAAGTCATCCTCATATAACTGGTTACGCCTTGTGTCCCCCCCCTCCAGCCTTCTGACTGTAGCTCTTGTGTCACTCCCCAGACAGCCTCATAGAACGGTAAAGCTCTTGTGTCACATCGGCCCCCTCATCCCATAGACTGTAACTCTGGTCCCCCGCCTCATCCCAGGAGACTGAAGCGCTGGGTGTCGACCCCCCATCATCCTCATAGACTGTTCGCTCCTTCTGTCCCACCCCCTCATATCTCCATTAGACTGGATGCTCATTGTTTCTCCCTCTCATCAATCATAGCGTACAGTTCTTGTGTGTCAACCGCCACTAAACCACCCTCATCCTCAAAGCCCTTTTGGTTTTTTAAAAAAAACCAAAAAAAAGCTCTTGTGTCACTCCTCATCCTCATAGACTGTATTTCTTGTGTCCCACCACCCCGCTCATCGTCTATACTGTAAGCTCTTGTGTCACTTCCCCCCCCAGCTTCATCGACTGGTAAGTTCGTATTTCACCCCTCACCCCATGAGACTGAAGCTCCTGGTGTCGCTCCTCCCCCGCATCCTCCTGACTGTAAGCTCTGTAGTGCAGCCTCCCTACTATCCTCTCATAGACTGTAAGTCCTCTTGCTGTCACCACCCTCATCCGCATAGGACTGTAAAAGCTCTTGTGGTCACCCCCTCATCCTCATAGACTGTAAGCTCTTGTGTCACCCCCACACCTCCACGCCTATGTCCTCATAGACTTAAGCTCTTGTTCACCCCGTTCATCTCATAGACTAAGCTCTTGTGTCACCTCCCCTCACCCCATAGACTGTAACTCTTGTGTCCCACACCTCATCCTCATAGTACTGTAAGCTCTTGTCATACCCCCTACACCCCTTCTCATTGTAGACTGTATCACTGCTTGTGGGCACCCACATCCCAGTTCACCCAATCCACCCCTCACTCCTCATTAGACTGTACAGCTCGTGTGTCACCCCCCCACCCAAACCCCTCATCCGCATAGTACTGGTACAAGCTCTTGTGTCCTCAACCCCCTCATCCTCATAGACTAATCAGCGCTTGTCACCCCCCCTGTCCTAACTCATGCCTCATGCCTGTAAGCCCTCCTGTCATCCGCCCTCATACTCATCGTACTGTAAGCTCTTGTGTCTCCCCCTCATCCTCAGTGACTGTAACTCTTGTGCTCACACACGCAACCTCCCGTCTCTCCCTCATAGACTGTTACGCTCTTCTGGTCACCGTTTCCCAACCACCCTTCCTAGACTGTAAGCTCTTGTGTCACCCCACCACCCCCTCACCTCATCATGACGTAAGCTCTTGTGTCCCCCCCTCATCCTCATAGACTGTAAGCCTCTTGTGTCCCCACCCTCATCCTCATAGACTGTATGCTGTATAATGAAGCGGTTTATTTTGGCAGACACTAGCCAGAGCTGACCCCGACTGTACAGACATGGATAGAACTGGTGTATTGATGATCTGAGACATAGAAGATAAGTGAACATCTGTTGCTATACTGTCTGTAGAACACAACCACAACGTCTACCGGAGCAATTACAAGAAGGTTTATTATTTTAAATGTTTAAATAAAAGTTCAATTACATGGGGAATTTTTCCATGTCCAAATCTACATTGTCCTGTGAACCTTTGGGAGTGCAGGACCAATAGACGGTCGTTGCGTCCGCCCTCCGAGCCTCTTATCTGTCTGTTCTTGCTTGCATCTAGAAGAATTTGGGTAGATTATTGGGAGAAATTTTCCGATCGTCGTGTATGATAAAAACCATTGAGCCGGGATAAAAGGAGGTCAGATGATTTCGGCAAAAAAGCCTTAAACAGTGAGGGAGGACGTTCTCCCCTATTGTCCTCAGCAGGTTTTATGTTCTGGGCCCATGTAGGGGGGATATAGTACCCACCCCTGAGGATATGGGAGTACATCAGAGCTACCCAGGGGCGCCTGTGACATTATATTTCTTGTCATCTGCTATCGACCCACAAGTGATTTTGTCAATATCTCCTAGAAAACCCCTTTAGATAATATAAGAAGAACAAAGAAGATCTATAATACTATAATACCTGACACGGGTCAGAATTCTGATGAAAATTACTGTAAGACAACAATGGAGCTCTTGTCGGGACTTACGCTTGAGGACATATCCCATTGGGAGACTGGCAACCTATTATAACTCCTGTATTTTTTTGTCCATTCCAGTCCATCATTTAACTCCACCGTACGCGGGGACTACATCTTGCATTGGTGACGTTGAGCATAAACGCTACTTGCACATTCCAGCACGATATCGATACCTACCTGCGTTACATTGCAGGTCGCCTGTGAAGAAAACAATAAGCTGCGGACAGAAGTGACTACCACATTCAACAATCACAACAACAAAGAATGGATAAAAGTTACCCATCTAAGGTATCAACCACAAACATAAAGGCCGCTCATCTTATCACAAACTAGTGCCACAGTTTACCATCCCACGTTTCCCACCCGGTATGAATGGCGGCAGGCAGTGGGAGACGACCCATGACATGTGGCGCCCCCCTGCACTTCCCGGGTAAGATGGCCTCTCTATTTATTGTCGGTGCTGCAACCTGTAGCTTAAGGGTCACGATCGACAACATTCTGTTGGGACTCTTCATGATAAATGTGCCGCACTGTTACAGTGCATCAGTGAGGCTCCCACTAATGTGGTCCTCCTGATACTTTATCAAATCCAGAACGTCAGACAGACAACTGGCGCCGAAGGGCTTTAAAACCCTTTATAGGACCCGGGCCTTCTTCTTTGTTTTTTTTTCATTTCCCATTTTCCCTCCCCACAATCCACAAACTCTAGACTTTTATTTGTATTTTTTCCCCGTACCGAGACTGTGTGATCGGCTCATCTCTGCGTAACAAACTGCTCCTTCATAGTGACCAGTAGTATTATTCCATGCCGTGTACTGGAACAGGAAACAATTCTGATGCAGTGAAAAGGGTGATAAACAGCATTTTCGCATATTTTCTTGTGGGTTTTGTGATTTAGTTTTTCACTGTGGCTCTCCAAACGACAGGTCTGCTTTATTTTTGGTCGCGTGTAGAGTCACGGGTACCAACACACTCGTCATAGGTTTTATAATGTTTTCCACTTATTAACCTTATTCAACAAAATCTAACCCTCCTGTACATTTTTTTGCGCACTCTTGCTTTCGCTAATAACTTTTTCTACTCGCTGTACGGACTCTCGTGGGGGTGTCCGTTTTTTTGTCACGGTTCTATTGAGGTTTCAATGCTGACAGTTTAGTAAGTGACTGTACGAACATTGTTGATCAACTGTTTTTTGAATTTATCTATAGTTTTTCAAATTGGCAAAAAAGCGCAAGTTCAATTTCTAGAAGAAGTTGTCGCATGGTTCCGTCTATGGGATAACACAGGTGAAAAACATTAATTATATTTGGAGATAAGTCGCGGACATTTTTGCGAACCACGCCTAACAAACGGGGTGTAAATGATTTGATGATACTGTTTATTGATATTCATATTTCTTCATAGGGAAAGGGGTGATTAGACATTTTTAGGGCTTTTTGTTATTATATTTTTTAAAGCGTTTTTTTTATTTTTACTTTTACTAGGTTGCATGATCGATCCTATTATAAACTGACCATAACTAACAGTAGTAGCATGTATGGGGGAGATTTTTCCCTCCTCATTCATGGCAATGGGGGCATTTACTAAGGGCCCGAATCGCGTTTTCCTGAGTGTTACCCGACTATTTCACGAATTTGGCGCCGCTTTCCTTCCCCTTTATTGCCCCGGGTTTTTTTCGTGCGGCATGCAATCGACTTGGCATGGCACGCGCGGAAATTCGGGGGGTAGGGCGTGGCCAAACCAAAACGTCTAACAGGTATTCTTAAACTCACTTCAAAATGAACGAACTCTTGTGTCGCTACGGTAAACTTGCACATTACCCTTCACTCGCCCGTTCTCGGTAAAACTCCAGCGCGTTTCAGCGGCACAGCGCTATCTGGTGGACGGCAGAGGACACTTCTTATAAATCCGGCCTGACCCCGACTCCAGCGCAAGAACTCGCCTCTGGATCGCGAATGGAAACGGGTAGTATCTGCACCCTTGTGTGATTGGGTTGTGATCGCCATTGTGAATGACTGGGGTTTAAAATTGAAAGGACAAGTTGGAGTCATCTTGGAAACCTCTGAGGAGTTGTCAGGGCGACAGGATGAATGGCATGGGTACGCAATCTCACAGCAGAGATAGGCGGTTTGTACTGACCACAGCGGTGTTACCGGTCTAAGTCTTTTGCTGGCTAAACATGCAGTCCAAGACTTACTGGCTAATGGAGAGGGCTCAGACCGTGAGCCCCTCTGCTGCACCCGACAGGCAATCGTTGCATGTGCTATTACACCACGCTCTCAAGGGTTCATAAAAATGTGCGCCAATAGTGGTAGGTATAGAAATGGTGGGATCCATGAAAAAAAAAACAACAGTTTGAGAGGGTTTTTCCGATATAATTTTTTAGAAATTTAAAAGATACACAGTTAACCTCACCATAGCACGCAGGATCAGCAAAAAACAGCATAACGTGCATTAACATCACTACTGATATAGTATGAGGTCACAGCTTACTCGCACTCTCCCCCTCCGTGTACAATGACCCTCTCTACTAGATGTGACATGCTGACACCATCATCCATCACTACTGACAATATTTTGACTAGTACACATTAGCTGAGGCCCCTCCTCTCTCTCCCCTCCCCTGGGGACAATGGACCCTCTACATAAGAGATACCACTGACCCATCATTAAAAGCACGTACGGATCAAGAGAGGAGCAGCACAAGGCTGAGCGGCCGCTCCCCCCCTCCCGGTATTAGGCGAATTGACCTCTACTATAGATAACACTGACCGTTCCTTACAGTCAGCGAACGGACCACTGAGTCAACAGATGACCGGGCACACCGACAGCTGACACTGACCTCTCTCTGGCGTCCAAATACAAGGACAAAACCGACTCTATAATAGAGAACACTGAACCATCATTACATCACTGCACACTGACAATAGATGAGGGCACTGCTTATCTCTCCACCCTCACCCTGTAACAGTGACGCGAGAATAGAGAAACCCGGACAAAGCCTGAAAAAGAACGAATGGAAGGAAGCGCATGATTTCACAAAAGCCTTAGCATTCCTCCCACCGCCCTGTACAAGACCCTCCATATATAGATACCACTAGACCCGCATTACATCACTCACTAGACAATAGATATGTCACGCTTATCTACTTCCCCCTCCAGTACAAATGACCTCTATATAGATTACCTGACCCATAATTACATCATAACGATGACATAGAGATCAGTCACAGCTTAGACGAATCCTCCTCCTCCCTGTACAATTACACCTCTATATAGATAACACGACCCATCATAACTAAATTCAACTACTAGTCGACAATCAAGTGATGTCCCACCATAATCGCGGATCAATCCTTCCCACCCACTATCAACATTCACCTCTATATAGATAACACTGACCGTCACATTTAGCCTCACTAGCTGACACTATATGATTGTCACAAGCTTATCTCCTTCTCCTCCCCTACTGTACAATGACCTCCTATAATAGATAAACACTGACCCATCATTACTCGCTACTGAACAATAAGGATGTCACAGAGTACCTCACTCCCCCTGCCTTGCACTGCACCTCTATATAGCTAACACTGATCCATCCCATTTACATCATCATACTGACAATAGATTATGTCACAGGTTAATACTCCTCCCCCTGTCTGTACAACATGACCATCGTATGATACTCGCCCCTCATGTTACTTCACTACTTACCTACGTTATGTCACCGCTTTCTCCCCCTTCCTGTACAATGACCCCTACTATAGATACACTGGTCCTCTCATCATTACATCACTACTGACAAGAAACAGATGTACACAAGCTTCTCTCCTCTCCCTCCTCCTCCCTCCTGTACAATTACGTCTATATAGATAACACTGACGCCATCATTACAATTCACGACTGACAAATAGCTGATTCGCAATCAAGCGTTAGCTCCTCAGCCGCCTGACACAGAGACCCTCTATAGAATAACACTGAGACCTCCCCATCCATTACATCATTACTGACCATAGACTGTCACAGGACTTCTCTCTTACCTCCCCCCTCCCTGTACAAAGACCTTCTAATAAGGCAGAACGAGACCTATCATCTCACTACACTGACAATAAGATGTGTCAAAGCTTAGCTCCTCCCTCCTGTAACCGATGAGCCTCTATATAGATAACACTGACCCCTCTTTCATCACTACTGACAATGATGATTCACAAGCTTATCTCATCCCCCTCCCTGTACAATGACCTCGATATAGATAATTCTGATCCTGTATTACTCACGCACTGACAATATGATGAGGTCACAGCTGATAGGCGCCACAATCCGATCAGCTGTTGCAACAAATCTCGGTGCACATCAGGGAAAATCTGCGCAAATCCGAAAATTGCGGACACGTAACACCTCGGGAAAACGTCGATCGTGGCCCTTCAGTAATGACCTCCAATATGTGTAGACGAACACAATATGCCATAATTGTTTAGCCATCACACCAATATTTCTCTGCACCCACCCGAGTCAAGGGTCCATGGACGGCGGTTCACACTTGGTATTTCTGACGAGACGATTGTGAATCATAGTAGTAACGTCTTGCGCTACCCTCCTGGACAAAATAAAGGCCCTAACTGGGAAGAGGGATACATAAGACAGTCAAGGCTCTACATTACCCAGACTGATTTGATTCGTGACCTGCCCAAAACAATTTTTATGGCACATCTGGTAATTTGTGAAAGCACCTGTGGAACCATCTTCTAAATTTGTGGGGTGGTAGCAATCCACCTTCTCCAGAACTCCTAAGGAACCCCGCACTACAAGAAATCACAACAACCTTTCGCTCACGAATAAAATAGTGTAGAGCTAATCTATTAGTTTTTATGAAGCTGTATTTGTCGACATATTTATTTTTTTGTTCCCTCCCTTCCCCGCCATCTGCGACCGGAAATGTGTGCTACAATTATGGTATAGTGTGGGGATACCCACACAATATTCCTCAACCCCAAGTTTTTTTTAGTTATTCTTAGTGCTTATTTAGTGATTTTTAGTGCTCACCTTTGCTGTTTTTATCCCTCATAACTTAAAGCTACACAATGCTACACATCACACTTAAATTTAAATCCAGCTGTTATTAGAGAGTCTTTTAATATTGTTTCTGTGTATGGATGGGGGGGGAGTTTTGTGAAATGAGAGATCTGGAGACTTGAGGATATAATAATGCTACGGAGGCTTGACTATCGGCTGTCCAACTCTAATCCCCCTGTATGTGTGATATAGCCCGGCCATGAGTCTTAAAACCCCTTCACCATCCATATTGGTGTTTTTAAACTAATGCTCCCAGCATAAATAGCCTGACTTGGCAATTCAAACAGTTAAATGCCGCAGTCCAGTATCAGCAAACGCAATCAGCTGCATTACTGTGGGTGGTTTGGGCCAACCGAAAGATGGAAATTTATGGAACTGGCAAAGTTTTGGTTGAACCCAAATTTTACCGTCCGGGTCCGCTCCCCTGCTATTCTTTTTAAGCATTATGTACGATATAGAGATCATCATTGTCCTGAGAAAGATTAACGCTGTGTAACCCCCCAGTCCCTTACCCTTAGTGTAACAGGAGATGAATGCTAAGCTCCATCACAAAACTCCCAACACTAGCAGTTTTATTCATACCTTCCATACATCACCTAGTCGCTGACATTCTCTACTGGGCCTGTTCACAGCCGAACACAGCAGGTTCAAAAATCGGTAAGGATATGATATAAGGAAACACTGGGGTGCACCTTATAGTAATTGTGATCCGTGGCTAATCATGTTCTTTGATGGCATCTTCATCTGAGGCCCTATTTTCTATGCTGGGGTGTGGGATGAGGCCCGTTGCTATCCTGGGTTGGGAGGGAGCCCATTTCTAAATCCTGGGGTGGGGAATGAGCCCTATTTCTATCCGGGGGTGGGGGAATGAGGCCCTTTTCTATCCTGGGGTGGGGGTTAGGCCCTGTCTCTAGTACGCCGGCATTAACACAGCCCTACTCCATAGCTACAACAAGCCGCAGTACACACCATACATGGAGCTACAGCCGCAGTACACACCGTACATGGAGCTAAGCCGTATATGGATCTACAGCACAGTAAACAAAACATCCGTACATGGAGCTACACCGCAGTACACAGCCCTAGCATGAGCTACAACTCCGCCGCAGGTCCAGCCATACATGGAGCTACACCTGCAGTTAGAAAACACAGCCATACATGGAGCTACAAGCGTCAGTACACAGCCTTACATAGAGCTTAACAGGCCGCAGTACCAGCCGTAACATAAAGCTAACAATACAGCCACCATGAGCCACAGCCATACATGAAGCTACAGGTCGCAGTACACAGCCAAACATGAGCTAGCAGACTCAGTACACACCTACACTTGGACTAACAGCTGCAAGTCACCGCCGTACATAGAGCTACACCGCGTACAACACCGTAACTGGAGCTACAGCCATACATTAAGCTCCAGCCTCATGGAGCTACAATGCCGCAATACAACAGCCATACATGAGCTAATCAGCCACAGTACCAGCCGTACATGGGGCTACCACGCCGATCATGGAGCACAACAGCAGCAGTACACAGCCATACTAGCTACATGTGCAATACAATACACGGCCATACATTGAAGCTACAGGCGCATACAAACACAGCCAAACCTGAGCTACGACGTCATAACACAGCCACACATGATCTAACAGGCGAGTACACAGCCACACATGGAGCTACAAGCCGTAACAAAAAAAAGTAATACAGCCGTAATTGAGCTACAGCCACAGTACAAGCCATACAGGAGCTACAAGCCGATTCATGGAGCTACAGCAAGTACACCCGCTGTACAATGGAGTCTACAGCGTCGCATACACTCCATACATAAGCTACAGGCGTCATTACACAAGCCACACATGGAGGCTAACAGGCGCAGTACACAGTCATACATGGAGCTACAGGCGCAGTAACACAGCCACACATGGAGCTCAACAGGCCGCAGTAACACTGTAATATAATAACGAAGTTTTCCCAGCGAGGATTGGACACCTTTAGTGGCATTCACACGCCATGTGTGGACTCATATTGGCTGCACCCAGGCTGAATGCTACAGTTATGTAATGGACCTCGATTCTGGCTCGGTATCTAATGTTTGATAAGAACGTGTTTTTAACCCTTCACTTAGGAGTAGTCTGTATCTTTCTTATTACATGAATGTTCTTTCTCTGGTGGGCCAGGTACACCAGTCCGCATGCTACAGTATTAACTTAATGGGCTGATTATTCTTGCATGCCCCACTTTTCAGTTTGTTAGTTGTTTTACAAAAATTCTCAAATATCCAATCACTTTAGTTCCACGTCACATGTGTCCCACTTGTTGTTTGATTCTTCACCAGAAAAATTACTGTTATATCTTTGTTTGAAGCGGAAAATATAAAACACGGTGAAAAGCTCCAGGGGCCGATACTTTCGCAGCCACTGTATGTATGTTTTTATTGTGCAAAAGAAGCAAGGTTTATTGTCCCTACTATAATAATGGAGACATCTCCATATCTTACATAAACTGCATGTAACCCTGTGTTCGAACATAGTGAACAGAAAACCTTTTGTTTTCATTTTCAGTATTCAGCTTCTTTGTGCTGTATTTATAATGGAGAGTATAATGTAAATGCATGTGTGAACTTGGGGCCTTAATATAGCCTTCTTAGTAAAATTTACACAACTTGTACAGTTATTATTGATATATAAATGTTTATCAGCTAAAATCAAATATCACAAGTAACTCTAAATGCTTGTTTATTTGCTCATTGTATACACAACCAGTGACCTTACAAGGGCACTATATTATTTACTCAGTGTTTCTCATGTTTGTCCTACATACAGAGTAAGCCCTGTACACAAAATCAAAGACCCCAAAGCTGATAAACAACACCTTGGTCAACTAAACCTAAATATTGGGGTGGGGGGGGGGGGGGGGGGGGGGGCCTGGGTACGGCAGCCCGCGCGGGGTGACATAGCACAGCTGCAATGGAGCTAGGTGGAAACGATGTGGCGTGCCTAGATCATCCTCTCTCCGCTTTCTGACATCCCTTGCCGCACTTGGGCAGCGGAGCTTGAGTTGTGCTGCGCCCGATCTGGCCCAGACTAGCGCGATGTGCAATGGAGTCAGAGAAACTACCACCCCGTCTACACCCGGAAGAAGGTGAACACTGCGTGGCTGACCCGGGTCAAGCAGCTGTAACACGCGTGCTCTCCATAACTGAATACCTGCTTGAGCTTCGTGGTCAGGCTTTTTGTGGATGCTTTCCTGTGCGTGTTGTTGCCCATGAACAGGTGTCATGTTTCCTTCCCGGCCTCTCCGGACTGATCTGAAAACTTCTGTGACTGGGGCGCTGCTCAGCTGAAGATAAACCCGGCGGCTCGGGCACTGCTTCTACTGAAATTCTTCGAGAGCAGGATATATGAATGTGTGAGATAAGCTCTATGTGGTGTAGGCTATTTCACAGTGATTCAATTGGGACACATTGTGTCTACTATTGTCACTCCAGCTGTGGTGACTGCTTACCTCCTCTATGCAGTCTAGTCTCCCAACGCCGATCTCTCCCCAGCCAAATACAACTATTAACTATGCTGACTGTGAGCTCTCCGCAACCTCAGTCCTTCCTATAAGTGGTATTATTGATACTCGCTCTTCACTGCTGTGTTCAACCCTGCAATAATAACTAAGGAACCTGGAATTACTGCAGGTGTTAATTTTGTAGATCTTGACCCAGACGAGGAAGCTCTTCTGATTTGTGTATTATGAACTGCTGTGGCGCCTAAGATTTAGCACTGAGATTGGTGGCCCAGAAGCAAGCCTCTCCCTCCGACTCTATCTCTGCTTCTTACCTACTACACTATTAAGAAATTGTGTGACTATACCTGCTTTGAGACAGGGTGGGGCCCAGCATTAACTCAACTAACTGACTCTTTCCTGCCTACACTACTGTATAATAACTAACTTCTTGACTGATTCTAAACCATTACTCCACTTCGGATTTTGCGTCGCTGATGTGATTAACCATTGGACTTTGCTTGGGCATCTTATACTTGTTTACTACCTATTCTATAGACCAAAGTGGGTGTACACATGTTTTCCTGGAGCCATCTTTGAAACATTTATTTATATATATATATCTATTATAGTTTTCTTTTATTTTATTTTTTTTAGTTTTTGGTTTTTTTGGGGGGTTTTTTTCTCTTGTTTTCCTTTTCTTTCTCCCTCTGACTTAAATTTAAAAAGTGGGGAAGCAGAAGCGCACAATGTACCAAGGCTGGCTCTCAAGTAGGTTGGTTCAACCTGGAGGCCAAAAAAAAGGAAAATGAGAGATACTTTACAATCCCCAGTCGCCCACTCCGACTAAGGGAAGTAAGAATGAAGAAGGTGGCAAGGTTGCAGCGCGCCTTGCTATTACCCGTTGAGGATGTAATGGATAATCCACTCTGAGTAGCATCATGGAGGGACGTACGGGAAGCGACATTTCCTGAAAGATATTTTCAAGCAGATAACTCAATGCCTCACATTGGTGTAATGTTTTAAAAGGATAGGAGACTTGAAAGTGAAGTGGCCCTGTCAGGGAAGACTAAGTAAACTTAGGGTTAACAGAGGAGGTGGATGAGCGCGTGGGGAACATGGAGGGACTCGTACTGTACCTTCAACAAAAGGGTCAAAGAACTAGAAAGAGATAGAGATGTGGAATCCAACACAAGCTGATAGATCTGAGACCCTCCCAGAAAAAATCCCTTAGTGTGGGTTCCCAGAAGGGATTGGGAGGGAAAGGATACCAACTAGTTTGTAACATGAGTGATAGAACCACTTTTCTGAGGGGCGTGCACCGGATGTTTTTGTGGATCGCGCCCTCGGGTCCTAGCTAGGGTCGCCCGGTGGGGGCCACCCCATAAACTCTGGTGCGGCTCTGTCACACGCGATATATGGGATAACATCCAAAGGCTGCAGATCTATGATCATTTGAAATTAATAAGTCCCAATTAATGGTTGGAACGTACGTGGCCTCATGAGATAAATTAAAGAGAAAAGCTGTCTTGATCTATGTTGTTCATAGATTTGCTACAGGAACGCAACTCATGGGGAAAATTGCAAGAGGATGTATAAACCATGTGCTGGTCACTATTTTCACTCCACTAGCTCACATATGCACAGGGTGAGTCATTATGATAAGTAAAAAAGCCATTTTGAAGAGCATAAGGTAGATAGACCCGCTAGGCAGATATATTATTTTGCAAGCCTCTTGAATGGTGTTAGAATGGTGTTGGTGGTATTTACCTTCTCCCAGTGCACCATGGAAGTATTGGTAGATATTATGACTCAGCTGGGAGCTTATGAGGGGGTACCTACCGACTTGATAGGCGATTTTAATCACGTAATGAAGCGCGTGTGATAGATGTAAAGTTTGCCACAGGCTACATATCGGCAAAAAGAGCCAATACACTAATTTGGTGACTGGTTGCTGAATTAGGTGCTACAGATATATTGGACTGGAGAGGCATCCTGAAAGAGGCCTATACTGCTATTCCAAGACATGTGCTCTCTCGTTCAGATTGATATAGTTCTGTGAATAATTCGGATATGGACAATGGTTGAGGAGGGGCATGATGTTAGAATGTATGGACGCAATGAACGTGTACTTGAGGGCTCACATTCCTGTTTTTAACAAAAAAGAGAAGGCGCCCTCCAACATGTTAAGGATCAAGGTATGTGAACTGGAGGTAACTCTCGCGCATACCCTTCCGAGGAGAATCAGATGTGGTGGTTAGAACACAGGAGCCTTAGGAGATATGTGGGGGTCATTTACTAAGGCCCGTTCGCGTTTTCCCCACGTGTTTACCAATATTTCCGATTTGCGCCGATTGTACCTAATTGCCCCGGATTTGTGGCGCACGCGATCGGATTGTTGGCGCATCGCGCGCGCGCATGCGCGCGACGAAATCGGGGGGCTGGTCGAACTAAACCCCGACGTATTCGAAAACCGCCGCAGCATATAAACAACGTCAAAGTGTCACTTTGGGGAGCGCTTACTCACCTCTGGTCCGAGGCTGTGCATTCCGGGCATGATAACTAAATTATCAGTGGCAGCAGCTGCCACCTGGTGCACGACGCGAGGGGAACTACCCTTCTTAATCCCGACGACCTGAATCCCGAGCAAGACCCCGCTGGATCGCGAATGGGCCGGGTAGGAAATTTGGCCCCATTGGTCTCGAGAAAGCTACTTGGATGTTAAAAGGCATAGTCAAAGCTATCCGGACATTACATATCAATGAAAACCGGCGATTGTTCAAAAGCCGAATAAAAATGAACTCCATCGCGAGCAATCAACGGGTGAAAGAGGAAGATTGGTGACATTTCAGGAAGGATCTAGACGATGTTTAGATGGTTTGTTTTTGAGAAAGTTGTACTCCTCTGACTGACCGTGGGGAAAAAGGAAATAAATATATCTTGACTGAGGTCCCCATACCGAGGTTGCCAACAGAGGAAGGGATGCCTGGAACCCCGCTGCATTGGAAGAGATGATCGAAGGCTCTGAAAGCCTTCCCAGGGAAAACTGGTGTGCATGGATGATACCACCGACGTGTACCTCTCAGTACGCGGTAAGTACTACTTCCCTTTTATTGAAGTGTGTTCAACCATTCATGTCTGTGGGCCCATTTCCCAATCAATGAGGGTAGCAATCATGTCTTTGATCCTCAAGGAAGGGTGAATGCCCACAGCGTCGGATGCCATAGCGTCGATCTCCCTGCGGACTCCCGAACAATATTGTTAGCCAAAATACTCGCACACATGTTCAGGGGTGGTGCGTCTAGTGTGTTCATGGCGACCAGTCGGGGTTCAAGCCGGGGAAGTCGGTGAGTCTGATAACATCTTACGAACCTGGTTGGTCATGCAATGCCCTAGTGAGGGGCGGCATGCGCCCACAGTTGTCTTCACTAGACGCGGTCAAGGACATTTGACCTCGTCGCAGTGTAGACTACATTGCTCGGTTTTGTGGAGGAGAATGGCTTTGGCCCCAGTTCGCAACTGGGTGAAGCTTCTATATGGGGGGGGTCTCGCCAATAAGTATAACTGGAAATGCATATAAGCCGCCTGCAGCTGTATGGGAAAAGGCAGGGTTACCACCTTATCTCTTCTGTTGTTTCAAGTGGTATTTTGGAACCTCTGGCATGTAGTATAGATCCGGCGTCAACTACGGGGGTGGTATGGGTTTAGAGAGTAAGAATACAAAGTATGCCGACGACATGCTTCTGTCCTGGATAATTCAAGAAGGGACTTAAAAGGGGGTGGGAATGGACTTATAGTTGTATACGGTTGAAAAAGAGCACTTGTCCATCAAGTTCAACCAGGAAGGAAGGGATTGGATAGATGAGAGGGATTTACGGGAAACACTTCTATATAGACTAACCACGAATGCTTTATTTAGTGTAAAAGGCATCTAGTACCTTCTTAAGCTCTCTCTGTCCTGCTGTGACCACGCCTGAGGCAGCTGATTCCACAGATGACAGTTCTCACTAGTAAAAAGCCCTGTCGCCCCGGTGATTTACTCATTGTTTCTCCCCAGACGGAGACAGTCCCCCTCGTCTTTTGATTGATCTAATCTGAACAAACTTACCACCAAGTTTTTTTGGACCATTCCATATTTTAAATAAATTAATCATGTCCACCTCGTAAGTCGTTCTTTTCCAGACTAAATAATCTAGAGTTGTTTGTAATCTTTCCTCACTAACTAGACCCTCCATACCCCTTTATCATTTTTGTGGCTTCACTGTGAACCCTCTCGCCACGCTCCAGGGCATTCCTTTTTCATGGACCGGTGTCCCAGAACTGGAACAGCATTTCCAGGTGAGGCCGACCTCAGTGTGGCCTTGTAGCAGTGGGTATATTACATCCCTTATCGAGGTCCATACCACTTTTGATACCGATAACACACAGATCCTACTAGCTTTAAGGTCAAGCTGCATTGACATTGCATACGTAATTCAATTTATGATCTAGCTAGTACCCCCGGTTCCTTCGCAACAACAGGCCTCTCCCAGACTTTACTCCCAGGACATATTTTCCTTTGGATTTATGGCCCCCAGTGCTAACCTAACAAATGTTATCCACATTAAACCTCATTTGCCAAGTGGATGCACCAAACATTCAGTTTGTCCAAGTCCACCCTGCGCGTAGAACCTACCTCATAGACTGTATTACCGAACATAAACATTTGGGTCATCTCAAAAATACACACTGCTATTACAATTCATACCTCTATTCATTAATAATATTAAATAGTAGTGGGCCAAGCCAAACCCTGAGGGTACACACTCAAACTGGTGACCATTCCGAGTGGACTCATTGTACCCAACTCTCTGGATACGATCCTTCACCATTTTTCAGACTTGACTGACAAATTTGGCCAATTATCTGGCATCAAAATAAATTGGAACAAATCTGCCTGCTTGGTCTTTGAATCCTCCTTCATTGCGTGGATCTTTCTATTGACAAATCCTCCTGGTAGAAAAGATGCGTTATCGGGGATCACAATCAGTAACAGGCCAAGGATTAGTCGAGTTGAAGTAAGCCCTATGTATCTAAGATCAACAGAAACGTTGCTGTTGGAGACAAAATGACGATCTTTCCCATGGCAGCGAGAGTGTTGTTTATCGCAAAATGGGTATTGCTGCCACCAAATTTGTTTATATTCAAAATCGCCCATGATATCCCCCAGGAAGGTTTTCTCCACTCTTGAACTCTCTTCTAAGGGAATTTGTATGGAATGGAAAATGCATGCGTTAGCTTTTGAAGGAAACTGCAACACCAGAGAGTAAAGGTGGTATAGCTTACCAGATTTTTTGATTACTCTAGCAGCACATGCAAAATTTTTGATTTACTGAAGACATGGTGAATTATATTTTAAAAGAAGTATGGGTGTTTAATTGGTTTGAATATGGAGTTTATTGGAACTGGTGTCTTTTGGAAATTTGCACAGCAGGATGAGTATTTGATTTTACACTAATCATTGGGTTTGGGATCAAGATCAAAAGGAAAAAGGAAGTTTAAATGGGTAATTTGAGTGTTAATCTACTTGGGGAATTGCAAAGTGGGCTCTTGCACCGCAGGTGATAGCTCCAATTGGGTTTAAAAGATCTTTTGAGGGAATGGCATTGGAATTTGTCCCTTAGATAAATTCCTGCAGAAGTACACCCATTAAAGTATCTGTTGGACCTATACAGGAAGGGTCTAATGTCTAGGGTTATAAATAATGGGGTCATTTACTAAGGCCCGATTCGTGTTTTCCCGCGTTACCCAGAATATTTCCGATTTGCTCCGATTTCCCCTGATTGCCCTGGGATTTTGGCGCACCGCGATCGGATTGTGGTGTGCATCGGCGTCCGGCATGCACGTGACGGAGATCGGGGGTGGTGCCGACGAAAACCGACGGATTTGGAAAACTGCCGCATGTTAACAAAAAAAAAAAAGGGTCGCGAAAATTTACTACCTTCACTCCCCAGTCTCGGTCTGGTACCGGCGGAAGGAACGGCTGTCTTAATAAAATCCCGGCCGGACCCGAATCAGCGCAGAACGCGCCGCTGATCGCGATGGACCGGGTAAGTAAATCTGGCCCATGATTCAATAGAACATCCCCCCTGCAATTGAATGTTATAAAAAAATTTGCATATGACGTACCTGACCTGACAGCGGAGAATGGGTAGACTCTCTTGCAGATGATGAGAGATATGCTAAAGATATGATCCCATGTCACTTGCTCAAATTTTTTATAATACCGCAGGTACACATGACGCCGAAACAATTAATTATATGTGGAAAAGAGTGAAGAAAAGTGCCCAAGGGCAACCTGTTTATATGCCGCGTCTTTGTACATGCTATGGAGATGTCCCAAAATTGCATCGCTATGGACAAGGTCCTTCATGAAATTTACAACTTATTCACTGTATATCTCCTGCAAATTCTACACGTTTTGCATCTTGGCACAAAGAAAGGCATCGTCTACTCTCACAATCATCCGATGTATAATAAGGTCTATTTATGGCAAGATGCTAATCTCTGAGCCACGAAGACACAGAGGCGCATGATTAAGGAGTGGGGAAGAAGAGGATCTATCTACTGTTGGCGGATTTAAACAGTGGGTAGTAGAAATATTTAGGGATATCTTGCTTAACCGCCCTAGGAACAACAGCCTTGTGTATGTAACATTATCCTGTTAAGCCTTTTTATCTCTGTCTAGTGAATATTGGATAGTTTCTCGGTCTCTATAATGGGGGTCTGTCCGTCAACCGCCGGGGGGGGGGGGGGGGGGGGGGGGATGAGGTGAGGGTTCCTCTCCTTTGTTTTTTTTTTTGCTTTTTTTGTTTATTGTTGTTTCTTTTTTTTTTTTCATATTGTCTTCTTTTTTGTCCAAATGTACATGTAATTGGTTTGTATGGGAAAAACAAAATGAAAATGAAACTGTTTTGTTATGATGTGATTTTATCTGTTTTATTATACAACTTGATTACAAAAATACAGGTTAAAAAAAAAAACAAACCATAATAGTACAATCAGGCACTTCTAATTGACTGTTTTTGTCCCCATCATCCTCCCTCAGTTCTTTGTGGGGTGACATGATGGTCACATATACTGATAGAATGCTGTCATCTACTGGCCTCATAACTTAATAAACATAAAAAACATATGCTGGCTATTAAAAAGTTACAAAACCGCAATTTACGCTTGAACATGTCATATTTTTAGGACATAGTTCATTAAATGTAAGTGTGTTGATTTCACTGGGGAGGTTTATTAACACTGCTATATATGCCATTTTTGGTATGAAACAGGACTTGCTAGAGCGATTTGTGGACGCCTGGAGGTGATTGGGCATATGGATCGTTAAATAAAATTTTAAAATGTTTCGATTTAGGTTATCTGACCAAGCGACAAGAATACTCACTAAAACCCGACCACTCAATGCCAACAATTAAAACAAGAGCAGTAAAGACGGCGCAGGTGAAACAACTAGGGAAAACGTCCAAAAACCACAAGTCCCAAAATAACAAGTATTCATTCCATTCACCGCTTCTACGTCCTTTTGAGGTTCACTAACGAATGTGTGCAAAGAATCAAAGGACCATCCAAGTAGACGTACCTTTCCCACCTTGTCTCCAACACACAAGTGGGGGTAAACTCCTTTGCCCCCTCACTTCACTGGGTTAGCGCTTCGCCGGCTTACAGTTTGTTCGTGGAGCTCTCGGTTCACACTAATCTGGATGCAGTGTCCATGTCTTCCGACTGGGAAACCTGCATCTTTCTGCTGTTAGTTCCTTCGGCGCTAGCAACAAATCGCTTCGCTCCCAGAGACGAAAAAACAAGACCAATATGCAACAAGGTTTTTTTCTTCGAAATTCAAAAGTTAATCGATATACTACAAACATAAATGTTAAAAAAAAAAAATAAAAGGCCTTCACTAAAAAAGATTGACGTTTCGGTCCTCCTTGCCTGACTCCGATTGTTTCGCCATTACATTTTATTTCCGGCTAGGAAGAAGGACTTCCGCCTGGTATCAGGTCCTAGGATCAGGGAGTTCTAGCTTCACATGGGAGTGTATAGGGTCAGGTGCAGGGTTCTAGTCTCATTGGATCCGGGTGAATTCCTGGATCAGATTGTTCTCACATCATGACCCATGATTGTCAGAACTGTCGATTTATAAAGACTGTGCTCCTAACCCTGCTGCAATATGGGTTAAGGCCCAGGTGTGGTTTGCTTTAACAAGATAGACGTGTTTTTAACAGCCACGTGCTGTGAAGCTCTGCTCCAGCACCTACCAGGTATGCAACAGAGAACTGTGTCCGGCCCTACTACACCTTGCGCTGCAGCGCTGAAAGCATTAAAACGCCTGCAAAGACTGTTTTTCTCACAGCAAGACATTACGGCCCACCAAAATCCTCACGGCAGAAACCCCCAGGTTTGCTTGCTAAAGCTCCCTCCCCTGAGCGAAAATCCTGCATACAGAGCTTGTGGCCGGAGAAAATTCAGCACACCATAGTCCTTGGCGAGAACAGCCTCAAGCTCCTGCCCTCTGGCGAGAAACTCTCCTACCAGTGAGAAGCCTACGAGTGTACCTCTGAGTCAGCTCATCCGCCATCCAGCATAAGATAGGTTAATCTGGCTTTCTCCAGCTGTGATCCGTTCCTGCTATAGTACCTGTTTCCCACGACCTGTGTCCCTGCTCGACAGCCACAGCTGCGCCGATGACATCTCTGCGTGCCTCAGCATCTACCCTGCAGTTCTCCATTTCTATCTAGCCAGATGTCTCCAGGTGGCAACAGAATCTCCACACTGCTGTTTCAACCCGGCTGATGATGTCCAATGCTGCAGTTCCTGCTCCTATGCCTGCAGCTTGTGATTTGCAATTGTTCCAGAACACACAAGGTACTCCCTGATAGATGTGTATATGTGCTGCTTTGATATTTTTCTACAAAAACGATGAAAGCTGCACCCATTATCCCTAAGACAAGAGACCTACTGAACCCTCACACTTCCACACATTTTTTTAAAAAAGCCAGAACTGACCTGGTCTTCTCCCCAGTGGTGAATGAAAGCACCCCGCTCTGCTGACTGCGGGCAACCTCTTTTCTTTCAAGAACTTGTCATTCACATCAAGGAACCCTTTGTAGTATATATTTTTGCTTTTTCCTTCATCCAGACTGTGCCCAGAATGATTTAATCATGTAATTCGAGCGTTCCTGTAGAAGACTGATAGTCTGATACCTCTGGGAAAGTTTATTTATGTGCAATTATGCCTTCCCGTTGTAGAAACGGGACATTTTTGCTGTGTGCCTAGTTATTGCTCTTCTCGTTCATGTCAAATGAGCTGTGTAATTGCTACTATGTGTAGGGTTGGGTAAACACAGAAGACAGGGGATATGTGTCCCTGAGCTTGTCCCACCTCTGTCCTTCCGATAGCCCCCCCACGCTAAACCCTGGGGCGACTACTTGGAAGATCGAAATACACCTGGATAAGTGGTGGGAAGGGACACAACACAGACTGACAAACAAACACAAAAGAGTGGTAAACTAGCCGAGTCCAACGATAGGGTACGTCAAGAGCAAAATCAGTAAGCAATGAGTCAATGTCAAAAAAACCCTAAGCCGAGTCACCAACACACGATGCAGATACAGAGCAAGACAACCTAATGCAGCGAGGAGTGATGAAGGGATTCAAACACTGGCACAGGTGACTAGTGAAGGCTGCATTTATTGCAGCCAACTCTCCACCTCCAAACCTGATGGAGCTGGAAGCTTCTGGGATTACACTCCAGGTTGCAGAACACCCCAGGCAACCATGCACGAGGTACCACAAGTCCAGCACGTTCCGACACAACTCAAGCGCGAGATCCTTAGCAGCGCTCTGCCCAGGACGAAGGTGGAGTTTTGCGCAGAAGAACCATAGTCCCCAGCATTCTCCCTACGACCTGACACGCATGGCCAAAATAACCCATCTTCCCCCTTTTTATTTTTAAGGAAATGGACTTTTCTGTTTTTTTGCTACTGAAAGTAGCCATCGTGTTTTGTACGTTTCTAAACTTCTAAGCAATGTACCCATTGGGCTGTTTAAGCCAATGTGATGTTTTTCACAACTATAGTTCCAATTGCTATATGTTACTTTGCATTAACCCTTTTATAGGCTTTGCATCCAAGTGCATAAGACTGTGTCGGACCATCTTTGTATTTATGTAAATGTATTTATTTCTGCCTGACAGCAGGCTGATGCCTAAAACCTGAGCTAAGTATTTGTGTGACCTCTGTAAACCATCTTTAGGGGACCAGGGGTGTCTAAGCAGTGATACCTACACATTGAACAATAGGGTAAGACCGTCAGATGGCAGGTATACTATGTATAACATATAATGCATGTACTATATACACTCACCGGCCACTTTATTAGGTACACCTGTCCAACTGCTCGTTAACACTTAATTTCTAATCAGCCAATAACATGGCGGCAACTCAGTGCATCTAGGCATGTAGACATGGTCAAGACAATCTCCTGCAGTTCAAACCGAGCATCAGTATGGGGAAGAAAGGTGATTTGAGTGCCTTTGAACGTGGCATGGTTGTTGGTGCCAGAAGGGCTGGTCTGAGTATTTCAGAAACTGCTGATCTACTGGGATTTTCACGCACAACCATCTCTAGGGTTTACAGAGAATGGTCCGAAAAATAAAAAAACATCCAGTGAGCGGCAGTTCTGTGGGCGGAAATGCCTTGTTGATGCCAGAGGTCAGAGGAGAATGGGCAGACTGGTTCGAGCTGATAGAAAGGCAACAGTGACTCAAATCGCCACCCGTTACAACCAAGGTAGGCAGAAGAGCATCTCTGAATGCACAGTACGTCGAACTTTGAGGCAGATGGGCTACAGCAGCAGAAGAATGGTCAAGACAATCTCCTGCAGTTCAACGAGCATCAGTATGGGGAAGAAAGGTGATTTAGTGCCTTTGAACGTGGCATGGTTTTGTTGGTCCAGAAGGGCTGGTCGAGTATTTCAGAAACTGCTGATCTACTGGGATTTTCAACACACCATCTCTAGGGTTACAGAAATGGTCCAAAAAGAAAAATCCAGTGAGCGGCAGTTCTGTGGGCGGAAATGCCTTGTTGATGCCAGAGGGACTGTGGAGGCTATTTGAGTACAGTGAGAACTCATTGTCATGTTCAGAACCAGTCTGAGATGATTCCAGCTTTATGACATGGCACATTATCCTGCTGAAAGTAGCCATCAGATGTTGGGTACATTGTGGTCATAAAGGGATGGACATGTCAGCACACATACTCAGGTAGGCTGTGGTGTTTGCAATGATGCTCATGGTACCAGGAGCGCCCAAAGAGTGCCAAGAAAATATTCCACACCATGACACCACCAACACCAGCTGAACCGTTGATACAAGGCAGGATGGATCCAAGCTTTCATGATGTTGACGCCAATTTGACCCTACATCCGAATGTCGCAGCAGAAATCAGAGACTCATCAGACCAGGCAATGTTTTCCAATATTCTGTCCAATTTCAATGAGCTTGTGCAAATTGTAGCCTCAGTTTCTGTTCTTAGCTGAAAGGAGTGGCACCCGGTGTGGTTTCTCTGCTGTGTAGCCCATCTGCCTCAAAGTTGACCGTACTGTGGTTCAGAGATGCTCTTCTGCTACCTTGGTTGTAACGGGTGGCGATTTGAGTCACTGTTGCCTTTCATCAGCTCGAACCAGTCTGCCCATTCTCCTCTGACCTCTGGCATCAACAAGGCATTTCCGCCCACAGAAACTGCCACTCACGGATTGTTTTTTCTTTTTCGGACCATTCTCTGTAAACCCTAGAGATGGTTGTGCGTGAAAATCCCAGTAGATCAGCAGTTCTGAAATACTCAGACCAGCCCTTCTGGCACCAACAACCATGCCAAGTTCAAAGGCACTCAAATCACCTTTCTTCCCCATACTGATGTCGGTTTGAACTGCAGGAGATTGTCTTGACCAGGCCTACATGCCTAAATGCACTGAGTTGCCGCCATGTGATTGGCTGATTGAAATTAAGTGGGTCATTACTAAGGGCCCGATTCGCGTTTTCCCGACGTGTTACCCGAATATTTCCGATTTGCGCCGATTGTACTGAATTGCCCGGGTTTTTGGCGCACGCGATCGGAATTTGGCGCATTGGCGCCGGTATGCACGCGACGGAAAACGGGGGGGGGGGGGGGCGGCCGAACGAAAAACCGATGTATTCGGAAAAAAACCGCCGCATTAAAAAAAAAAATGTGTCGCGAAAATTTCACTCACCTTCATCCTGGATAGGCCGGTGTATTCGAGGCATTCCAGCGGGCTTCAGCGCAGTAGCGCCACCTGGTGACGTCGGAGGAACTGCTTGATGAATCCGCCGGACCGAATCCAGTGCAGAGAACGCGCCGTAGGATCGGAGGAACAACCCGGGTAAGTAAATCTGCCCCTAAGTGTTAACGAGCAGTGGACAGGTGTACCTAATAAAGTGGCCGGTGAGTGTATGTCTCCTTATATGTATTGCAGAGTTTTGGCTGTGTCAGCCTATACACATGCATAGGCTGACACTGTGCCTTTAAGATAACGTCATAGACACCATCTTAATGGCACTGCCTGCCGGCAGCCCTGGGGTCCTGAGACGGCCCCGCGCGGGGGAGGGGAGGCAATCATGGGGAAAGGGGGGAAAGATGCGTGTGTGCACTGTGCTTAAATGTCAGGGTACAGTTTATCTAACCTTTAATTAGCTTCTGAACATTCTACTAGTATCTGATATATAGAAAAGAGAGATGAGATAGATGAGAGATGATGAGATCCAGAGATGGTTATAAAACACAATGGCGCTCTAGCTCTGTACATGCCTCCCTTCCGGTAGATAAAGAAATATCTGTCTGTAGCTTGTAGAGAAAGTCTCTGCATGCTGCTGCAGGCAGGAGTGCCTTGTCTGAGCTGGTCTTCATAGGGAAGTGCAGGAGGAAAGAGCACTCTAGTGTGCAGACAAGAGAATTTACTCATGAGAAGAATCCGACCATGTCAGAAGATTTACAGTCGTATCCGGGAAAACCAAAATTGTATTCACCAGGACTGATAGAGACAGGTTAGAATGATATCTCTGAAATGCTGTATTTAATAACAGGGAATTAGAGAAGTGTTTATTTGCTATCCTAAGTATATTTAGGAATCTTGTCTTCATGAGAAGGCCCCTTTAAGGTGAAAATGAGCTGGGTCCTTAAGGGGTTAAGGCCATGAACATTCTGTAAAAACAAACCTACTCAGACATATAAAATGAATGTCAGCTTCATAAAATCTTTCTAAATTTGCTATGTGGGAACATATCCATTAATTCCTGCTGATTCCATGAACTGGAACGTTGTGTACCAACACGGACATTGGGGCAAATTTACTTACCGGTCCATTCGCGTTCCAGCGGCGGCTTCTCGCTCTGGATTCGGGTCCCCGGGATTTATTTAATAAGGTAGTTCTTCGCCGTCCCACCAGGTGGCGCTGCGCGATGAAAGTAAACTATCGCGCCGGAAGCACCGACGTGGACCAGGTGAAGGTAAGCGGTCCTTATGCGACACATTTGTTCGGTTTTAAATGCGGCGGTTTTTCGAATACGCGGGGTTTCGTTCGGCCACGCCCCCCGATTCCGTGCGGCATGCCAGCGCCGATGCGCCACAATCCGATCGGGCGTGGCCAAAATCCCGGGGCAATTAAGTACAAGCGGCGCAAAACGGAAATATCGGGTAACACGTCGGGGAAAAACGCGAATCGGGCCCTTAATAAATGACCCCCATTGTCTTTATCTAGGATGTAGAGTAAGCGGAGAGGATGCGGGGTAAACAATTGATGGACTTTAAATCTTTAAATACTTCATTGTGCAATTTGTAATCTATTAGCTTGAAGTATCACTGTTGTAAAAGGCCTTTTCCTGTATTACTTTCAGATCCATCGACCTCCAGCTAAATTAATTGCTGACATGTCAAGTGAGGCCAATGTAGAGGACAAAAGAAGTTCTTCTTAATCACACGTGAGTTATGGACATGGAATTATTCATCTAAGCAATATGAAACCTGTAAACGACAATTAAGCATTAACATTTATAGATTTGGTTAGAAAGGTCACAGGAAAAAAGAGAACACTATTTTATCTATATTACAGAGGAGGTTTCATTATGCAATTAGGTGATTTTCTTTCTGTTGAGATTTAGTTGTGCTGTTTATGTTACCATTCTGATCACAATACGGCCAGCAAGTGCCATATTGATCAATAAGAATGAAGGATTTAAGAGGTTAATGGCCCAGATTATCAATAGTAATGCAAACTGCACTAATGCGCAGAGTGCACCAGATTATTGAATACTCGCTTAAGGTCTTCAATAATCTGGCAACGCCAGTCGTACTTAAACGGAGTGTTATGGGTTTTTTGTGCAATTAGTTAATGGACGCGCGCCACAATTCTGTTGAGTCGCAATAAAAATATGGTGTACGGTCAGACTCTGCATCGGAACACCCCTTTGTGTACCCCTTGTGAACACCCTAAGTTTTCGGCACAGGCAGACACAATGCAGTCACACCTGAAAAACTGTTGCAGACGTTTCATATAAATACACAGTGCAGCAGTTTGCAAGTTGTATCCAGTGCAAAGTCAAACCTATCACCAGGTCATTTATTGTGAACCTAACACACAGACATGCAGAATCTGGCTGGATCTCATCTTCTTTATTTATTCAAAAGTAATAAAGTCATTAGGAATCAGGGGAGAAAAGATGTGATAAGGTTGCCTTGTTGAGTGTATTTTGACCATGAAGCTCCAAATCTGTTTTTAGCTTGTAACAAGCACTGCCCTGTCTAGGAGACTTTGTGGTAACATTTTCATGCATGGTAATTGATCTAATAGTGTGCATTACTACATAATTTCCACATCTTTTCTTCCAGATAACAGAACATACCATTTTCAGGCAGAGGATGAAGCTGAGGCATTTGTGTAAGCAGATACTTATCTGTGTATATGTTTCCTTTTTGTAAGTGGATTGTCGAAGATGCTTTGTCATGAACTTAGGTTCAGGAAGGGAGCCTGCATGGTCACACTGGACCGTTCTCTGACAGCTATCCACCCTCCAAAACCGAAGCTATTTCAGCAGCTCAAATAGACAATGCCCAAATACAAATATTACATCACTAATTACCGTATATACTAAGTATAACCCAGGTTTTTTCAGCAGAAAAAATTGTGCTGAAGAACATACTTGAGTCAAGAAAAAAAAAATAAAGTAAAACCTCACCTTTGAGACACCCCCAGGAGGTCTTTTCTTCTTCCGTTGGCCGTAACCGTTTTTATATTTTGATTAGATCGGGCATTTTTGGACGCGGCGATACTAATGTGTCTGATTTTTACTGGTATTATGTTTTTATCAGTTTAGGGAAAGGGTGTGATTTAAATTTTTAAATTTTATAATTTTTATTTTTTAATCTTTTTTTTTCTTTTTTTTCCCCTATTTCTTAGACCATCTAGGGTACATTAACCCTAGATGGTCAGATCGCTCCTACCATTATACTGCAATATACTGTTTTGCAGCTCATTCATTACAATGAGCCACTGGCTCATGTAACGAATCTGCAAAAGCCAGTAGCCTGGGTCAAACGAAGACCCGAGGCTACCATGGAAACCGATCGCCGCCCCCGATGACGTTCGGGGGAGCAATGATCGTAATAAAGATGGTGGCGCCCACGCAATGAAGGGGTTAAGGCAAGCACCGACCGCGGTTATTGCGGTGGGGTTTGCTGCAATATGCAAAACAACCCCACCCTTGTATAAGAGGACTCAGTCCGTGAGCCCTCTCTACATTCCTGTACTCTGCACCGTAGAGCTACGGCGCAGAGCGTTAAGGGGTTAAACACATTAAGGCTCTTATAAAAGTGAAGTTTTGATGTACAAAATATACAAAAGGGTATCATAAAATAAACAGACATGCAATGCTAAAATAAACTGTTCCATAAAATAAAAGGGATAAAAACAACTGAATACATTATGTGATGTTATAAGTCTGGTGCCTAGGGAAGCAGATAAAAACAATCAATCTGCGTCCATCTTTTCCTCATAATGTCCCCGCACACACTGCATACAAAGAGACGATAACATTAGCAATGATTTGGGAATGATTTAATTGCTACCTGTTGCTTTTGATACAGTAACAGCAGAGACCTGGATGGAGGTATGTGGCTGAAATATGAATCATTCCACAAATTTATTTCATACAGGGAATTAGCTCTTATTTACCTCTGTAATGGATGTTACTAGAATCAACACTTCCCCCCCCCCCCTTTGACCATTAGGTTTTATGATAGGATATGGTTCTAGTGGATACTGGTTTTATGGCCCAAGCATCCAGGTGTGGTTTAGGCACAAGTAGAGGATTCAAGGGAGGGATGTTTACAGAGGTTTCCCACTATTATGAGGAATGACATGGGTAGATTATGCCATCTAATTTGATTCTGGTGGGCTGCTGGATGGACAGAACCCTTTGTTCCTCAGACTTAAGGTTTTCTCAGAATATCCCCTGCATAATGCCAATATTCAGAGAACTGTGGCACAGCACCATTAACCTGCACAGGCTGTGGTTCTGTAGAACTTTTGGCCAATGCTTGGCGGCTGTATAAAAAAACCTCACTCGCTTTGTTTATATAAATCATTACAAATGGGCATAACCCCACCTGCCATAATATATGTAGGAAAACCCCTTTATTATCATTAAAGAGCACCATATGCAAACAAAAATGTTCATATATATTCAACTTCTTTTGACATTTTAGAGGGACCTTGGGCAATTAGTTTTACCCCTTTGTGACCAAGGGTCATTGGTGCCTAAGGCCCCTTCCACACATTGCACGTCAGGGTGCAATGCGTGAAAAACTGACGTTTTTGGCTGCGTTTTTGTTCCATTTTCCTTGGAGTCATTAGCGTTTTGCGTTTTCACTCGCGTGTGTTTGCGGTTTTTTTTGCGTTTGGTGCGTTCTTCACGCACGTTTTTTAAGTAAATGGGAGACTCCAGCAATTTTTCAAGGGACCAGGTTTCAGAATAAAATGCTTTTGTTTAATGAAAAAAGAAGGTCTTCTGATAAGTTAGCAGATGTATGGAAAATCTGCAATGTCTTCTTTACCACACATTTATTGTTCATCACATTGTATTTTGTTGGCACGTTCCGCGCGTATCTCCCGAAAGTAAGCGAGTGCCGAACATCTGTATCTATTCTACACTGTGTTTCACTGTGTTTTTCACTTAAATAATCCTGTGTTCACTGTTTTTATTCTATTTCAAGTTCTTCCCTGTTGTTTTTTAAATGAAATGCTCGATTCGAGAAGCAGGGGAATTATTCATGTCACCTAGCAACCCATCCGTTTAAAACGCATTGCACTTGCATTGCTTGCGAGGGCAATACGTTTTTGATGCGTCTCCATAGACTTGAATGGGGCGCGTGAAACGCGCGTGAAACGCGCGTGAAACACAAAAGTAGAGCATGTTGCGATTTTGACGCGCGTCAAAACAAACGCAAGCACGCGCGTGAAAGAAAAAGCAAATGAGAAAAGGCCATTGGAAACAATGGGACAGAGTGCAATGCAAGTTCTGCGCGTCAAAAGCACGCGCAGAAATTGCGTGTGAAAAACGTAGTGGGAAGGGGCCTAAATGTCCAGGTGAATTTTGCAGTTCTGTTTCTTTATCTCTTCCCAACCAAGTTCTTTTTTGCTTTGGCAGCATATTCTTTGTGGGCTCGTTTTTATGACCTTCACGTGCTCTTCAAACATACCTTCCCTTTTATATTTGGGTTCGGAGCGATGGTGGGTACCAAATTATATAGGTTTTGTTAGGTTTTAAAAAGGAAAAAACTTATAGACGAAAATTATTTTTTTTAATTTGCCATATTCTGAGCTTTTTTATGCTTTCCGGTACGGAGCTGTGTAGACTGCCAATTGTTTGCCGAAGTGAAAACATTACATTGATTGTCTGTTCGACCTTTTGATCACTTTTTATTTGAATTTCCAAAATGACAAAAAAGTGGCGTTTCAGACATTTAGCTGCTATTTTCCATTATAGGGTTCACTGCTGGGGATAACTGTTTTAATATATTAATAGATTGGGATGCGTTGGATACCTAACATGTTTATGATATTTATTGGATATTAATTTTAAATCTGTACAAAGGAAAGGGTTGATTTGAACTTTTTTCCCCTAGAGTAATTTATCATTGGGCATCTGATTGAACCTGCTCTATGCTGCCATAACAAATAACCATCATAAGTAGAAATTCGTAAATGTTAGTTAGCATAATATTTGTGGTATGATTGTCAGTCTGAAAAGCAGAACATTTTGAATTATGAAAATAGATAATTTTTCCGAATTTTCACCAAAATTTCCATTGTCTTAAATAAAAAAAAAATCACCCCAAATTTTTAACAACATGAAGCACAATAGCTCAAGTGAAATCACTTGGATATGCTAAAATGTTCAAAGTTTATAACCACAAAAGTGACAGAGGGTTGTGTCAGGAAGACTGATTCACATGTGGTGTTTAAATTGCTTTTTGAAAGCAAAACAGCTGAGGAGGAGGAGATTAGCCTACTTACATACTGTAAACATTGTGTGTGTTAAATCAAATGTTAACAGCAATGTAATGAGGCAAATCTCAAAATGCAATGTAAACACCACATGTGAGGGTTAGGGTTAAGAAGCGTAAGATTATATAAACATAAATATGTTTAAATATGTTCGTTGTCAATCGATCACCATTTCCAGGTTCAGAGACAGGTCCAGAGGGTACATGCAGTTTTCAAAGTGTCTTTTGCAGCTCCTCCTGGATGTGTTTTAGCTGACATGCTGGAGTGGGCTTCACCCCGCAGACATGCAATTGTATGGCCAATTGATATTTTGACTTATTAAATTCAGAAAATTTTACATTTTAAATCCCCTTTTTACTTTTTGAGATTTAGTTTAGTGTCTTTTCATATTTCTAGGCTGTTATGTGCTAAGCTCTAACAGATTTAATATATACTTTACCGCAGCCTCATGACATTATGAGACAAGGTTCTGGAACCAATTTATTAGGTCTATGAGAGTTTTCTAGGATTTTTTTGTGAAAATAAGAGGTGTGAATAAGCTGTCACATTTCTATCACAGTATTACAGGGCAATTATGTTTTTTTCTTTATAGATGTTATTTTGTATTGTACTATGATTTACATGGGTGATGCTGTATAGAAAACCCTTATAGAATTAGCATCTGTCAGGCCTATTGGCCCAAATAAAAAATTAGCAGAATATCGGTGTTTTATTACATTTAATAGTAACATGCAAAACATGTTAAAATTGACCAAAAGTTTTTAAAAATGTCTAAAAACCTGGTTGAAAATATCTAACTAGTTATTTCCTCTGCAGAAGACACCTTTTAAATGGTTCTATTTTCATTGTATGGATTCTAATTTGTCAGAAACTTTTTACGATGCTGTTTTATAATGTACAGCATGTAATAATAACTCACCGGCCACTTTATTAGGACACCTGTCCAACTGTCGTTAACACTTAATTTCTAATCCCAATCACATGGCGGCAACTCAGTGCATTTAGGCATGTAGACATGGTCAAGACAATCTCCTGCAGTTCAAACCGAGCATCAGTATGGGGAAAGAAAGGTGATTTGAGTGCTCTTTGAACGTTGATGGTTGTTGGTGCCAGAAGGGCTGGTCTGAGTATTTCAGAAACTGCTGGATCTACTGGGAGTTTCACGCACAACCATCTCTAGGGTTTAACAGAGAATGGTCCGGAAGAAAAAAACATCCAGTGAGCGGCAGTTCTGTGGGCGGAATGCCCTGTTGATGCCAGAGGTCAGAGGAGAATGGGCAGACTGGTTCGAGCTGATAGAAAGGCAACAGTGACTCAATCGCCACCGTTACAACCAAGGTAGGCCAGAAGGCATCTCTGAACGCACAGTACGTGAATTTTGAGGGCAGATGGGCTACTAGCAGCAAAGACCACACCGGGTGCCACTCCTTTCAGCTAAGAACAGGAAACTGAGCTACAATTTGCACAAGCTCATCGAAATAGACAGTTAGAAGATTGGAAAAACGTTGCCTGGTCTGATGAGTCTCGATTTCTGCTGCGACATTCGGATGGTGGGTCAGAATTTGGCGTCAACAACATGAAAGCATGGATCCATCCTGCCTTGTATCAACGATTCAGGCTGGTGGTGGTGGTGGTCATGGTGTGGGGGAATTTTTCTTGCACCCTTTGGGCCCCTGGTACCAATTGAGCATCATTGCAACACACAGCCTACCTGAGTTTGTTGCTGACCATGTCCATCCCTTATGACCAACAATGTACCCAAATTGATGGTCTTTCAGCAGGATAATGCGCATGTCATAAAGTGGAATCATCTCAGACTGGTTTCTTAACATGACAATGAGTTCACTGGACTCAAATGGCCTACCAGTCACCAGATCTATCCAATAGAGCATCTTTGGGATGTGTGGAACGGGAGATTCGCTCATGGATGTTGCAGCCGACAAAGCGGCAACTGTGTGATAGCCATACATGTCACATATGGACCAAAATCTCTGAGGAATGCTTCCAGCACCTTGTTAATCTATGCCACGAAAATTGAGGCAGTTCTGAAGGCAAAAGGGGGTCCAACCCGTTACTAGCATGGTGTACCTAATAAAGGGCGCGTGTGAGTGTATCATGTATGCATATGTGATGGGCTTTGATGGTGACTTATATTCAAGTTCATGATCTATACATGGGAATTGAGTTTGAAACAGAAGTGCACAAGGAAGGACATTTGGCATATTGTAATTAACAAATGTTGCACCTTCTAATTAATAGGGTTGGATACATGGTACTCTACCTACATGCCACACGATTTTTAGGCCTCATTTTCATTTTTTATCTAGATGGATATCAGTGCTTCAGAAACAGTAAAGATGAGCCTTAAATGCATGCCTGTAGTGGACAATGGGGTCAAAGACAACTCGAACCAACTGGCAAAGCGATCATTAATGAGGTTAGGTCCTTACCTGGGGAACAAGGTGTGTTGCGTGATGGGAGCTCCGGTAGTAATCTCCTTCTGTTCTCTTTCATTTTATGGTGTGAATATTTGATTTATGTATATTGCATACTATATGTATACTTGATTCTGACTTTTTGTTTTGTTCTTCCGTTTAACGACAATCAGCTGGGTCATCCACAAACTTAGGAATTGTCATCTGCATTGAGTGTTCTGGGTTTTCCCCCCCCAACCGTGATGTAGGAGGCGCTACTCACGAGTCCGTCTTTGACTCTTGACATTACTGAGCACTTCAGAAATGTGGTAAGAAGCACATTGAATTTGAAAAAATCTGTTTTAAGAGATTGTACCTGTGAGGGGGTGTCCACTTTCAAAACCAAATAGCTCACCGGAATTGAAATATATTCAAAGGAGTAAATGAATACTAGCTAAACAAGCCATGAGAATAACTTAAGTTTTATTGCAAACAAAGTTGTAATAAGAGGTGATGAAACTAGAAAGTTATTGGTGTTGGCCCTAAAATCACTAGAAACAAAATGCGGATCTTCCTCCCCGGGCGGGATACTCCTGACACCACGGTCGATATGATAGTGAATTTTTTTTGTTTAGCAGATGTTTATATCCTGCAATTGTTAGGGTTCGTGTTTGTGCTTATTTTTTCCCAATGTCTTGCTATTTGATGTCTCATAATAGTTTTCTACATGGAGAAGATCAATTATGTTATGGATATCGTCTATGCTACTCTGCCTTAGCTGTGGATATTATATTTGAGGAATTTGATTAGTTTGCATTTAGAGCTCCGGTTACAAGATGTACTGCGTCATTGATGAGGGCCAGAAGCCTGTTGTGAGTTTTGGTATTAGCGGTGCGTGGTCTGCCTCATCTTTTTTAATTGTTTCTATAATCTCCATGTGTGGTTTCTTTCTGTTGTGTGTATATTTTTTCAATTATAAAAATAGATTCGGTTTTTTTGCTACATGACAGGTCTTTTTACCATTTTCCATGATTTTTTATGTAGTGTAGCTTATCGCAATTATTTGATGGGACAGAGGTTCCATTTTCTGTAGCGTGTAAATAATTAAAAACGTGGTAGATGAAGTGGGCAGAGGCAACAAAAAAATGATACTATTCACCCTAGATCACCTTGGGGGTAGGTCCCTTCCCACTCTGTGATGTGAATAAACTCCCGCCCTCTAAAAAAGGGTGGGTCCGTTACATCTCACCCCTTAACGGACTGCCCTAGTAGCTCCTTAGTTATTAGTGCATGCTACTGATGCGTTTCGTCATTGCAGTAGACCAGGGGTCCAAAAAGACGGCTTGTGGACCGTTTCTAATTAATGGTTGCAGGGACAGCATAGGACATAATTAATTATGAGGAGACAGCAGATGAAATAATAATTAGAGGGCAGCATAGAAAAAGTTAATGGTGGAAGGGAACGTATAGGAAATATAACTGGTGGAGGGGACAGCATATAAATAATTACAAGTGGGGGGCATAGGAAATAATTAATTATGAGGGGCAGCTAAGTAATACCCCTTTCTCGAACATTTGACGATAATAGTATGCATCGCGGGGGAAGTGTGTTGCGCAATTGCAGTAGTATTATGTAATCTTCCGGTGGCGCCAGTTCTGAACAGAGCTGGCACCAGAAAGCTTCGGGTGTGGCTATATATAATTAGCTACACCACGCCTCTACACCGCGCACGGAGATTTACTCAATCGCGGATGTTAACCCCTAAATGCTGCGGTCGCGTTAACTGAGTGGTGTTAGGGAATTGACAAGAACGGACCCACCGGGGCTTACGGGGGGTCCGCTGCTCGATCACGAGCCCAGACTGCCAGTGCCCGGGGATGCGCGATCTTTCTCGGGGCCGGGTTCCCTGCCTTCTATATTACACTGTGTAAAGTGAAAGACTAGCTTGAACAAGCGATCAGTGGATGCTTGTTCAAGCTACTGTGAAAAGGAATAAAAAGTGTAAAAAACATTAAATAAAAATTAAAAATTTTAACTAAAAGAATTAAAGTTAAAGTCCCTAAACACAAAACATTCCCTAACACATGTAATAAAGTAAAAAACCCACAAAATCGCCAAAAAACCCCACATTATTGGTATCGCCGCAACTGTAACAATCTGTTACACATAGTCAGACGACATTATTCGGGCCCGCTGCTCGGAAACGCCGTAATAACAAACACACAAAAACTCGCCCCAAAGAATGAAAATTTTCATGAAAATCCCTTCACCAAAATGTTCTAAAAAGGATCAAAAATAGTTAACCATTGAAAGGAAACTCCTCACGTATAAAAAACTAAGCCTACTAAACAAGCTCTGTCAACCAAAAAAGATTGAAGTTATGTCTCAAAAGATGGCGAGCAAAAAAACCAAGGAAATGAGATTTCCTCATATATTAGTTTTTTTTCCAGTTATAAAGGTAAAAATAAATGAAAAAAAACTATATAAATGAGGTATCAGTTAACTAGTAGTAATTGTAGAATAAAGAGAAATATAATATTTTAGTGTACGGTGTAGACCCCAAAATTAAAAAAGAAAAGGAAACCAAAATTGACAATTTTTTTCCACCCAGAAATTCAAAGAGTTAATAAAAGTCTTCATCAAAAGCTAATGACCCACACAAAAATGAAATTTTGTAAAAGTGCATCTCAAATATAAGCCCTGATAGCCAAATTGCAAAAAAAATAAAGATTGTGATGCCAATAGAAAGTGACTTAATGAATAATCTGCTTGAATAGCGCATTCCTTCGAGACCTGGCGTGTGCTCTACAGCAGGTTACCACCACCATATGGGGTAGTGTCTACGCGGGAGGTGAGGATTGTATCAAATTTTGTTCGCGTTTGGTATGTTATCCACTGAAAATTTGTCTAGATTTTTTGAAAACACATAATTTAAAAATATTTTACTTCAAAATTGTATCCAATTTTGTTTTAACCATGTAAAACAATTAAAGTGGTAAACAACCTTATAAGAGTGTTTACGTTACATGAGGAGTGTGAGTTTGTACTTAATGGGTAATTATGGGGTTTTACTTTTATTTAGGCCTCGCAAAGGGACTTGAAACCTGAGGTTTAAAGGTCCCTCAATAGAGGGATTTTGTGTTTTGTATGAAATGTTGAACATCGAACCTAACGTTCAAAGCCCATAACATCCTACAAAAATAAAAATGCCATAAAGTAAAATTCGGGAATGTTAGTTAGTTACGTTTTTTGCTGGGTTTATGACTCAGTGTATGGAAAAAGAGAACATTGTGAGTCGAAAAATCGAGAATTTTCCAAAATTTTCACCAAATACTTCTGATTCTCATAAAATAAATGCCAAACATACCACCAAATATTTTCAACTAACCTTAAAAGACCAATGTGTCACGAGAAAAACAATTTCAAAAATCACTTGGATATGTTTAAGAAGCGTTCGAGTTATAAAAAAAACATTTATAGGACACAGGGAGATTTGAAAAACTGGCAGTTGTCAGGAAGGTGAATTGGCTTCGGCGTTTAAGTGGTTAATGGGTCGGGGGGCAGCATATCAATAATGACGGAGAGAGGGGGCCAGTATATTTAATAATTATGGACCCGATTAATTAATTAATTGGGCCAATAAATAAATAATTTCAAAAGGGTCAGTATGTAAATAATTAATTGAGGGGAGGCCAAGTGTGTAGTTTTGGGGGATGTAGACATGTACGCTTATTTATGTTTTAAATTATAGTCCGGCCCATGAGAGGGACAGAAACAGCCCCTATGTAAAAGTTTGGGGACCTCTGAATTAGACAGATTTCAGAGGGATGCAATGCAAAAAAAAAACAGAAGGAACATATGGAATAAATTAAAAGCAGTGGCAACTTCAACCCTATAGGGAACAAATCTACATTCACCAAGGAAAGGACTCCTCCGCCAATATATTATGTGGGGAGCCGTTAGTCAAGTGTGAGCTGCATGAATGTGCTCAGGGGAGTGGCATCATGGCCAAAGACGCCAGGCATGCACACTAAAGGCTGACAGAGGTGGCATGATTGGTCACTCCTCCCTTGACGTCCCATTCATGTGATACCCCGAGACACTTCAGACAAGGAAGTCGTGTGTCTGGAGTACGATGACAACAGCAGATTGGGAGGTGACAAAATAGGGAGTTTAGTGACCTTAGAAACACAGAGTCCTGGATAGTGTGGCAGGGAATCAGAAAAGACAGTAAACTTTTCGGGCTGCAGAAAATATATGTAAAATAACACAGAAGAGATGTCTGAAATTATGTCTCAGACTCCATCATTGTATAAAATTAAGTGAAATGAGGCATGATCTCAGAATTCCCAGAGACAGTAGCCCGAGTGCTATTGTTATCAATTAAAAGAATATACAGAGATTGCCAGAATCGTTTTTATGTAAACCGGGAGCCGTTACTAAGTAACTCGGCCGCGTCATTGGATTCGGCAGTCATTGACCCTAATAGGTCCGCTTTAATGTTATGTCCTTTATGTTTTCATATTTAATTTCTGAATGTCATTATGTCTAATATTCTCTTTTTTTCAGATTGCAGTGTCATTGGAAAATACAAAATCTAATGACATTTTGAAGAAGTTTCTCCCCGCCCGAGTCTAAACCAAACCCCAGCAGTGATATGTGATTGTGAGTACAGTAATCCTTTCAAGATCAGTCTGTTTTATGTCAGAATTCGTCGTAGTATGCCAAAATTTTGACTAAAAAAACCGTGCACTAGACAAAGGTTTCATAAAGGTTGTAGAAATAAGTGATGAGTGCCTAAAATGGGCGTGTCCTCTGTAAAGAGGGCATAACTCATATAAGGGAGCTTGGACACAGAAAAGAAAATTGTGGGGGGTTTTTTAGCACTGTGTTTGGGGCCCGGCTCACGTTAGCTTTTATGATTGCCAATTTATGAACAAAAACAATACTGTAGAAATCAAATTTAGTATCTCCACTTTTCCAGGAATAACTTCTGTAATTTCTTTTGTATTTGGATGAGTCTTATTTTTGTGAAAAGTGTTTCTCGTTTCAGTGGCACATTAGGGGGCATGTAGTTTTTTTAATCCTTTTTAGAAAGGATTTTTTTGTGAAGGTATTTATGAAAATATATCACAGGTTTTGTAGATCGGCAATACCAAACAATATGTAGGATGATGTGTTTTTAATACTTTTTTTTAAAGTATAAGATGTTTGTACAGGATAAAATAATTGCAATACTGGCGTTTTGCAAGGACAGAAAATTGCGATTATTTCAGGACTAGATGGAAAAAAAGTCACTGATAACCCTCACCCAGTGGGACACATTTACTAGAATGGTGCAAACTGCCCTGCGTGCTGCATGTGTATATGCAGGGTGCGCCAGGATTCATGATTTCTGGCCACTTCCTGAAACTGGCCGACCGATGTGCACCACTTTTGTCTGGTCTAAACCCGACGGAGCACCAGAAAAACCACTAATTTGTGTTGCATGGTGCTAGTAGATCCTGTGTGTGCGACACATTTGTGGTTTGCAAACACTTCTAAATACCTTTGCAAGCAGTTGCGTTAGATAGACTGAATGTGCAAAGTCCGACAGAAAAACTGGTTGCAAATTTGCAAAGCCTTAGTAAATGTTCCCCCAGGTGTCTTTTCTTCAGAAAACTGTCCAAGCTCTTTGCAGATCGTGAATGATCCATTTTTGTAAGCAAAGTTAGGACTTCTGTGTAGTTATTCTGTGTCGTAATGGGCTTCAGGAAAGATTACATCACTACAAATATGTTGAACGGACAGGAGATTTGTGGACAGAGAAAGAAGCAGAATTGTTATGGAATAAGGCGAAGCAATTTCAAACAGCATGACTTGATGGCCTACTGCATTGCATAGCGATTGGGGCACCAGAGCATGAGGTAACCTCTTGATCCCATGGACAACCAGGTACTTAATGACACCTATTAGAAAATACTAAAAACTGAATCGCAGGGATCTGTCTCTAACAACATTTCTAACTGTATTGTGGCCGTATTTTCAAAGGAATCATGTGGAGTATCCTTCACCTTGCTGTCTGTGTGATTGTGAGTGAGAGGAATTCCCTCCAAGAGTGGTTTGCTAATTTCAGAACAGGTTATGTTTAGATGCATCTAGGCATGTCACTTCCATTTCAGTAATACAGCTTCTAGGATTGTAATTGAGCTTCTTTGTTCATCTTTGGTTTACTTGGCTTTCACAGGAGGAGTGCTAGAAAGGTACAGACAGATGGAACAAACAGTGCTGCATTAGCAGTCAAAATATAATAGAACCGAGATATGCATTCGGCTTCTCCTGAGAGCAAAGGCATACTGTGAATACTGGTCAGCACATGTACTGTTTGCCTTCAATGGTCAGGATCAGTCCAGAACCTGATGTATTAATAAATATCCAGCTTTACACATCTGTTTTAGGTCCCTCATGCACATGAACATTGGTTTGGGCCATGTGCAGACCACTGTTGCAATGGTTAGCACATGACTCATGGGGCATATTGATCAGGACCTTTGAGCACCGCCATTGGCGCAGAGGCTGAAATAATCGGCAAATGATGCTTATTGCTTAGCTTTGCGATTAGTTTCCCAATCCGCCACCTTTCACGCCAGTGGGGGCGGAAGGGGAGTAAAGGGGGGTCGAGCCGCCAAGCGGGGGCGTTGGCCGGATGGGAGTGGGCCAGGGCGCGAGGGCGTTACTGTCCCTGCGTCTTGCGCACTCGCTGCTGCCAGCGACCTTTTCATACGTGAAAAGTCGCGGCTGTGTTTTTTTTAGGATCAACGCTACGCTAAGAGCCCGTACATCAAGAGGCAGAAGCCCTTCATGTCGGGCTGACGGAATTTGCAGCGGAGGGGCTCTGTGCGCCAGCGTATATAAATATCCCCCAATGTATTTATATGGGCTCACACCTGGCACTTTAGTTTTATGGCTATGTACAAGGACAATGAGGCAGTCCTCTTCCATCGTATTGGCACATGAGCAGAGCTCCCCTACTAATAAAAAAGGGCTGCAAACAAGGGGAGCACTGTCTATGTTCGTTGCCCTGTGAAAAGGCGCCTTAGTGTAAAGAACATTTTTCACAAGGGTCAAATTTAATACCACCTTGTGAATTCTATAAAAACCCCCCCTTTTATGTAAAACAATGATTGTCAAGTTGGGTATATAATAGAAATAGCATTTACTGTTGGTGTGTTAGACCAGGATGGATTTTAGATCTTCGAGAGCAAACATGTTTTTTTTAAAAAACACCATCAATGAATTACAGAAAGTTTCCTAAACCGTAGGGGGGTAGCACCAACAATGGTTACAATTGAGCTGGTGCATACTAAACGATACATCAGCAAACCAACAGAAGACAACGATGCACCAATTAAAGTCATCTTACAGTACAATATCAATTGTATGATGAATCCCAAAAAGAGAAACAGTAAGAAAACATTTAAAATCACTTAAAAACTGTATATGTCACATGAAACACACCTGGAAAGGAAACCCCCCAGCACTCAATGGTGCCCAATAATTCCTTCCAAACACATCTATAATCAATTGCTGCAAGTGAACAAGTATGTATGTCACCAAGAAAGAAAAGATATGAATAGTAGACAAGTATGTTATACCGCATGCAAACATTGCCACATAGAAAACAAGTAGATAGTACAATCAATGAGTAGTGTAGGAAAAGGATACTCTCTAGTAAATAAAAGTGCAACACAATTGATGCCGTCCCCTAAAGTGAAGTGCTAAGGCATTCGGCATGTAACCAAAAAAGGGTTAAGGAAGCGCCTGTACAAAGTTTTGGTGTGATTACCCATAACGGTGGCTGGCAATCCGGGGGGCATACGGTGGAGGGAGGAAGGCAGGGCGGTATGAGGCTTCCCACGCGTTTCGTCGCTCTAGGAAGTCACCCTAGAACGAACGAAACGTGTGTGCAGCCCATACACTTGTGATTGGCTGAGGGACCAACCCTATATTTGCTGTGACTATCACAGATAATGGGGCACATTACTTAAAGGTGGTCTTGTCGCGATCCCCCGATCCAGACGGTCCGCGAAGATGAAGCTCCGTCTGAGATCATGCTATGTCGCTTTCCGCTGGGTCCGTCGGAGTTCACCTTTTCTATCCTTTTGTAGGTGAGTGCATATCTTGTGACACACTTTGAGATGTTTTAAATCCTTAGATGAGGCCCTATTTCTATCTGGTTGGGAGGGGAGGCCCTATTTCTATCCTGGGGTGGGGAATGAGGCCCTATTTCTATCCTGGGGTGGGGAATGAGGCCCTATTTCTATCCTGGGGTGGGGGGTTAGGCCCTGTCTCTATACGCCCAGTAAGCATTCCGCCCTACTCATATACACAAGCACTCAGTAGCCACCATACAGCTGTGACGGCTACAGCCGCAGTTACACGCCGTACATGGAGCTAAGCCGTATATGGCTACAGCCGCAGTACACAGCCGTACATGGGCTACAGCGCGCAGTAACACACCATACATGAGCTACAGCCCGCCGTACACACACCATACATGGAGCTACAGCTGCAGTTACACAGCCAATACATGGAGCTACAGCTGCAGTACACGCCGTACATAGAGCTACAGCCGCAGTACACAGCCGTACATAAAGCTACAGCCATACATGAAGCTACAGCCATACATGAAGCTACAGGCGCAGTACACAGCCAAACATGGAGCTACAGACGCAGTACACAACCACACTTGGAGCTACAGCTGCAGTACACAGCCGTACATAGAGCTACAGCCGCAGTACACAGCCGTACATGGAGCTACAGCCATACATTAACTACAGCCAACATGGAGCTACAAGCCGCAATACACAGCCATACATGGAGCTACAGCCACAGTACACAGCCGTACATGGCTACAGCCGATCATGGATCTAACAGCAGCAGTCAACACCAGCCAAACATGGAGCTACAGTTGCATAACACAGGCCATACATGAAGCTACAGGCGCAGTACAACAGCCAAACATGGAGCTACAGACGCATACACAGCCACACATGGAGCTACAGGCGCAGTACACAGCCACACATGGAGCTACAGCCGCAGTATACAGCCGTACATGGAGCTACAGCCACAGTACACAGCCATACATGGAGCTACAGCCGATCATGGAGCTACAGCAGCAGTACACAGCTGTACATGGAGCACTTCGCAATACGGCCATACATGAAGCTACAGGCGCTACACAGCCACACATGGAGCACAGGCGCAGTACAACAACAAAAGTCATACATGGAGCTACAGGCGCAGTACACAGCCACACATGGAGCTACAGGCGCAGTACACTGAAATATATAGAAGTTTTCCCAGCGATGATTGGACACAGTTTGTGGCATTCACACTGCCATTGTGGGGACGCATATTTGGCTGCAACCATGGCTGAATGCTCCAGTTATGTAATGGACTCGATTCTGGCTCTGGTATCTAATGTTTGATAGAACGTGTTTTAAAACTTCACTTAGGAGTAGTCTGTAGTCTTTCTTATTACATGAATTTCTCTGGTGGGCCAAGGTACACCAGTCCGACCTGGCTACAGTATTAACTTAAGGGCTGATTATTATTGGCATGCCCCACTTTTAGTTTGTTATTTTTTACAAAATCTAAAATATCCAATAAATTTAGTTCCACTTCACAATTGTGGTCCCCTTGTTGGTTGATTCTCACCAGAAAATTACAATTTTATCATCTTTATGTTTGAAGCGTGAAATATGACAAAAGGTAGAAAAGCTCAATGGGGCCGAATACTTTCGCAAGCCACTGTATGTATGTTTTTTTTGTGCAAAAACAAGGTTATTGTCCCTACTAAAATAATGGAGACATACTCATAGCTAACTAAACATGCATGTAACCCTGTGTTCGAAACAAATAAGGTGACAGAAAACCTTTTGTTCATTTTCAGTATTCAGCTTCTTTTGTGCTCTTTTATATGGAGAGTATAATGGAAATGCATGTGTGAACTTGGCCTTAATATAGCCTGCATTAGTAAAATAACACAACTTGTACAGTTTTTATGTATATAAAATGTTTCAGCTAAAATCAAATATCACAAGTATCTAAATGCTGTTATTTGCTCATTTGTATACACAAACACAGTGACATTACAAGGGCACTATATTATGTACATCAATGTTTCTCAGTTGTCCTACAGTAACAGAGGTACCCTGTACACAAATTCAAAGAACCCCAAAGCTATAAACAAAACTTTGGTCAACTAAAACCATAAAATATTGGGGGGGGGGGGGGGGCGGGGGGGGGGGCATGGTACGTGCAGCCCGCTGCGGGGTGACATAGCACGAGCTGCATGGAGCTAGGTGGAAACGATGTGGCGTGCCTAGAGTCAATCCTCTCCTCCGCTTCTGACATCCGCTTGCCGACACTTGGGCAGCGGAGCTTGAGTGTGCTGCTCACAATCTGGCCCAGAATCAGCACAATGGCAATGGAGGCAGAAGGAAACTAGTGCACCCCTCGCCGACCCCTGGAGGAAGGTGAAGACTGCGTGGCTGACCGGGTCAAGCAGCTGTAACAGCGGTGCTCTCCATACCTGAAGACCGGCGGTGAGCTCGGTGGTCGGGCTTTTTGTGGATCCTTCCTGGCTTGTTTGCCCATTGAAACAGGTGTCATATTTCCTTCCCGGCCTCCGAACGATCTGCAAACTTCTGTGACTGGGGGCGCTGCTCAGCTGAAGATAAACCGGCGGCTCGAGGACCTTTGCACTGCTTCTACTGAAATTCTTCAAGAGCAAGGATATATGGAAGTGGTGAGATAACTCTATGTGTGTGGCTATTTCCAGTGAATTAATTTGAACAAGTGTCTACGATTTCACTCCCAAGGCTGTGGGTGACTGCTTACCTTCCTCTATGCAATGCTTGTCTCCAAGCCGATCTCTCCCCAGCCAATACTAACTATTTAACATTAACCTATGCTGACTGTGAGTTCTGCTCTGCCGCAACCTCAGTCCTTCCTATAAGTGGCATTATTGAATACCATCTCTTAACTGGCTGTGTTCAACCCTGCAATAATAACTAAGGAACCTGAATGTACTGCAGGTGTTAATTTTGTAGATCTTGACCAGTACTGAGGGAAGCTCTTCTGATTTGTGTATTATGAACTGCTGTGGCGCCTAAGATTTAGCACTGAGATTGGTGGCCTGGAAGAAGACCTTCTCCCTCCGGACTCTATATCTGCTTCTTTACCCTAACTAACACTATTAAAGAAATGTGTGACTAACCTGCTTTGAGACATTGCCAGCATTAACTCAACTAACTGACTCTTTCTGCCTAACGGGTACTGTATAATAACTAAACTCTGGACTGATTCTAAACCTTACTCCACTTCGGATTTTGTGTCGCTGAGGATATTAACCATTGGACTTTGCTTGGGCCACTGTAGATTGTTTACTAACCTATTCTATATTAACCAAAGTGGTGTACACATTTTGTCCTGAGGGAAGCGCTTTTGAAAAATTTATTTATATATATATAAATATATATTTTTTTTTTTCGTTTTTGTTTTTTGGGGGTTTTTTCTCTTTTTCCTTTTCTTCTCCCTCTGACTTAAATTTAAAAAATGGGAAGCAAGAGGCAGCAAAAAAAGTGTTACCAAGGCTGGGCTCTCAGATGTAGGTGGTTCACCTGGAGGCAAAAAAAAGATGGAAAAATGGAGAGATATTTGCAGTCCCCAGTCGCCCCTCAGACTAATGGAAGTAAGAATGAAGAGAGGTGCAAGGCTGCAGCGGCCTTGCAGTTACCCGTTGAGGATGCTAAATCCACTGCTGAGGATAGCATAGGAGGGAGCGATGACGGGGAAGCGAGCATTTCTCTGAAAGATATTTCAATGCAGATAACTCAATGCCTCACAGCGGTGGGTAATGTGTTAAAAGAGATAGGAGGATTAAAGAGTGAAGTGGCCCTGGTCAGGGAAGACTTAAGTAAACTTAGGGTTAGAACAGAGGAGGTGGAGGAGCGAGTGTGGAACATGGAGAACTCGATAGCTGACCTCACGAAAAGGGTCAAAGAACTAGAAAAGAGAGAGATGTGGAATCCCAACACAAGCTGATAGATCTGGAGAACCACTCCAGAAGAAATAATCTCCGCTTAGTGGGGTTCCCAGAAGGGTTGGAGGGAAAGGATACCACTAAGTTTGTAACAGAGTGGATAGAAGCCACTTTTCCTGAGGGGACGTGCACCGGGATGTTTCTGGTGGATCGCGCCCATCGGGTCCTAGCTAGGGCTCGCCCGGTGAGGGCACACCCCAGAAACATCTTGGTGCGGCTCCTGTCACCAAGAGATAGGGATAACATCCAAAAGGCTGCAAGATCTATGGATCATTTGAAATTTAATAATGCCCCAATTATGGTTTTCCCGGACTACCCGCAAGAGGTACAAAAAAACGAGTTAGCTATGCTAGTCTTAAAAAAAGGTTAAAAGAGAAGGGGATTGCCTACTCGCTGCTGTATCCAGCCGAGTTTAAGGTATTGCATGAGGGGAAAGCACTTTTCTTTGAAGATGTAAAGGAAGCAAGTGGGTGGAGAGGGTCTTAAAAATCTAGGCTACCAGGCGGGGACGTCGGCCCTAGCTATGATATTGCTCTAGGATGAGTCTAGGGTTACTTCACTCTGGACAATGGGAAGGGGGTGGAGGTAGAGGGGGGAGGGGGTAGCCTTGGCGGCTGGCGATGGACGGAACATCAGAGAGCCTATAGGGGCCACGTATGAGCCTTTTTCATTGTTAAGTTGATATGTTAAAAGTACTATCTTGGAACGTACATGGCCTCAGAGATAAATTAAAGAGAAAATCTGTTCTTGATCTATGTTGTTCATAGATTTGTCTACAGGAAACGCAACTCATAGGGAAAATTGCAAGAGGATGTATAAACCATGGCTTAGTCACTATTTTCACTCCACTTTCTCATCATATGCACAAGGGGTGAGCATTATGATAATTAAAAAAAGCCTATTTTGAAAAGCATAAGGTTAAGATAGACCCGCTAGGCAGATATGTTATTTTGCAAGCCTCTTTGAATGGTGTTAGAATGGTGTTGGTAGGTATTTACTCTTCCCAGTGGCACCATTGGAAGTATTGGTAGATATTGTAAATCAACTGGGGATGTATGATGGGGTATCTACCTACTTGATTTTACCTACCTACCTATGCCATTTTAATCACATAATGAATGCGGGCTTGGATAGATGTAAAGTTAGCCAACAGGGCATAATATCGGGCAAAGCCAATACAATATTTGGTAGACTGGTTGCTGAATTAGGCTACAGAGATATTTGGAGGGAGAGGCATCCTGAAAAGAGAGCCTATACCTGCTATTCCAAGACATGTGCATCTCTTTCCAGGATTGATATAGTTCTGGTGATCGAATTCGGATATGAACTGGTGAAGGAGAGGCAGGATGTTAGGATAGTATGGGACGCAATGAAGGTGTACTTGAGGGGGCTCACGTTCTGTTTTATAAAAAAAAGAAGAAGGCGGGCCCTCCAACTATTTAAGGACAAGGTAGTGGAACTGGAGGATAAGCTCTTGCACAACCCTTCCGAGGAGAATAAGAGTTTGTGGTTAGAAGCACAGGAATGCCTTAGGAGATATTGGGGGTCATTTACTAAGGGCCCGATTCGCGTTTTCCCGACGTGTTACCCGAATATTTCCGATTTGCGCCGATTGTACCTGAATTGCCCCGGGATTGTGGCGCACGCGATCGGATTGTGGCGCATCGGCGCCGGCATGCGCGCGACGGAAATCGGGGGGCGTGGCCGAACGAAAACCCGACGTATTCGGAAAAACCGCCGCATTTAAAAACCGAAAAAGTGTCACTTGGGGAGCGCTTACCTTCACCTGGTCCGAGGTGGTGCATTCCGGCGCAATGAGATAAATTTCAGTGCAGCAGCGCCACCTGGTGGACGGCGGAGGAACTACCTTCTTAAATCCCGGACGGACCTGAATCCAGAGCAGAGAACGCGCCGCTGGATCGCGAATGGGCCGGGTAAGTAAATTTGCCCCATTGTCTCGAGAAAGCTACTTGGGATGTTAAAAGGCAGAGTCAAAAGGCTATTCAGGGACATTACATATCAATGAAAAACCTGGCAGATTTGTTAAAAAGCCAGAATAAAAAGAACTCCATCGGAGCAATCAAAGGGAAAGATGGAATATTGGTGACATTTCAGGAAGGGATCAGAGAAGAGTTTAGATTGTTTTTTGAGAAGTTGTACTCCTCTGAACTGACGGTGGGGAAAAAGGAAATAAATAAGATCTTGTCTGAGGTCCCCGTACCGAGGTTGCCAACAGAGGAGAGGGATGCCCTGGAACGCCCCCTGCAGTTGGAAGAGATGATCGAAGCTCTGAAAAGCCTTCCCAGGGGGAAAGCTGTGGGCACGGATGGGATACCACCAGAGGTACCTCTTCAGTACGCGGAAGTAATACTTCCCTTTTTATTGAAGGTGTTCAACCATTCAGTGTCTGTGGGCCCATTGCCCCAATCAATGAGGGAAGCAATCATTGTCTTGATCCTCAAGGAGGGGAAATGCCCCACAGACCTCAATGCATACCGGCTGATCTCCCCGCTGAACTCCGACAATAAGTTGTTAGCCAAAATACTCGCAACAAGGTTGCAGAGGGTGGTGCGTCTAGTGGTTCATGGCGACCAGTCGGGGTTCAATGCTGGGAAGATCGGTCAGGGATAATATCTTACAAACATGGTGGTGTATGCAATGCCCGAGTGAGGCGGCGGGATGCCACACAGTTGTCTCACTGGACGCGGTCAAGGCATTTGACCGCATCGAGTGGGACTACATTTGGCTCGTGTTGAGGAGAATAGGCTTTGGCCTGCAGTTCTTCAACTGGGTGAAGCTTCTATATGGGGGGGCCTCGGCCAGAATAAGAATACATGGAAAGCTTCTCAATTTAGACTGGAATCGAAGACCACATGCTCTCATCCCGAGGGGTTATATTTCCCGGGGTCAGGTGGTAGCACCTTCCCAATCCACGCTTTCAGCTGCATTACAGGAACATCTTGGACAATCACCATATCACAATGTTAACTGTGGCCTTACCAGCAGTGGCTAAGCCGCAATTACTCAATTTCCAAGTTCTAGAAACATCTAAAGAGATTAGCGTCTCCCTTACGGTCGCGACATGTAAGGGCGTATTGCAGCTGCTCAGCCTTCCCATGCATGGCGGGGTGTTGCAGAAACCCTTGCGAATGAACAAGCGCCACAACGACTCGGCTATGGACTGGGATGGGAATGTAGGCTAAACCTGTCCAGCAGCATAAAGAACTCGATGGTCCAACACTCTGACAACTGTAGCGGGTTGCAAAGATAAAGTGCACTTTAGGGTAAGTTGGGCTTTGCGCAGGTAGGGAGCCAAACGCCCACGGTCTGGCTTTTTCACCGGGATGGTCGTCGAAGGACAAAGAAAGAATCATACAATTGGTAGCTAACTCCTTAAACCAACTGTTCTTGAGGAAAGGTGGGGTGTCATGTCCTGTAATCCACATCATTGCACCCAAGGCCATGAAATTGTCCAAAACATGTCACCTAGGTGGCATAAATCATCAACATGACACTCACCGGCCCATATTAATGAGGTACACCAGGCTAGAAACGGGTGGGACCACTTTGCATCAGAAACTGCATCAATTTTCGTGGCATACGGATTCTACAAGGTGCTGGAAGCATCCTCAGAGATTTGGTCCATATGAAATGGTGGCATCACACAGTTGCCGCAGATGTTGTCGGCTGCAATCCATGATGCGAATATCCCGTTCACACATTCCAAAGATGCTCTTTATGGATTGAGATCTGGTGATGTGAAGGCCATTGAAAGTGAATCATTGTTCATGTTAAGAAACCAGTTGAGAGGATTCCGCTTATGACATGGCGCATTATCCTGCTGAAAGTAGCCATCAGATGTTGGTACATTGTGGTCTAAAGGGATGGACATGGTCCAGCACATGACTCAGGTAGGCTGTGGCATTGCAACGATGGCTCAATTGGTTATACAAGGGGCCAGAGTGCAAGAAAATATTCCCCCAACACCATGCCACCACCACCACCAACTGAACATTGATACAAGACAGGAGGATCCATGTCTTCATGTGTTGACGCAAAATTCTGACCTCCACTCGACATGTCGAGCAGAAACGAGAATCATCAGACAGGCCAACGTTGTTCCAATCTTCTACTTGTCACATTTCGATGAGCTTGTGCAAAATGTGCATCAGTTTCATGTTCTTAGTGAAGGAGTGGCACCGGTGTGGTACTTCTGCTGGCGTAGCCCATCGCCCAAAAATTGACGTACTGTTCGTTCAGAGTGAATTTCTGCCTACACTTGGTTTGTAACGGGGGTGCGAGTCACTGGTGCCTTTTTATAAGCTGAACAAGTCGGCCATGTTCCTCTGACCATTGGGCATCAGCAAGGCATTTCCGCCCACAGAACTGGCCGCTCCACGGATGCTTTTTATTTTTCGGACCATTCTCTGTCTAACCCTAGAGAGGTTGTGCGTGAAAACTCCCAGTAGATCGCAGTTTCTGAAATAACTCAGACCAGCTTTCTGGCCACCAACAACCAGCCAGTTCAAAGGCACTTAAATCCCTTTTGTCCCCATACTGATGCTCGGTGTGAAATGACGGAGTTGTTTGACCATGTCTACATGCCTAGATGCACTTGAGTTGCCGCCATGTATTGGCGGATCTAGAAAATTAAGTGTGTAACGAGCAGTTGGACAGGTGACCTAATAAAGTGAGCCGGTGCAGTGGATATAGTACTGCATGATATGTATACCATAGGTTACCGCCATTGACGGATCTTACCCTATTGTTCAATGTGGAGGGTATCACATGTAGGACACCCTGGTCCCCTAAGATGGTTTTTACAAGGTCACACAAAAATACCTTAGCTCAGTGTTAGCTCAGCCTGCTGTCAGCAGAAATAAATACATTATATAAATACAAAAGATGGTCCGACACAGTCTATGCACTGGGATGCAAAGGCATAAAAGGTGTTAATGCAAAGTAACCATATCGCAATTGGAAACTATTAGTGTGAAAAAACATCACATTGCTTAAACAGCCCATAGGGTACATTCTTAGAAACGTACAAAACACGATGGCTACTTTCAGTAGCAAAAAAACAGAAATAGTCCATTTCCTTAAAAATAAAAAAGGGAAGGATTGGGTTATTTTTGGGCCCATCAGGTCAGGTCGTAGGGAGAATGTGGGACTTCGAGGTTCTCTGCGCAAAACTCCACCTTCGTCCTGGGCGAGGCTGCTAAGATCTCGCGCTTGAGTTGGGTCGGAACTGCGCGGAACTTGTGGTACTCTGAGATGGTTGCCTGGGTGTTCTGCACCTGAGTGTTAATTCCAGAAGCTTCCAGCTCCATCAGGTTTGGCAGGTGGAGTCTGGCTCAATAAATGCAGCTTCACTAGTCACCTGTGCCAGTGTTGTGAAATCCCTTCATCACTCCTCGCTGCATTAGGTTGTCTTGCTCTGTATCTGCATCTGTGTTGTGACCTCGGCTAGGGGTTTTTTGACATTGACTCTTGCTACTGATTTTGCGTCTGACGTTACCCTTCGTTGTGACTCCGGCTAGTTTACCACTCTTTGTGTTTTGTTTGTCAGTCTGTTGTGTCCCTTCCAGCCACTTATCCAGTGTATTTCGATCTTCCAAGAGTCGCCCATGGGGTTTAGCGTGGGGGGGCTATAGGAAGGACAGAGGTTGGGACAAGCTCAGGGAACTATCCCCTTTTCTGTGTTACCCAACCCTACAATAGTAGCAATTTCACAGCTCATTTGACTGAAGAGAAAGGCAAAACTAGGCCACACAGAAAAATGTCGCGTTTCTACAAGGGAAGGCATAAATGCACATAAATAAACTTTCCCACAGAGTGTATCAACTTATCAGTCTTCTCAGGAAGCTCGAACTACATGTATAAATCATCTGGGCACAGTCTGTGATGAGGAAAAAGCAAAAATATATTACTACAAAGGGTTCTTTGTGTGAATGACAAGTCTTGAAGAAAGAGGTTGCTCCGCAGTCAGCAGAGCGGGGTGCTTTCATTCACCAACTGGGGAGAAGACAGGTCAGTTTGCTTTTTTAAAAAACGTGTGAAGTGGAGGGTTGCAGTAGAGTCTCTTGCTCTTAGGGATAATGGGTGCAGCTCACGTTTGAAGAAAAATATCAAAGCGCAACATATACCACATCTATCAGGGAGTACTCTTGGTGTTTGGAAACATTGCAGAATCAACAAGCTGCAGGCATAGGAGCAGGAACTGCAGCATTGGACATCATCAGCCGGGTTGAACAAGCAGTGTGGAGATCTGTTGCCCCTGGAGAATCTGGCAGATAGAAATGGAAAACTGCAGGGTAGATGCTGAGGCAGCAGAGAGTCATCGGCGCAGCTGTGGCGTGTCGCAGGACCACAGGTCGTGGGAACAGGTACTATAGCAGGAACGGATCACAGCTGGAGAAATGCCAGTATAACCTATTCTATGCGTGGATGGCGGATGAGCTGACGCAGAGGTACCATCGTGGTCTCATGGAGGAGAGTTTCTCGCACGAGGGAGGAGCTTGAGTGTCTTTCTCGCCAGGACTATGGTGTGCTGAATTTTCTCCTGGCCACAGAGCTCTGATTATAGGCAGATTTTCGCTCAGGGGAGGGAGCTTAGCAAGACAACCTGGGGTTTCTGCCGTGAGGATTTTGGTGGGCCGTAAGTCTTGCTGTGAGAAAAAACAGTCTTTGAGGGTGTTAATGCTTTCGCGCTGCAGCGAGTGTAGTAGGGCCGGACACAGTTCTCTGTTGGATACCTGGTAGGTGTGGAGCAAGAAGCTTATCCAGCACGTGGCTGTTAAATAACACAGTCTATCTTGTTAAAGCAATCACACCACATGGGCCTTAACCCATATTGCAGGCCGGGTTAGGCAAGCACAGTCTTTATAAATCGACAGTTCGACAATCATGGGTCATGATGTGAGAACATATCTGATCCAGGAATTCACCCGGATCCAATGAGACTAGAACCTGACCCTGACCCTAAGTCACTTCCCATGTGAGCTAGAACTCTTCCTGATCGGACTGATACCAGGAGGAAGTCCTTCTTCCTAGCCCGGAAATAAAATGTATATGGCGAAACTCGGAGTCAGGCAAGAGGACCGAAACGTGCAATCTTTTTTAGTGGAAGCCTTAGTTTTTTTTTTTAACGATTTTTTTTGTACGTATATCGATTAACTTTTGGAATTATACGAAGAAAAAACCGTGTGCAATATTGCAGTCTTGTTTTTTACTCTCTGGAGCGAAGCGATGTTTGGTGCTAGCGCGACGGAAACCAACAGCAGAAAGATGCAGGTTCCAGTCGGAAGAACTGGGACCTGCATCCAGAACTTAGCTGTGAACCGAGGAGCTCCACGAACAACTGTAAGCCGGCGAAGCGCTAACCCAGTGAAGATGAGGGGGCAATAGGAGTTTACCCCTACTTGTGTGTTGGAGGACAAGGTGGGAAAGGTACGTGTTACTGGATCGGTCCTTGATTACTTTGCCAACATTCGTTAGTGAACTCAAAAGGACGTAGAAGCGGTGAAGAGTGAATAATACTTGTATTTTGGGACTTGTGGTTTTTGGACGTTTCCCTAGTTGTTTTCACCTGCGCCGTCTTTTGACTGCTTGTTTGTATTTGTTGGCATTGAGTGTCGGGTTTTAGTGAGTATTTTGTCTGTGCTCTGGTCGTAAAAACCTAAATCGACAACTTTTAAAATTTTATTTAACGATCCATATGCCCACATCTACTCCAGAGCGTCCACAAATGGCCTATCGATAGGTCCTGTTTTCATCACCAAAAATGGCATATATAGCATGTTAATAAACCTCCCCAGTGGAAATCAACAAACTTACATTTAATGAACTATGTCCTCACAAAATATGACATTTTCAAAGCGTTAATATTGCGAGTTTTGTAACTTTTTAATAGCCAGCACTATGTTTTTATTTTATAAGTATGACGGCCAGTAGATGCAGCATTCTATCAGTATATGCACATCATGTCACCCCCACAAAGAACAGGGAGGATGATTGGCCAAAAACAGTCAATAGAAGTGCCTGTATTGTAACTAGTTTATGTTTATTTTTTTTTAACGATTTTTTGAATCAAAGTTGTATAATCAAACAGATTAAAATCACATACATAACAAAACAGTTCATTTTCATTTTGTTTTTCCCTACAAACCAATATCCGATGAAAAATTCTAGACAAAAGAAGAGACAAATATGAAAAAAAAAAAAAAACAAAAAAAACGGAAATTCAAAAGGAAAAAATTAAAAACAAAAGGAAAAGGAGATACCATCCCCCCCCACCTCATCCACCCCCCCCCCCCCCCCGGCGGTTGACGACAGACCCCAGTATCAGAGACCGTAGAAAACTATCCAATATTCACTAGACAGAGATAGAAAAGGCTTAACAGGATAATGTTTAACTACACAAGGCTGTTGTTCATGGGCGGTTAAGCCAGATATCCCAAATTATTTCTACATACCCTGTTTCAAATTCCGCCAACAGTAGATAGCCCTCTTCTTCCCACCTCTTAATCATGGCGCCTCTGTGTCTTTCCAGTGGCTCAGAATTAGCATTTGCCATAAATAGACCTTTAATACATCGAGATGCATCTTAGAGAGCTAGCGATGCCTTTTTTGTGCCCAAGATGCAAACTGTAGATTTGAGGAGATATACAGTTGAATAAGCTTGTAATTTATGAAGGACCTCTGTCCCATAGCGATGCAATTTTGGACATCTCCATAGCATGTGCACAAGATCGCGGCATTAAACAGGTTGCACCTTGGGCACTTTTCTTCACTCTTTTCCACATATAATTAATTGTTTGGCGTCATGTGTACCTGCGTATTATAAAAATTTGAGAGTGACATGGGACATATTCTTAATCATATTTCTCATCATCTGCAGAGAGTCTACCCATTCTCCGCTGTCAGGTCAGGTACGTCATCTGGCCATTTTTTAAACATTCAATTGCAGGGGGTGTGTTCTTATTTGAATCATTGGGGCAGATTTACTTACCCGGTCCATTCGCGATCCAGCGGCGCGTTCTCTGCGCTGGATTCGGGTCCGGCCGGGATTTATTAAGCAGGTCCTCCGCCGTACACCAGAGCCGAGTGAGTGAAGGTAAGTAAAATTTTCGCGACCCTTTTTTTTTTTTTTAACTGGCGCAGTTTCCAAATCCGTCGGTTTTCGTTCGGCACGCCCCCCCGATTCCGTCACGTGCATGCCGGCGCGATGCACACCACAATCGATCGCGTGCGCCAAAATCCCAGGGCAATTCAGGGGAAATCGGAGCATATCGGAAATATTCGTGGTAACAGGCGGGAAAACACGAATCGGGCCCTTAGTAAAGACCCCCATATCTTATAAACCCTAGACATTAGACCCTTCCTGTAATAGGATCCAACAGATCTTTAATGGGTGTTTCCTGCAGGAATCTTTATCTAAGGGACAAATTCCAATGCCATTCCCTCAAAAGATTTTTAACCCAATCTGGATCTATCACCTGGTGCAAAGAGTCCACTTTGCAAATCCCACAGTAGATTACACTCAAATACCCATTTAACTTCCTTTTTCCTTTTGATCTGATCCCAAACCCAATGATTAGTGAAAATCAAATACTCATCCTGCTGTGCAAATTTCCAAAAGACACCAGTTCCAATAAACTCCATATGTCATAACCAATTAAACACCCATACTTCTTTTTAAAATATAATTCACCATTCTTCATGTACTATCAAAAATTTTGCCATTGTGCGCTAAGAAGTAACTCAAAAAATATCTGGTAGAGCTATCCACCTTTCTCTATTGGGGTGTGCAGTTTCCTCAAGCTAACGCATGCATTTTCCCATTCCATACAAATTGCCTTAGAAGAGAGTCAAGAGTGGAGAAAACCTTCCTGGGGATATCATTGGGCGTATTTTGGAAATAAACAAATTGGGGGCAGCAATACCATTTTGAACGATAAACAAACTCTCGCTGCCATGGGAAGATTCATTTTTCTCCAACAGCACTTTCTGTCTGATCTTAGATAATAGGGGCTTACTTTCAACTCGACATCTATCCCTTGGCCTGTTACTGATTGTGATCCCCAGATAACGCATCCTTTTCTACCAGGGAGATTTTCAATAGAAGTCAAGTCAATGAAGGAGGATTCAAAGACAAGCAGGCAGATTTGTTCCAATTTATTTGATGCCAGATAATTGGCCAAATTTGTCTATCAAGTCTGAAAAATGGCTGAAGGATCGTATCCAGAGAGTTGTGGTACAATGATCCTACTCGGAATGGTCACCAGTTATGAGTGGTGTACCTCAGGGTTCTGTGCTTGGCCCACTACTATTTAATATATGATTAATGATATGAGGTATGGAATTAATAGCACGTGTCTATTTTTGCAGATGACACCAAATGTGTAGGTGTAATACAGTCTATGGAGGTGTTATAGGCTGCAGGGTGACTTGGACAAACTGAATGTTGGTCATCCACTTGGCAAATGAGGTTTAATGTGGATAAATGTAAGGTTAGCACCTGGGGGCCAATAATCCAAAGGCAAAATATGTCCTTGGGAGTAAATCTGGGAGAGGCCGCTTGTTGAGAAGGAACTGGGGGTACTAGTAGATCATAAATTGAATAACAGCATGCAATGTCAATCAGCTGCCTCTAAAGCTAGTAGGATCTGTCGTGTGTATCAAAAGTGGTATGGACTCTCGTGATAGGGATGTAATATTACCCCTGTACAAGGCACGGTCGGCTCACCTGGAAATGCTGTCCATTCTGGGCACCGGTCCATAAAAAGGATGCCCTGGAGCTGGGGAGAGGTTCAACAGTAGAGCCACAAAAATGATAAGGGGTATGGAGGGTCAGTTATGAGGAAAGATTAAACAACTAGATTTATTTAGTCTGGAAAAGAGACGACTACGAGGGGACATGATTAATTTATTTAAATATATGAATGGTCCTAAAAAAAATTGGTTGGTAAGTGTGTTCAGATTAGATCAAATCAAAAGACGAGGGCGGCACTGTCTCCGTCTGGAGAAAACAAGGGTAAATCACCGGACGGCGACAGGGCTTTTTACTATGAGAACTGTCATCTGTGAATAGTCTGCCTCAGGCGCTGGTCACAGCAGGGACAGCAGAGAGCTTAAGAAGGTCTAGATTGCCTTTTACACCTAAATAACATTGCTTGGTATGTTATATAGAATGTTTCCACTAAATTCCCTTCTCATCTATCCCTCCCTTCCTTGGTTGAAACTTGATGGACAAGTGCTCTTTTTCAACCGTATAACTATAAGTCCATTCACCCCCTAGTCCCCTTCTCTGAATCTATCCAGCGAACAGGAAGATGTCGGGGCATACTTTGTATTCATTATCTCTATAACCCCATACCAACCCCTAGTTGACCGCGGGATCTAATACTACATGCCAGAGGTTCCAAATGCCACTGCAAAACAACGAAGAGATAAGGGGTAACCCTGCCTGTTCCCCATACAGCTGCCAAGGCGGCTTATTGCATGAGGCCCTATTTTCTATGCTGGGGTGTGGGATGAGGCCCGTATGTTCTATCCTGGTTGGGAGGGGAGGCCTATTTCTAATCCTGGGGTGGGAATGAGGCCCTATTTCTATCCTGGGGTGGGGAATGGAGGCCCTTTTCTATCCTGGGGTGGGGGGTTAGGCCCTGTCTCTAGTACAGCCGCATGTAACACACCCGCCCTACCCCATAGCATAACACAATGCACCAGTATCCAGCCATCACAGACTGTGACGCTACAGCCGCAGTTACACAGCCGTACATGGAGCTAAGCCGTATATGATCTACAGCCCAGTACAACATGCCGTACATGGGCTACAGCGCGCAGTAACAACCCATACATTGAGCTACAGCCGCAGCGTACCAGCCATACATGGAGCTACAGCTGCAGTTAGACACAGCCATACCATGGAGCTACAAGCGTGCAGTACACCACCGCCTTACATAGAGCTAACAGGCCCAGTACACAGCCAGTAACTAAAGCTACAATCAGCCAATAGCCACAGCACATGATCATGAGCTACATCGCAGTACACAGCCAAACTGAGCTACAGACGCAGTACACAACCACACTCTGGAGCTAACGCTGCAGTACACACGCCGTACATAGAGCTACAGCCCGTACAACAGCCGTAACATGGACTACAGCCATACTTAAGTCACAGCCACATGGAGCTACATAAGCCGCAATACAACAGCCATACATGAGCTATCAGCCACAGTACAACAGCCGTACATGGGTCGCTACACGCCGATCATGGAGCCTAACAGCAGCAGTCAACACCAGCCAAACATGAAGCTAACATGTTGCAATAAACACGGCCATACATTGAAGCTACAGCGCAGTACAACAAGCCAAACTGGAGCTACGACGCATTTACACGCCACACATGGAGCTACAGGCGAGTACACAGCCACACATGGAGCTACAAAGCCGACAAAAAAAGTAATACAGCCGTAATATGGAGCTACAGCCAAGTAAAGCACATACATGGAGCTACAAGCCGATCATGGAGCTACAGCAGAGTACCCAGCTGTACATGGAGCTACATTCGCAATACCTCCATACATAAGCTACAGGCGCATTACACAGCCACACACTGGAGGCAACAGGCGGGCAGTACACACAAACAAGTCATACATGGAGCTACAACGGCGCAGTACACAGCCACACATGGAGCTCACAGGCCGCAGTACACGAAATAATATCAGAAGTTTTCCCAGCGAGGATTGGACACTTTGTGGCATTCACACGCCATTGTGGGACTCATATTTGGGCTGCAACCAGGCTGAATGCTCAGTTATGTAATGGACCTCGATTCTGGCTCGTGTATCTAATGTTTATAGAACGTGTTTTTAAAAACTTCACTTAGGAGTAGTCTGTATCTTTCTTATACATGAATGTTCTTTCTGGTGGCCAGGTAACCCAGTCCGCACTGGCTACAGTATTAACTTAAGGGCTGATTATTATTGGCATGCCCCACTTTTCAGTTTGTTAGTTTTTTACAAAAATTCTAAAATCCAATATTTAGTTCCACTTCACATGTGTCCCACTTGTTGTTTGATTCTTCAACCAGAAAATTACAATTTTATCTTTTAGTGTTGAAGCGGAAAATATGACAAACAGGTAGAAAAGCTCAAGGGGCCGATACTTTCCAGCCACTGTATGTATGTTTTTATTGTGCAAAAGAAGTCAGGTTTATTGCCCTACTAAATAATGGAGAATCACCATAGCTTAACCTAAACTGCATGTCCCCTTGTTCGAACAATAGTGTTACAGAAAACCTTTTGTTCATTTTCAGTATTCAGCTTCTTTGTGCTGTTTTATAACTGGAGAGTATAATGAAATGCTGTGGAACTTGGGGCCGTAATATAGCCTGCATTAGTAAAATTGAACACAACTTGTACAGTCTATTTATGTATATAAAATGTTTTCACTAAAATCAAATATCACAAGTACTCTAAATGCTTGTTTATTTGCTCATTGTATACACAACACAGTGACCATTACAAGGGCACTATATTATGTACTCAGCTGTTTCGCATGTTTGTCCTACATACAGAGTACCCTGTACACAAAATCAAAGAACCCCCCAAGCTAGTAAACAAACCCTTGGTCACTAAACATAAATATTGGGGTGGGGGGGGGTGGGCGGGGGGGGGGGCCTGGTATCGTGCAGCCCGCGGCGGGGTGACATAGCACAGCTGCAATGAGCTAGGGGAACGATGTGGCGTGCCTAGAGTCATCCTCTCCTCCGCTTCTGACATCCCTTGCCGACACTTGGGCAGCGGAGCTTGAGTGTGCTGCTCACGATCTGGCCCAGACTCAGCGCGATGCAATGGAGGCAGAAGGAAACTAGCGCACCCTCGCTGACCCCTGGAAGAAGGTGAGACTGCGTGGCTGACCGGGTCAAGCAGCTGTAACACGGTGCTCTCCATAACTGAAGACCGCGGTTGAGCTCGTGGTCAGGCTTTTTTGTGGATGCTTCCTGGCTTGTTTTGCCCATTGAACAGGTGTCATATTTCCTCCCGGCCTCCGGACATCTGAAAACTTCTGTGACTGGGGCGCTGCTCAGCTGAAGATAAACCGCGGCTCGGGCACTGCTCTACTGAAATTCTTCGAGAGCAGGATATATGAATGGTGAGATAACTCTATGTGTGTGGCTATTTCCAGTGAATTAATTTGAACAATTGTGTCTACGATTTTCACTCCCAGCTGTGGTGACTGCTTACCTTCCTCTATGCAGCTAGTCTCCAAGCCCGATCTCTCCCAGCCAAATACAACTATTAACCTATGCTGACTGTGAGTTCTGCCGCAACCTCAGTCCTTCCTATAAGTGGTATTATTGAATACCGTCTCTTACTGGCTGTGTTCAAACCCTGCAATAATAACTAAGGAACCTGAATGTACTGCAGGTGTTAATTTTGTAGATCTTGACCAGAACTGAGGAAGCTCTTCTGATTTGTGTATTATGAAACTGCTGTGGCGCCTAAGATTTAGCACTGAGATTGGTGGCCCAGAAGAACCTTCTCCCTCCGACTCTATCATCTGCTTCTTGACCCTAACTAACACTATTAAGAAATGTGTGACTAACCTGCTTTGAGACATTGCCCAGCATTAACTCAACTAACTGACTCTTTCTTCCTACACGGTATGTATAATAACTAAACTCTGACTGATTCTAAACCTTACTCCACTTCGGATTTTGCGTCGCTGAGGATTAACCATTGGACTTTGCTGGGCACTGTATATTGTTTACTACCTATTCTATATAACCAAAGTGGTGTACACATGTGTCCTGGGAGCCGCTCTTTGAAAATTTATTTATATATAATATATATATTTTTTTTTTTTTTTATTTTATTTTTTTTAGTTTTTGTTTTTTTGGGGGTTTTTTTCTCTTTTTTTCCTTTTCTTCTCCCTCTGACTTAAATTTATACAAATGGGAAGCAAAGGCGCACAAAAGTGTACCAAGGCTGGCTCTCATATGTAGGTGGTTCACCTGGAGGCAAAAAAAATGGAAAAATGGAGAGATACTTTACATCCCCAGTCGCCCCTCAGACTAAGGGAAGTAAGAATGAAGAGAGGTGGCAAGGTTGCAGCGGCCTTGCAGTTACCCGTTAGGATGTAATGGATAAATCCCTGCTGAGATAGCATAGGAGGGAGCGATACGGGGAAGCGACATTTCCTGAAAGATATTTTCAATGCAGATAACTCATGCCTCACATTGGTGGTAATGTGTTAAAAGAGATAGGAGATTAAAGTGCAAGTGGCCCTGTCAGGGAAGACTTAAGTAACTTAGGGTTAAACAGAGGAGGTGGAGAGCGCGTGGGGAACATGGAGGACTCGATAGCTGTACCTCACGAAAAGGTCAAAGAACTAGAAAAGAGAGATGTGGAATCCCAACACAAGCTGATAGATCTGGAGAACCACTCCAGAAGAAAATCTCCGCTTAGTGGGTTCCCAGAAGGGTTGGAGGGAAAGGATACCAACTAGTTTTGTAAAGAGTGATAGAAGCCACTTTTCCTGAGGGGACGTGCACCGGGATGTTTTGGTGGATCGCGCCCTCGGGTCCTAGCTAGGGCTCGCCCGGTGGGGGCGCACCCCAAAACATCTGGTGCGGCTCCTGTCACCGAGATATAGGGATAACATCCAAAGGCTGCAAGATCTATGGTCATTTTGAAATTTAATAATGTCCCAATTAATGGTTGGAACGTACGTGGCCTCAAGATAAATTAAAGAGAAAGCTGTTCTTGATCTATTTGTTCATAGATTGTCTACAGGAAACGCAACTCATGGGGAAAATTGCAAGAGGATGTATAAACCATTGGCTAGTCACTATTTTCACTCCACTATCTCAATCATATGCACGAGGGTGAGCATTATGATAAGTAAAAAAGCCATTTTGAAGAGCATAAGGTAGATAGACCCGCTAGGCAATATATTATTTTGCAAGCCTCTTTGAATGTGTTGAGAATGGTGTTGGTAGGTCATTTACCTCTTCCCAGTGGCACCATTGGAAGTATGGTAGATATTGTATATCAGCTGGGATTATGAGGGGGTACCTACCTATTGATAGGGCGATTTTAATCACTTAATGAGCGGGTGTGATAGAGTAAATTGCCACAGATGGGCTAATATCGGCAAAAAGACCAATACAAATTTGGTAGACTGGTTGCTGATTAGCTACAGATATATTTGGACTGGAGAGGCATCCTGAAAGAGAGCCTATACCTGCTATTCCAAGACATGTGCATCTCTTTCCAGGATTGATATAGTTCTGGTGAATGAATTCGGATATGACTGGTGAAGGAGGGGCAGGATGTTAGAATAGTATGGACGCATGAAGGTGTACTTGAGGGGGCTCACATTCTGTTTTATAAAAAAAGAAGAAGGCGCCCTCCAACTAGTTAAGGACAAGGTAGTGGAACTGGAGGATAACTCTCTGCGCCCACCCTTCCGAGGAGAATAATTGTGGTGTAGAAGCACAGGAATGCCTTAGGAGATATTGGGGGTCATTTACTAGGGCCCGATTCGCGTTTTCCCGACGTGTTTACCCAATTTTTCCGATTTGCCGCCGATTGTACCTGAATTGCCCCGGGATTTGTGGCGCACAGCGCTCGGATTGTGGCGCATCGGCGCCGGCATGCGCGCGACGGAAATCGGGGGGCGTGCCGAACTAAACCCCGACGTATTCGAAAAACCGCCGCCTTAAAAGAAAAAGTGTCACTTTGGGGAGCGCTTACTTCACCCTGGTCCGAGGTGGTGCATTCCGGCGCAATGGAAAATTTCAGTGCAGCAGCGCCACCTGGTGGACGCGAGAAACTACCTTCTTAAATCCCGACGGCCTGAATCCCAGAGCAAGAACGCGCCGCTGGATCGCGAATGGGCCGGGTAAGTAAATTTTGCCCACTGTCTCGAGAAAGCTACTTGGGATGTTAAAAGGCAGAGTCAAAGGCTTTCAGGGACATTACATATCAATGAAAAACCTGGCAGATTTGTTAAAAAGCCGAATAAAAAAGAACTCCATCGGAGCACATCAACGGGGAAAGATGGAATATTGGTGACTTTCGGAAGGATCAGAGAGAGTTTAGATTTTTTTTGAGAAGTTGTACTCCTCTGACTGACGGTGGGGAAAAAGAAATAAATATATCTTGTCTGAGGTCCCCATACCGAGGTTGCCAACAGAGGAAGGGATGCCCTGGAACCCCCCTGCAGTTGGAAGAATGATCGAAGCTCTGAAAGCCTTCCCAGGGAAAAGCTGTGTGCATGGATGGATACCACCAGAGGTACCTCTTCAGTACGCGGAAGGTATACTTCCCTTTTATTGGAAGGTGTTCAACCATTCATGTCCTGTGGGCCCCATGCCCCAATCAATGAGGGAAGCAATCATTGTCTTTGATCCTCAAGGAGGGAAATGCCCACAGACGTCGATGCATAGCGGTCGATCTCCCTGCTGAACTCCCGACAATATTTGTTAGCCAAATACTCGCAACAAGGTTGCAGAGGGTGGTGCGTCTAGTGGTTCATGGCGACCAGTCGGGGTTCAAGCCGGGAAGTCGGTGAGGCTAAACATCTTACGAACAGGTTGGTCATGCAATGCCCGAGTGAGGCGGCGGGATGCGCCGCAGTTGTCTCACTAGACGCGGTCAAGGCATTTGACCCGTCGAGTGTGGACACATTTGGCTCGGTTGAGGAAATGGGCTTTGGCCTGCAGTTCGTCAACTGGTGAAGCTTCTATATGGGGGGGGGTCCTCGCCAGAATAAGTATAAATGGAAAGGCATAAGCCGCCTGGCAGCTGTATAGGGGACAAGGCAGGGTACCCCTTATCTCTTCTGTTGTTTGCAGTGGTATTTTGGAACCTCTGGCATGTAGTATTAGATCCGCGGTCAACATAGGGGTTGGTATGGGTTATAGAGAAGTAAGAATACAAATGTATGCCGACGACATGCTTCTGTTCCTGGATAATTCAAGAAGGGGATAAGGGGGTGGTGAATGGACTTATAGTTTTATCGGTTGAAAAAAGACACTTGTCCATCAAGTTCAACCAGGAAGGAAGGATTGGGATGAGGAAGGGAATTTAGGTGGAAACATTCTATATAACTATACCAGCAATGTTTATTTTCGTGTAAAAAGCATCTAGACCCTTCTTAAGCTCTCTGCTGTCCCTGCTGTGACCAGCGCCTGAGGCAGAGCTATTCCACAGAGTGACAGTTCTCATAGTTAAAAAGCCCTGTCGCCTCCGGTGATTAAACCTTGTTTCTCCTCCAGACGGAGACAGTGCCGCCCTCGTCTTTTGATTTGATCTAATCTGAACAAACTTACCACCATAGTTTTTGTATGGACCATTCATATTTTAAATAAATTAATCATGTCCCCTCGTAGTCGTCTCTTTTCCAGACTAAATAAATCCTAGGTTGTTTTAAATCTTTCCTCATAACTAAGACCCTCCATACCCCTTATCATTTTTGTGGCTCTACTTGAACCTCTCCCAGCTCCAGGGCATCCTTTTTATGGACCGGTGCCCAGAACTGGACAGCATATTCCAGGTGAGGCCGAACCTCGTGCCTTGTAGCAGGGGGTAATATTACATCCCTTCACGAGAGTCCATACCACTTTTGATACCACACACAAGATCCTACTAGCTTTAGAGGTCAGCTGATTGACATTGCATGCTGTTATTCAATTTATGATCTACTAGTACCCCCAGTCCTTCTCAACAACGGGACTCTCCCCAGATTTACTCCCAAGGACATATTTTGCCTTTGGATTTTGGCCCCCAGGTGGCTAACCTTACATTTATCCACATTAAACCTCATTTGCCATGGATGACCAAACATTCAGTTTGTCCAAGTCAACCCTGCAGCCTATGACATCCTCCATAGACTGTATTACACACAAACATTTGGGTCATCTGCAAAAATAGACACAGTGCTATTAATTCCTACCTCTATATTCATTAATAAATATATAAATAGTAGTGGGCCAGCACAGAACCCTGAGGTACACCACTCATAACTGGTGACCATTCCGAGTAGGAATCATTGACCACAACTCTCTGGATACGATCCTTCAGCCAGTTTTTCAGACTTGATAGACAAATTTGGCCAATTATCTGGCATCAAAATAAATTGGAACAAATCTGCCTGCTTGTCTTTGAATCCTCCTTCATTGACGTTGACTTCTATTGAAAATCTCCCTGTAGTAGAAAGGATGCGTTATCTGGGGTTCACAATCAGTAACAGGCCAAGGGATTATATCGAGTTGAAAGTAAAGCCCCTATTATCTAAGATCAGACAGAAAGTTGCTGTTGGAGAAAAATGAATCTTCCCATGGCAGCGAGAGTTGTTATCTTCAAAATGGTATTGCTGCCCCAGATTTTGTTTATATTCCAAAATAGCCCAATGATGATCCCCAGGAAGGTTTTCTCCACTCTTGACTCTCTTCTAAGGCAATTTGTATGGAATGGGAAAAATGCATGCGTTAGCTTGAGGAAACTGCACGCCCCAATAGAGATTTTTTGAGTTACTTCTTAGCAGCACAATGGCAAAATATTATTGATAGTAATAAAGAAATGGTGAATTATATTTTAAAAAAGAAGTATGGGTGTTTAATTGGTTATGACATATGGAGTTTATTGGAAACTGGTGTCTTTAGGAAATTTGCACAGCAGGATGAGTATTTGATTTTTACACTAATGCATTGGGTTTGGGATCAGATCAAAAGGAAAAAGGAAGTTAAAGGGTATTTGAGTGTAATCTACTGTGGGGATTTGCGAAGTGGACTCTTTGCACCAGGTGATAGATCAGATGGGTTTAAAATCTTTTGAGGGAATGGCATTGGAATTTGTCCCTTAGATAAAGAGTTCCTGCAGGAAGAACACCCATTAAAGGATCTGTTGGATCCTATTAACAGGAAGGGTCTAATGTCTAGGGTTTATAAGATAATGGGGGTCATTTACTAAGGGCCCGATTCGTGTTTTCCCGAGTGTTACCCGAATATTTCCGATTTGCTCCGATTTCCCCTGAATTGCCCTGGGATTTTGGCGCACGCGATCGGATTGTGGTGCATCGGCGCCGGCATGCACGTGACGGAAATCGGGGGGGCGTGGCCGAACGAAAACCCGACGGATTTGGGAAAACTGCCGCATTTAAAAAAAAAAAAAAGGGTCGCGAAAATTTTACTTACCTTCACTCAGCCCGGCTCGGTGTACGGCGGAGGAACTGCCTTAATAAATCCCGGCCGGACCCGAATCCAGCGCAGAGAACGCGCCGCTGGATCGCGAATGGACCGGGTAAGTAAATCTGCCCCAATGATTCAAATAAGAACACACCCCCTGCAATTTAATGTTTAGAAAAATGGCAGAATGACGTACCTGACCTGACAGCGGAGGAATGGTTAGACTCTCTGCAGATGATGAGAAATATGATTAAGAATATGTCCCATGTCATCTCTCAAATTTTCATAATACGCAGGGTACACATGACGCCGAAACAATTAAATTATATGTGGAAAAAGAGTGAAGAAAAGTGCCCAAGGTGCAACCTGTTAGATGCCGATCTTGTGCACATGCTATGGAGATGTCCAAAATTGCATCGCTATTGGACAGAGGTCCTTCATAAATTACAAGCTATATTCAACTGTAGTATCTCCTCAAATCTACAGGTTTGCATCTTGGGCACAAAGAAAGGCATCGCTAGCTCTCCAAGATGCATCTCGAGTGTATTAAAAGGTCTATTTATGGCAAGATTGCTATTTCTGAGCCACTGGAAAGACACAGAGGCGCCAATGATTAAGAGGTGGGAAGAAAGAATGGATATTCTACGGTTGGCGGAATTTGAAACAGGGGTATGTAGAAATAATTTGAGGGATATCTGGCTTAACCGCCCATGAACAACAGCCTTGTGTATTTAACATTATCCTGTTAAGCCTTTTTCTATCTCTGTCTAGTGAATATTGGATAGTTTCTACAGGTCTCTGTTACTGGGGTCTGTCGTCAACCGCCAGGGGGGGGGGTTGGGATGAGGTGGGAGGGAGGATTTTGTTTGTAATGTTGTTTCATAGTCGCATAATGGTTTTGTAGGGGAAAAACAAAATGAAAACTGTTTGTTATGTGATTTTATCTTTTGTATTATACAACTTGATTAAAAAATAAAGTTAAAAAAACCCCCATAAAATATTACAGATACAGGCACTTCTATTGACTGTTTTTGGTCCCAATCATCCTCCCTAGTTCTTGTGTGGGGTGACATTATGTGCAATATACTGATAGAATGCTGCCATCTACTGGCCTCATAATTAATAAAATAAAACAATAGTGCTGGCTATTAAAAAGTACAAAACTGCAAATATTAACGCTTTGAAAATGTCATATTTTAGGACATAGTTCATTAAATGATAGTGTGTTGATTTTCACTGGGGAGTTATTAACACTGCTATATATGCTATTTTGGTGAGGAAAACAGGACCTGCATAGGACATTTGTGGACGCTCTTAGATTGGGCATATGGATCTGTTAAATAAAATTTTAAAAGTTCGATTTAGGTTTTATCTGACCAGAGCACAAGGACAAAATACTCACTAAAACCCGACCAACTGCAAATGCCAACAAATAAAACAAAGCAGAAAAGACGGCGCAGGTGAAAACAAATAGGGAAAAAGTCCAAAAACCACAAAGTCCAAAAATAACAAGTAATTTTCACCGCTTCTACGTCCTTTTGAGGTTCACTTAATGAATGTTGCAAAGTAATCAAAGGGACGTTCCAAGTAAAACAGTACCTTTCCCACCTTGTCTCCAAACACACAAGTAGGGGTAAACTCCTATTGCCCCCTCATCTTCCTGGGTTAGCGCTTCGCCGGCTACAGTTGTTCGTGGAGCTCTCGGTTCACAGCTAATTCTGGATGCAAGGGTCCAGTCTTCCGACTGGGAAACTGCATCTTTCTGCTGTTAGTTCCGTCGAGTGCTAGCACACATCGACTTCGCTCCCATAGAAGGAAAAAAACAAGACGCAATAGTGCAACAGGTTTTTTCTTCTTAAATTCAAAAAGTTTAATCGATATACTTACAAAACATATAGTTAAAAAGGCCTTCACTAAAAAAGATTGCACGTTCGGTCCTCCTTGCCTGACTCAGAGTTTCGCCATTACATTTTATTTCCGGGGCTAGGAAGAAGGACCCTCCTGCCTGGTATCAGGTCCAGGATCATGGAGGAGTTCTAGCTTCACAAGGGTCAGGGTTCTAGTCTCATTGGATCTGGGTGAATTCCGGGATCAGATTGATTCCAATCATGACCCATTTGCTATCAATTTATCGAACTGTCGATTTATAAAGACTGTGCTGCCTAACCCTGCTGCAATATGGGTTAAGGCCCAAGTGTGATTGTGCTTTACAAGATAGACTGTGTTATTTAACAGCCACGTGCTGTAGAGCTCTGCTCCAGCACCTACCAGGTTAATTCCCGCAGAGAACTGTGTCGGCCCTACTACACCTGTCGCTGCAGCGCTGAAAGCATTAACCTCTGCAAAAGACTGTTCTGCACAGCAAGACATTACGGCCCACCAAAATCCTCACTGGCAGGAAACCTAGGCTGCTTGCTAAGCTCCAACCCCTTAGCAAAATCCTGCATCAGAGTTCTGTGGCACAGGAGAAAATTCAGCCCACCATAGCTCCTGGCGAAAAAGACTCAAGCTCCGCCCTCTGGCGAGAAACTCTCCCTCCAGTGAGAGCCTACGAGGTACCTCTGAGTCAGCTCATCCGCCATCCAGCATAAGATAGGTTAATCTGGATTTCTCCATGCTGTGATCCGTTCCTGCTATAGTACCTGTTCCCACGACCTGTGGTCCTGCTACAGCCACAGCTGCGCCAGATGACATCTCTGCTGCCTCAGCATCTACCCCTGCAGTTCCAATTTCTACTGCCAGATGTCTCCAGGCAACAGATCTCCACACTGCTGTATTCACCCAGGCTGATGATGTCCATGCTGCAGTTCCTGCTCCTATGCCTGCAGCCTTTGATTCTGCAATTGTTCCAGAACAACAAGAGTACCTCCCTGATGGGATGTGTATATGTTGCTGCTATTGATATTTTTCTCCCAGTTGGGCTGCACCCATTATCCCTAAAGAGCAAGAGACTCTACTGAACTCCTCACTCACACTATTTTTTAAAAAAGCCAGAAACTGACCTGGTCTTCTCCCCAGTTGTGAATTGAAAGCACCCCTCTCTGCTGACTGCGGAGCAACCTCTTTCTTCAAAGAACTTTGTCATTCACATCAAGAGGAGACCCTTTGTATATTATATTTTTGCTTTTTCCTTCATCACAGACTGTGCCCAGGATGGATTTACATGTAGTTGAGCTTCCTGAGAAGACTTTACAAGAGGGAAGCAGGTTGTCCCTGGCGCTGAAGGTACGAGGTTATCCTCTGAGTCCTGTGTACTTACCTTGTCCCCTCCAACTCCCTCAGTCCTCCAACCCTACCATCTCACAGAACCAGTTCATCGGACACTTAACTTTACTAACTCGGAATTAGGCTTACCGATAGTCCAGTGATATAGTGGATGGAGCTACTAATGTTAAATATCACAGAATGTGGTATTATCTAAAAGATTTTTGTTCTTTATTATACTAGGCCTCAGTTTTGCTATGGGGGTGTTTGATCTGTGAATTTGTGAAATCGATATGTTAAAAGTGTGCGTTAATTTGTCTACATAAATTTTTACAAGGTAAAACCTAGTACTATCCAGAAGCAGTGTGAAGGGGGGAGTTCCCTGTACCGTGGGCCCCTGGGTTTCATCCCCACCAAACATAACATCCCTGTGGAGGCAAGGATATCCAGCTACTATTAGACCTCGACCTCGAGGGGGAGTGGTTCGTCACTCTGAGGACACGAATCCCATTGGAGGTCCGCGCCTTAGTGGAGGCATCAAGTCTACGTTTTGTCCCCCTTTGCCGGCGACTCACTAGTTGATACTTTCTGCCCAGCTGTGCATTAAGACGTAAAAATCTATGGTTTATCCTGAACCCCCTAAAATTAACTAGGGCGAATTGCATGCCCTCAACTGGCTAAAAACTGTGTACTGACCTATTAGTGAAAGCGGAGGATAAGGGGGCAAGTTGGTTCTTAGACTAGAGGACTAATACGAGGGTGAAGCAAGCGGCAGTTCGGGGCTCAGTCTACCTATACCCCCCTTGGACATAATCCACCTTCACATTCAACACACGGCGGCGTGATTTTTATTAGGTGGAGCGTCAGCAACAAAACATTCTGTCGGAGTCAACTGCAAAAAAATTACTCCCCGAATATCCCAAAATCCCATGTTGGTACGTATACTTAAGGTCCATAAGACCCTTCATAACCCTCCAGGCGTCCAATAGTTGCGGGCATCGGCATCACTTTTCGAGCCCTCATTGTCCCATTTTTGGATTGGTGATACCCACTTCTCCCTGACATTCCATCTTACCTAAAAAAGATTACTTAATGCTTTCCTGAAGTCATTCACAATACACATGGCAAGACACTACCAACTGGCTCAATTGAGGTCGAAGTCTGTGTACACAGTATCCCACAAAGTTGGGACGGGGGAGAGGTAGGGACGTTCTTATCACTGCTGGGCAGAAGTACTATATGACTTTGTATGCAAGGGACTCCGCCTGATACTGTCGCACAATGCCTTACCTTCGATGCAAGTGGTTTGCCAGAAACGGGGAGGCCAGGGCACCCGGGGCCTGTACCCTACCGCCAATTATTTTTGGCTTGTTCGAGGGAGTTAATTTTTCTCTGGACAAACCATATGCCAAGAAAATAAAAGGCGTCTCCCCAGATATGTGGTGATGTTTTTATCGAATGGAGGGTGACAGACAGTCCTTTTTGATTTGTAGCCGATCTTAAAAAACGAATCAGATTAAATGGAAGTTTACGGCATATTTGGGGGTATGAACTTGAGTTTTTGGGACGTAAGGTTCAGTTATTAAAGAGGCCATTGTGTACTACCAGCCACAGAAAACCTACGGCCACAAATCACTCCTCACTATACAAGTTACCACCCCAGCATCCAAGGAGGGTTTACCATATAGCCAGTTCTTGCGGCTTAGGAGAATTAAATAGTGAAGACACAGGGTTTCCATTACACAGGCGGAGCAACAAGTCAGAACTGGCGGACAACGCGGGTATCCCTAAACCCTGATAGATGAGGGCATACACCACCAGCAGGAAAAGTACACGAGAAAGATTGCTAAGGGGAAAGAAAGCCTCAATAAAAAGTAGAAATATTGACAAAGATAGACGCTTCGTGTTCACCTTTGATTATGGCCATGTGACACAGCTATAAAAACGGCCATTCAATCGACACTGGCACATATCTTAAAACAGGGACTCTCAGTGAAACCAAACTTACTATACAGAGACCCATTATAGCTTTCAGGAGGAGGTGACCCTGCGGGAATTAAGTTGGTCCGCAGCAGGTCTTCTTCCCTCGGGGCACCTGGCTCTCAAAAGGTGACCCCCAAGGGGAACTTCAAATGTGAACATGTCGCCATACGATTAATAAGCCAAGCCAAACGTATTTCACTTTTGGAGGAGTACTCCAGAAGAAGGCCGTTATTTTCATGCAAAAGACCTTTGTTGTCTATGTTATATTCTGTCCATGTAGAGATATTATAATTGGCACAAACGAATTTAGGAGTATGTTTACCGATTAGGGACAAAAAGGTTCTATCATACGGTGTTGGCTGTCCACAGTCTTATCGAGCAAGTTAGATCACAACACAATGGGGCGGCAGATGTCCTTAAGTTGCTGTATAGAGAGGGTAGGGAGTGCACTCCGGAAGTGGGGATCGTGCCCTAATTTACACGTCGAGAAAGTTAGATGTGCATTATGTGAAGTTTGAGGCTATGGGTGCCCGGGCTTAATGACCTAAGAAATGCAAGGTTTTCTTGTAGCCAGCTTTTTAATTATGTGTTGGATTTCGCCCATTATGATAGTAGTGTCTCTCCAAATGGTTTTTAGTGTAGTACCGCATGATGCGTTGTTAATAGCACATTTTGTCGGCACGTCCCGCCTGTCTGCTATGGGAACTTTTACCCCGCAGGTATTTGGTTATGTTACCCCCTTGTTAATAGTCATTTTTATAAAATACTATCGTTACCTGAGAATTGGGTTTTTTCTCATCACAGCAGATAAAGGCGGAGCGTGAAGAACAGATTGATTTGCTGTTTCCATGGCAACGCGTGCGGACTTCGCCCATCTTCCTATATCATGAGGGGCGCGCATGCGCGTAATGCCTGGAGAAAGCGCCGAAGGCGAGAACCGGCCGTCTGCAAGCGGGCAACTGCGTGCCTCCCTGTATTTTATCTTGAATTAATAAGAAGCTTTTTCCAACACCGGTGATGCCATCCATCTTTTACTTACTTCTAATTGTGGTACTGTTAAGTGAAATATCCCCATCCTGTGATGTGAGTGTGGGTCCAAAAAATATTGTATAGTACGAGATCTCGGTGTGAATCACTCAGGACCTTCACATGTTTGAGAGGATTCCAATTTTATTTAGGTAGCAGACAGTTTTATAGGTTCTTGGGACAAAGAACCTACTGAGCATGCTTACTTCCATAGCCAATACAGGATTTTGTAACTGAAAGATGATCTGTGTAACACGCGGGGATTGGTACTATCATAGGGTCTTTTCATCAAAGAGCCCAAAGAAAAGAAAAAGACACATAGAGGGGAGAACACAATAGAAACTGGATTCTATTCCCCACAGTACGTACTCACTCTCAAGGTTATAGTCTGTACAGATATATATCCAACACTACTAAACGTTAGGGTCCAGACTCTATGGAGTTCCCATGCAGAGTTCCTATATACATATTTTAATGTAAATACCAGTTTATTGCTAGTGATCCGTACACGCCTGTATTACTATTGGATGGATACACTGCTAGTGTCTATGATGGTCGGCCTATTAGCTGGTTCCCAAGCGCTTAGGTCCTGGTGAACATGTAATAACGTCTATGTCGGTTTACTCCAGATCTTACTCCATAGAGGAAGATGAGATCACTGTAAGAAGATTACCATGATACATAATTTCCTTCGGAATCTTTCATTTTCACTCTGCAGGACTTCCATGCAATCAAACCCTCTGATACATAGGGGGGAAATATCACTCGAAGCCAGGGATGAAGCGGGGGGGGGTGATGCTCACCCTACCCTACTTGCTCTCTCATTTCACTAAATCAAGGATGATATAACTAGCAGCCGGAAAATCTGACAGTCCAATATAGTTTAGGTCTATAATAGTATAATATGATGCCTTCTTTTGGGTAGTGCGCTCAGGCTACGCAGCGCTGCACGGGCAGTTGACACGTCTTTCCGTCACTATGGGATCGCGGTTCTGGCTGGTCAACTGCAGGTGTGTTTTGGGGCCATGGGAGGAACCGGAGTCCCGCAGCAGACCCATGCAGAAGCGAAGGAGAGATGTAGGCTCTTTTGCGGGCATTGGTTATTCTCAGGAATCCCATCGCTGAAGGTGGTAGTGCAAACACGGGCCACGGTTTGTCTATCAAAGAAATCTAGACCACTCTATGAAGAAGACTCTTCCAGAAGACCTTATTAACATAAAAGTTTATAATAGAGTCTGTTCTCTGTTTAAGTCCCGGTGTGTCTTCAGAAAGCGGACTAACTCCGGACGGCTATACTCAGTGTTACAATTCCTTCAAGAAGGATATTCAGAAAGGCCTCAAAATAATCAGTTTAAGGTTCTGTTTGAGGACCCCATCAACAGAACCTACAGAGCATTCTTCTCCGGTGAAGATGGACCAAATCTTCCTCCTCCAGCTCCCTTTGGGACTCACCTACGGTCTAAAACAACTCACAGGCTCACCATTTCAACATTGGAGAAGACACTTATAAGTGGTTTATCAGTAAAGATTCTTTTACTAATGGCTATTTCTTCTGCACAAGGCATTAGCGAGCTACAAAGCCTTGTCCCATAGGGATCCATACCTAAGGGGGGACTAGGAGAATGCTTATCATAAGAACCATGCCAGGATTGCTACCAAAGCTCCATCTTTCAAAGTTATACACAAGACATCTGTGGACAGTTCTGTTTCCAAATCCCCAAGATGAGGGAACAGAGAAAAGGGCGCATTCTGCTGGATGTCAGAAAGAGCATTCTGATGTAATCCAAAAGAACGCATTTCTTCCGTAAATCCGAAGCCACTCTTTTTACAGCTAAGAGGCCCAACAAGGGCCAAAAAGCAGACCAAAGCTACGCTAGCAAGGTGGATTAGATCTGCATGAGAAATGTTATCTTTAGTGAAATTTCCCATCTTCCTGGAAGATTAAGAGCCATTCCACCGGTCAACAGCGACCTATGGGCTGAGATGGGCCATATCCTGTGGACGACATTTGCAAGGAGGCTGCAACCTGGTCAAACTCTTCTACATTTTTATTGTCACTACAGGCTCGACTCAGTAGTGCAGAGGAGTCTCAGTTGGCAAAAGAGTGTTGCAGTTGGGATGCTTCAACCACCCTTCACCGGAGGTATGCTTGGTAAGTATCATGTTCTTGTGCGACCTTAAGGACGATCAGGAATGCTAGAATTACTCACGAAATCTCTTTTCCTGGAGTCCAAAGGAAGCACAAGCATCCTCCCTTTTAATATGTTCGAACTTATGCTGCTTCAATATTACAGAGCCTGACTCCTAAGGGAGACTATATGGGTGGGGTTAGTCCACCATGGTGATGTCATTGCGTGCTAACCTGTCTCTATGTGATTATGCCTAGGGACCATAATCTCATTGTTTTGTGCTGCTGCCTTTGAACTCCAGGAAAAGGAATTTCGTGAGTAAATTCTATTCAGCTGTATATATACTGAGGGGGCTTGTAATATACTAGGAGGCTGTATATATTTACTGGGCCTGTATATCTATAAGGGGGCTGTATATCTATAATTACCAGGGGCTGTATAGATAAGTGGGGGACACGTTATAAATCATTACTGGGGCTTGCCTGTTACACTTATGAATTAATGGAGACTGCATTAATTATTGTTGGGGATGTATGTTATGAATTACTGAGGGGCTGTATGTTTATGACTATGGGGTATGTGAGACATCTATGGGATGTGATCCAGCCACGAAGTGTGGCCAGGCATGTCCCCTTTAGTTTTTGTGCATAGGCCTAGGGGGAAACCTGTTCATAAATGGATTATGACTAAGAGGGGACTCTACCTATAAAATGAATGCTGAATGTGAATCCAGGCGGAGAAGTTCTGTGGGGGTCTCCACTAACATTTTGTGCCAGGGTCACACCAATCCTTAATTGCGCCTTGTTACTTAGATCCTTATGGCTTTTAAGCCTGATGTTTCATTTTCACAGTTTGTTTATTTTGGCATCAAGCCCTGTTGAATTTTTGTGTAAGTTAACCCCTTATGACCGCCCTATCATCTTTTTACGGCAGTCATTAAGGATTACTTTCGGACGCCAAACACCTTTCAGAAGAAGATTTAGGGACATCGGGTCAGTATAGTGATCGGTGCCAGGCGTGATATCCAGCCTCCGGGACCTGGCCCACTAACAAAACCGGGATCAGAAAACATTCGATCCTGGTGATTTAAACCCCTTCACACACCACGGTCAAGCATGACCACAGATGGTAAGTGTCCCCACCATGGACGGACCCCCGCCGGTAGGCTTTACCGGAACATCCGATCCCTACTGCCAATGCCCCGGGGTCGGCGAGTGGTCCTGAGGCTGCCTCGTGGGCAGGATCCGGTGATGTAAACTGAGCATGCCAGTGTATTGCAGGTTTAAAGCCAAAAAGGTGGCAAATGTAAAAAGTAAAAAAAATTGTATTTTATTTTATATAATACAATAAAATAAATAAAGTCCCATAATCTCCCCAGTCTAAGTTACGAATATTAAAATGCAAATATAAAGTATATAAACACAAAAAAAGTACATATTGGTACACCGCCTCCCATATTAATCTGTACAAAAATATTAATCAATATTGAACCCGTCGGGGACAACGTGAAAAAAAAACACGAAAAACTTCCCGTTAATACACAATTTTACAACCATCACAAAAAAATGTTATCTAAAAAGTAATACAAAAAAAGTTACGGTCCTAATATGATACGACTGAAAAGAACAAACTCTTTTTGCAAAAAAAAAAAATAAGCACTTTACAACCGAAAAAATACAGCAGTCGTTTTTTGTGGGGGGTGGCCCTGTACCCAAATTAGGTGTGTCGCCTTCACGAGAGGCCACGCTTAAAAAAAAAAGTGATTCACTCCAAACAAATTGAGCAAAGATAGAAAAAAAACTATATAAATGGACGGTATCACCGTTGAATTGTGTGACCCAGAGAATAAAGAAAAAATTTAAAGAAAAAATTTAAAGAAAAAAAAGAATAGTCCCCAACCGGCTCAGTTAATTAAAATGACGTAGGTCTACAAAGAACGCAACACACTGGTGAACGCAACTATACAAAAAGACCTGGATGATCACGCAAGACAACAGTGGTGTGGAGATCACAGAATAATTTCCATGGGAACAGAAGAAACCCCTTCTATCAGCCAACCAGGTGAACAAACACTCTGCAGGATGAGGGTTTATCATAAAAGACTGCATGAAAGTAAATACAGAGGGGTCAGTACACAGTGCAAGCCACTCCTGACATTCAAAGAACAAAAAGGCTATCTTGGATTCCAACAATATGATCAACCTTACCAGAATAATGAAAAGATAAAAGTATGTGAGCGTGGTACACGCTCGTGATCCAAGCTACACGTCATGTGTAAGACTCGGCAGAGGTTAGTGTAGTGGCGGGGATGCAGGATTCCAGTGGCCAGGCGCACTAGTTTTTATTGATTATATTGAACAGGACAGAAGCAGCCGGAGAATTCTGAGGTAGTCAGAGAATATGTGTGTTCAATCAGCCAAAATAAAGCAAAAAAATAAATGGTTGGGCTTTCATAATACACACATGGCATATTTGCAACGATGCACTGGAGAAGCAGAAACGCAGTGCCTAGGGCAAGATTTTTGATGGCGACCTTTTTAGCGATCGAGTGCCCAAACGGCAAGCCAAACCCACTTATCTACTGCAAAAAGTGCAGATGGTATTTAGAGCATATTACTACATAAGGGCCAAATAATTAATGCACACCTGTTTACCACCACTATTAGTATGCATAAACAGACCATATTCAGTGCACATATAGACAGTATGCTAACACAGACATATACAGTGCAACAATATAACAGTATGCATAACCACAGAACATATACGGTGCCACCATATATACAGTAGATACACCAGACAATAAAGTGCACACATATAATACAGTATGAAATACACCGACATTATACATGGCACACATATATACAGTTGCATAACACAGACCTACAGTAAACATATACGTATGCATAAAACAGAATATACGGTGAAAATATATACAGTATGAATAACAAGACATTATATAGGGCACACCTATATACATATGAAAAACGACAATACGGCACAACATTATACAGTTGCATGTACACCTATATATTCCACATATACATAAATATAATATCATATGCCTAACACAGACATATACAGTGTCACACCATATATACAGTAACATAACACCAGAAACAGTTACACATATTTATACAGTATGCATAAAAGGACATATAATAACGTGCACACATCTAACAGTATGCATACACAGACATATACAGTGCAAATATATACAGTATGAAACAAGGACAATACAGTGCACACATATATACAGTATACATAACACAGGACACATACAGTGCACACATATAACGGATGCTAACACAGACACATATACAGTACACGGTGCCCTTCCTGCTCCAGCGCTTGCACTGGAAACTTCTATAAAACATTAGAGCAAACAGGGAAAGAAGCACAGCATTATCCTGAACCCGGCAAAGTGGCTGCATCTGGGGACCCGGAAGGTCCTCAGTTTTAGAATAAACTGCATCTACCCGTGCAGTGATGACCTGTGCTCTGTATCTGAGCGCAAGGCGCAGATGCCGTTCTTCTAAAAATGAGGACCTGCGTGGCCTCTTCTCTCTCAAGGGCCAAGTCGCAAGTGCATCCCTGCCACTGCAACACAGTGGAGGATGATGGCGTGCGTTGCCAGCAGATAGGGCCCTTCGCCGTGCCCTTCTGGCACGCGTGCCATAGGTTCGACACCACTGGCCTAGTGCGACCGCTTTGAAGCAGGAGCGATTTTTTATTTCTTTTTAAAAAAATGGATGTAAGCGGAGCCAGGTGTGCACCCCACGCTTGCTCCAAAGTACGCATTTTTTGGATATTAGCGTACATTTTAGCAAGAAAAATCTTGCTATAAAAGTGTCGCGTCTTATAGCCAAATGTTAGGAGGATGCAGCACTTCCAGACCATCCCGGACCGCGTAATGGAGATGCGGACGAGGCTTTAACATAGCGCTTTACACCTGAATTTCTACCAGAGAGGAGATATTCCGCACTGCTCTCTCCCCCTACAGGTCCCAACGTGCCTACTTACTGCAACAGGTCCTGTGGTCATGTCAGAATCAGGTGACTCTGATCCATGCTACTACATCACCACAGGTCCGATACTGCCAAGAATGGGGGACATGGCTGGCTGATAAGGGTCAGAAGAAGGTGTGTATTCAAGTAGAGTAGGTCTCAGTGGTGTTCTTATAGTGTATAGCAGACCTGTGTGTGTGTCATGTGTCTAGTTGTTATGTCCAGTGGCTCCTTATGTGGTATAGCAGAAAACAAAAAACATGTGTGTATATTGATTGTGTACATAGTTCTTTTTTTTTTCAAGTGTGGTGTCATTATGGTATCTACCAGATGTGTGTAAGTCATGTGTAGAGTAGTTCCCAGTGTGTCCTTTGTGTTGTATAGCGCACAGCTCTGCTGTATTATGGTTATGGTAGTTCCCGGTGTGCTCCTTATGTGTGTATAGCAGAGCGGTGTGCGTTTATGTGTTACAGTAGTGCCAGTGTGTGTGTGTATAACAAAGCTGTGGTGTGTTTTGGTCAGCATGCCCGGTCAGGGTGTGCACAATTTTTGTGCATGCGCAGTGCCATTGTGTCTGTAGCAGTTCACAGTGGAGTAACAGTGATGATGAGTGTGTTGCTATTGTTTTTGTGTGTGTGTATGCCTAAGCTCGATGTGTGTAAATGTATGGATGTGCAGAGCTTCTGTGTAAATGTAAGGATGTTGCAGATTTGGGTGCTGTGCTTTTGGCCACCAACAGTATTGCCACTGAACATCCTGTACAGTTAAAAAAAAAACAAAAAACTGCCTTGTCACAGAGGAAGCGTCTGATTCACGTTTCCTGTGTCACTATGCAGGAGCTGGGGTAGAGAAAAACAGGAGGAGGACGTCATTTTCCTAAAGCTATCTGATGTGTTAAGAAGGGCAAGGTTACTCAACTGTTTAAACCAGCACCTGAAGAGAACAGAAAAACTTTAGAAACAGTCATGTCATGTTCCTGGGGTTAATGATGTAGTTTCTACATGGGGTCAACTTAGTATCATTGGTCGTTTTTACATTTTTTTAATTCAATATTTTTTTCTTTTTCGATCTGATTTCTCGGTTCGATTTTTACACATTTTTGACTTTTTTACACATTTTCAGCAATTACAGTGCATCTTTCAATGAAAATTACATGAATCGTAGACTGAATCAATATAGTTTGTCCTGGGGAACCAAATCTGACAATAAAAAGAATGGGGGATTGCTGTTTGAGATGTTAAAGTTGCCCGCACCACCCCCAATGAGTGGAGGTAGGAGGAGAGTTTGATCTTGGATAGATTTGAAAAATAATTGAACATATTTAGTTTTACATATCTTATATATATATATATATATATATTAATATACAGTTATGATATAAAGTGGCCCCATGATTAATTCGTTTAGCTATAAAACTCATATATAAATTCGGCCTTGATTAAAAAAACCCCATATAAAACTATGTGTAAGAAGAAACAGATGAGAGGAAGCAGACCCACCAGCTGATACTCCATGGCAATGCTGCAAGTGATGCAGGCAAACAGTCAGCGGATAGCTTTCATGCTATGCCTGCAGTGATGCAGTCATAATGCGAAAGTAAAACCCAGTATTGAGGGCATTTAAGACTGTACCTACTTTCCATTTGGCCAACATTTTGTGATTCAAAAATTTTTAACGTGATCTTTTTGGGTTTTCGTCTGCGTAAGCTATAATCATAAATATTAACCCCTTTCTGACACCTTGACATGGATTCACGTCATAGATGCGGGTTCGGCCCCCGCACTTTGACTTGGATCACGTCATGGCGGTTTCGACCGGCTCAAAGCTTACCGGCGGAAACCTGCATCGGTGCCGGCACCGATTGTGTGTGTTTCCTGCTGATCGCTGCCGGTGGCTTCAAAAAGTGGCGGCGCATCTTTCCAAAGATCGACGATCCCCGTACGTCATCGGGAAGCGGCGATCGTCGAATGGTCTCACGAAAGGCTAACCCATGCATTACAATGTGCTATCAGACTTGTAAATGTATGAGAGTAATGGTATGAGGAGTAAAATCATAATGGCGTATGGCAGTATATGATAGGATTGTACAGACACCCTAGGGCAGTGGTGGCGAACTATGGCAAGGGGCCAGAGGGGGCACTCAGAGCCCTTCTTTGGGCACTCAGGCCATTGCCCCAGGACGAGTTATCAAAAACAGGAACAAAATCACAATCTTTTCTGCAGTTCCATGGCAACTTTAAGGGGTATTTCACCTCACCTTATACAGTCAATCAATCCCTAACCCCCCAAAAAATTTCTTCAATTCATTGCTATTTTTAAAAAATGAAATATATTCCATAATATACTGTAAAAGTGGTTTACCTCCCCCTTGTAACAGTCTATGTTGAAACTAGATCGGCCACTGCCGCTCGCAGCAGCGTTGGCTGCGCAGGGGCAATTAGAATGAGGCTTCTCTGAACCTGTGGGAATATGTGAACGTGCATGAGCGTGCGGAATACTTCTTTAAGAGATTGATGCTCATCAGAGATATTTAAAGCACAAAGCTCATTGATTTTGAATGTGGACCCACATTCTTCTGTACAAAAGACTCTGGAGAGGGGGGAGTCGCATGATAGTTCAATTTTGGCCTCCTTCTTTCAACGGTATGGGTGGCCTCAGGTGCCGATTACAATTAAAAGATGTGGAAGAACAGGTGAAAAAGAAGTTAGCTTAAAATCCCACAGTGGCACTTGCGGTAAATAAGTGGCTGTTGCTGTAGTTGCGGCACTCTGTCTCAACAGGTTCGCCATCATGCCCTATGGTTAGAGTAGTAAAAAAATACAAATTAAAAAAAAAGTTTAAAAAAAATTATAATAAAAAACTAAAAAATTCCAAATCACCACCTTTCACTGAACTGATATTAATTATGAATAAACAGTATAAAAATCAGCAACACATTAGGTATATGATAACATTTTTTTCACTGAGTTTTAACCCCGTAACGGAAAGTCGGCCCAAAGTCGAAAAGGACACTTTTTGCAGGAAAATGGAACTTTTATTAAAAAAAAATAAAAACTTCTTAAAAAAGTGATCAAAAGGTCGCACAGTCCTAAAAATGATAACACTGTAAACGGTATCTGACAAGAAACGACCACCCCACCCACGCTCCATACACCAAAGTATAAAAAAGTTTATTATCCCCAGAAGATGGCAAAATCCCCCAAAAAATTTGACACAGAACAGGAGTGGTTTTCATTTTAAATGTATGAAAACATATAAAACCCTATATAAATTTTGTTATCGACCCCAAAAAGAAAGTGACTTGTAATTGGGGAGTACAGTGAAAATCCATAAATCCTGTTTCGAGTACACGGCATGGAATTTAAATATAAATATTTTGAAGTAATTTGTTGAGCAGAAAAAGCTGTCACAAGCTTCTGTAAATGGAAAAAAATAAAAAAGTACGATTTTGAATGTGGGGAGTGAAAATGAAAACGCGCGAAAACGAACAAGGCCGCGGTGGAAGGGTGAATACTTGTAACAGTTAATTTTGGCCAAAAATTACTATATGTCTAAGAAAAATTACAGCTTGTAAATTGACACCTCCATTTTGTTTTAACCCGTGTAGCATTTAAAGTTTAACACACTGCTTAAAGTAGATTTTTTACACATTGATGGTGGTGGCATGATTTATGGGGTTTTACTTGTTATTAGGCCTCTCAAGTCACTTAGACCTGAGCACTGTGCCTCTAAATAATGGTTTTGGTTGATTTTCATAAAAATGAGAAAATTGCACCCAGAAATCTGAACTCCTAACACTAGAAAAGAGAGAGGATGCATAAACCTATGATGATATAAAGCAGACATTCCAGAAATGTTAGTTATAAAGTTACTGGTTTGCATGGACATCTGCCTGAAAAGCAGAACATTTTGAACTTTGAAAATGAAAATTTCGAAAAATTTTGCCAAATTCAATTTTTTTAATGACTTAAACCCAAAAGATATCATCAAAATGTTTTCCATTACTTGAAGTACATGTTGTGACGGTAAAAACACTCTGCAAAATCCGACTGGATATGTGAAGGTACAAAGTTCTAACCTCTATAATGGGGACACAGGCGAAATTTTAAAAACAGGCCTGGTCCTGAAGGTTCTAAAATGGCTTGGACACCAAAGGGGTTAACATAAATAAAGACACTCTTTGTAAGGACTCACTTGCAATATGAGTTTCACTATTTGAATTCAATTCTGAAAAAAAGAATTTTGCTGATTACTGAATTTATTAAGAGCACGTATTTGAGGTCAGTTGTTTTCGAATCGTTCCTCTGTTTGGCTCCAAAAATACATAAGAAATTCCTATTTATGATTGCAGGATCCATGTGTGTTTCGACATCTAGATGTCAGTGACCTAATAAATGATGAGGATTTGTTTTTTAATAAAATGGTTATTAGGGTTTGTGTTATTATTTAACATAAGTCATGGTGCAGTATAAGACACAGTGCCACTACAAGGTCAGGGCATAGTGTTATCCGAGTAACAAAAGTAATATCACTTTTCCATTACCTTGATACCCACCACCACCAGGATGCTGGAACCGCTGTGTTCAATCCAGTACCCGGCCATTATACAAGGGTTGGGTACGGGTGGTGCTGTGTGGTATTATGTTTTTTTTTAGGCGAGAAAGGCCCCAAACACATGGGCTATCCCACCCAGTGATATAGACTGCTGTGGTGACAGATTGTGAATGGTCGCACATTTCATGAATCTGGCATATCCTGCACTGCTCGGGAAAGACAGAGTTCAGAATTTTAGTGGACCTTTTAAAAAGGCGTGCAACACAATTCTGTCAGACATTTCATGATTAAATGTTGGCATGGTCCGTGTGCACTGGAACTGGCGTGCAGAATGTGCAGGCCTCGACACAAAATGTGTCACGCATTTTATTAAATATATGTGCAACGTCCAGACAAAAAAGTGTCGCGGGATTAATGTGGGCCAATGAGTCAAAGTGAGTACATTTTTATAAACAATAATACACAACATCAACAAGGAATTTACACTCTCAAAAAATGCTAAACAAAAAACCATGCAATATCTGGTAGCATCCATAATGATTTTTCAAGCTCTTCAAAAAATTTTTTTTCAGGCAACAAGCTTCATATGTATATAATATAACTTTTTGATAATACAACACAACCACCTTGATTTGCCAGAGAAACGAAAATTGCAAAAATTACATGACAATTTCTAAATTTCTCTAAATATGTACAAATTTCAAACTACTTATTAATAACATGTACTTACCTAAAACAGAAAGAAGTGTAAAGACGTTTATAAATACACCACAGTGGTATTCACCAAAGTATGCATTCAAAGGGAATTTAAATCCACAGGGGGCCGCGCTAAATAATTTTTGCAGAAAATCCACTGAACTCACACAGAGACATTTTTGTACTCTCCAACAGTACCCCAAATAAAAAAAACTATGATCCATAAAACCTATAAATGAGATAAACAAAGGTCACTTGAAATGGTGTAGTATGTACACCATGGATTAGAAGCTCAATATGGAATCGTTCATAGATTTGAGTAAGAACACTAAAACTCAGGTTTGTGTAAATAAGTGCCAGAGGATTGAAGTTCATCCATGCATCAAGTTATGTAAAAAAACCATCATTTAATATTAGACAACCAGAGAGCAAATGTGCTATCATATTATCTGGTAGGAGAGTGTTAATAACAGAACATTAGTTAAATGATTCTTATCAAAATTAGCAACAGATAAGTGAATATTGACGGTGGAAGCTTCTCTGTAAAACATTCCTCCAAGCTTGTCTCCTGCAGCTGCCATCTAGAAGCTGGGGGCGGGAACAGGATTAGGGACTATAAACGTTGGGATCCCCGGCACTGAGACCTCAGTGTTTATCCACTTTCAGTTAAAAAATCTCCTCTTTTATAACAATCTTCTAGCAGGGGTGTTGGTTGTTGTTAACTACTGTGGTATGCAGTCATAGCAGCTGGCACAAAGGATATATAACATAGGCGGTTTGGGCGAAGTTAGCCCCGGGCCCAAGCTTTTCTAGGGGCGCCCATGGCCACCGGAACCACCCATCAAATTTTATAATGAGAGTGCTTGTCACCCATTAGAATCCTGGAAATGGTTTCCTGCTCTCAATACACATGTACAAGAGGAATCATTTTGAGGACCTTATGAAGGTCCCTCTAAAGGCCTGAAAACTTGCAGGTCCTTGAAAGCAGCATAAAGAACACATCTCCATTCCCAATAAGTTTGTTTCTAGTACAATAACGTAAGAAGTGAATATGGACCTTGAAGGGAATATAATATATACAGGCCCATGGCCCAATATTGCAATCCTAATCGCCCCGGATAGCTGGTTATTGTTGTAACAGTCCAAAAGTTTAAGATTCTAAGAATCCAGGATGTATCTCCTTGTCTTGGTTATAAGAGGGTGCCACCTGTGAGGGTGTTGAGTACCATTCTTGGCAGGAAAAGGAGTAAGTAAATTTAGGTGGGATCTGTAGGGCGATAGTTCATTGTTCTAGGAAATAGACAGTCCTCCAGAAGCCCGCCACTTATTAATCAAGTTCTCCGCAGCCGCCCATCTGATTAATATACGTTTTGCCTATCAGACCACCATTATGGATATGCAGCCCCGCTTATGTAATATATTGTACTTCCAGACCCCTCTGCAGCCCACTTATTACAATCTCCAGTCTATAGAGATAACAATCCTCTGGTGGTGGTGTGATTTAGTCATCAAGCTATACAGTGAGCACGGAAGAGGGTAATTGTCAATTCTATGTGTGTCTAGAAGTCTAAATTCTTAAATTATTAGCATAGTAGCCTGAGCTCGATGGTGCTAGCTGGACTAGTTCGCGACCAGTAGGTAAGTCAATGGCGATGTCTTCATATGAGGGGCCCTATATGTAAGATACGATAATGTTTCAGTTTTGAAAAATAAAAACCTCAAAGTCAACTGGCGTCTTCTTTACCGGTAACGTGGCTAAGTATTCTTTCAGCTCGAGGGCATAAATATGAAGACCAAACCCCCCCCCCACTTTGTGGTGTATCATGGCCACATGACGTCTAGTGTAAGGGCCGTGTGGTGCATACACTATGGCACACACCAGAACAGAAGATCGAGCAAGCGATGCGGGGAAGAAGGCGACGAGTTATAGTTTTTTTCCAGAGGCACTGTTGTGAATTTAATTGCATTCTGAAAGGGGACCCTGCTTAGAATGTAAAGGGGGAATCTGGACGTGGGACATTCATTAAAGGGACATCTTCTGTGGACATTGCTGTGTAAACCAATTGCATTTCAAGTGATGGTTTTATGATGGAAAAAATTCCTCCAAATGCAATGAAATGGTTGAAAAAAGCATGTGCACAGTTTTCTTGTGGCTTGGATATTCGGCTTTCACTGTCAAATGACATATCACTTTATTCTTTGAGTTGATGGGATAAACAAATTTGCTATAGGTTTTATTAATGTTTTCATACTTTACAAAAATTTAAAACTCCTTGTACATATACAAAAATTTTGGGGGGTTATTGGGCCTTTATGGTGCAAATAACTTGTTTGCAAACTACAGAGTGTGAGGTGGTGGAATTTATGGCAACTTTTGATGACATTTCAATGCCTTCTTTTTAGGGACTGTACAGCCTTTTGCTCTTACTGAATTTTTATATTTTCCAAAATGGCAAAATAGATCATAAATTGAATAATACAGATGCAATGTCAATTCAGCTGATCTAAAGCTAGTAAGATTTGTATTATCAAAAGTGGGAGGATCTTGTGATAGGGATGTAATATTACCACTGTACAAGGCCATTGGTGCGGCACACCTGGAATATTGCTGTCAGTTATGGGACACCGGTCATAAAAAGGATGCCTGGAGCTGGAGAGGGTTAACGTAGAGACACCAACAACGACTAAGGGTATGGAGGTCTTAGTTATGAGGAAAGATTAAACAACCAGATGTATTTGGAGTCTGAGAAAGAGACGACTGCGAGGGGACCATATTAATTTATATAAATATATGAATGGTCCATACAAAAAATATGGTGTGTAAGTTGTTCCAGATAAATCAATCAAAAGGACGAGGGGGCACTGTGTCGTTTGGAGAAATCAAGTTTATCACCGGAGGCGGACAGGCTTTTTTACTATGAGAAACTGTCAATCTGTGGAATAGCCTGCCTCAGGCGATGGGTCACAGGCAGGGCCAACGACAGCCTTCAGAAGGGTCTAGATGCCTTTTTACACCTACAAACATTGAGTTATGACTATATAGAATTGTTTCCCCTCACATCCCTTCCTCCTCCAATCCTACCCTTCCTTGGTTGAAATGAGGAGAAGTGGCTTTTTCAACCGTATAAACTATGAACTATGATTCTAAGGAAAGGGGTGGATTGATGTTTTTAGGTTTTTTTTAAACTTTTTTAACTTTTTAATATTTTTTCGACCCATAGGGTACTTTAACCTTGGTTGTCTGTTGATCATACAGATTCTGCATACTACAGATGCAGTATATGGGGTTTCTCCTATTCATTACAAATAGGTGTAACTCCAGGCACCTTTCAGGAAGACCGGGCTGTCATGGCAAACTGGTCACAGTCCCCGATGACGTCATGGGGGAAAAAAAGGGGGGGGGGCAGCAACAATCTTCGCCAGATGGCAGTGCCATGCGATCTTGTGAGAAAAGAGCCCCTCCCTATTATCTAAACCATTCTGGCTAGGCTGGGCTAGTCTATAGTTAGTAGTACTGGCTGTGCCAACAATATGCGGAATAGGGATGCACTATTATGTGCCCTGATATGTTTGTTAAGGATAGGAGTAGTAGTACTGTGCTATACCCATTTATGTAGGATCAGAGTAGTATTGCTGTGTTGTGCCCAATATATGTAGGATAGGAATATTAGTCCTGTGCTGTAAAAGTAATACTTGCGGATATGTCATGAGGAGAAGGTTGTCACAAAAAAGACATATAAACAACAAATCAGGAGAAAAGACAACATAAATAACTAGAGCCACTGCATTGCAACTCTGTGTCTGGGACTGGCCCCTAAAATTCAAGAAAGCTAAAACTACACCCTCTTGACAAACTTCGGTAGCTACGCCTATGGCACCAGATCCCTTACAGGTAATAGCTGGTGGTGTTTACAGTGTCAGAGATGTATCTAGTCATAAGGAACGTGCCGTATGCTTTGTGACAAATCCATACACTTGAACTACTATAGATCTTAATTTCATCTTGGAGGATGACATGTTATGCCTTTAATCGAGGGATTCACTCATAACGGGAATCCAGGATGGAGTACAGGCGGTTTCTCCTGCTTAAGAACAACTAGACTCAGCGACCCCAAGTTACAAAACGGACCTCTGGATTGGTATTTACTGTACTTAGCCCTAGACACAATGAACGTTATACATCAATGGTGTCTGTAATGAAGTTTTATTTTAATCTTTGGTCTATGGACAATCCAAACAATTTTAAACATCCAGTTGTCACAGAGACCAACAACATTTGTTGAGTTACAAAATATAAAAATATACAGTTCAGACTTACATACAAATCAAACTGCTAAGAACAAACCCTACAGAATTATCTTGTAATGTAAACCTGGGGATGCCCCTGTACATCAAATGGGAGTGGGAATGCAATTTCTTCACTCCCTGATTGACATTGCAAATCTAAGGAATCAGTCGCAAGTGTAGAGTTGCATAGCTCTGCTACCCGGAGCCTCAATGACCTGTGGGACCACCATTCAAGAAGAGTGGGATGCGCCTTTAGCAGACAATTAGGGACTAGTGAACCTGCAGCGAAGTTTGGTTGTCAAGCTATGCTCAGGGCTAGATGACAAGTTATATTTTTTGTTGAGGTACATCCACCACTGTGGTTGGCTTTGTTGGCAAAGTGTTGGAGTGAGGGAATCACCAAGGCATGCTTCCCAATGTAAATGCCTATTTCATGGATGAATCATGGAACATGACTTTATGCAAAATCTCCAAACTTTTTGTTAGAGTGATTAATTTTGTTTGTAACACATAGAGATGAAGACTAACAGTCTGGATAATAACTAAATATCACATTAACCCAAATATGCATGAGACATTAAATGACTGAGAGATATATATGTTGGAGACAAGATCATTTAAGAAGAGGATAGTATGAAATCTAATGTACACGTCCTCAAACCTTTTTAGGAAAAGCATAGCCAAACCATTTATCTGTACTAATGTTATGTGGATTAAATGAAGGCTTTCATCATGATTTGATAGAATTTATTACATCGGTTTGTGTGCCGCCTTGATACCGTGAACTACATGTTGATTTGTGTTGACTGCTTTTATTTATTCAGAATATTGAATCACAGTATACAAAAGGTGCATTCAGCAAACTCAATTATATACATGTATTACAAACTCTCTGCTAGGTAATTGGCATGACTGAACTATCAATCTGAATAATATGTTTGGAAAATGAACAAAGGAAAAATTAATTACTGAGGTTGCCTAAAATCATCTTGTCGTGCACAATAAGAGATGTTTTACAAAGTAACACGTGATTCAGGTCACTCATCTATCTGCTGCACAGAGCTTTGTAGTTGGGCATAATTACCTTTTTAAAACAAATGTGCAGTAATATCTTATGGGAAGTGTCATCAGAAAAACTCTACATCAATGTTTAAAGAATTTAGTGGGACTTGTTTAAATTGTTCACCTAGCTATCTATGCTAAAATATAATCCTTGAAATCCGCAGTTTACCATGGCCAATGGCAAGGTCCTTGTCGTACACAAGGGCCAAGTTTTTACCTAAACGAAACCAGGCCCTGTTCTGGCATGTGTCACTATAAGTGGTTTTAGACTTGGAAATTTGAAAAAATGTTCAAATTCTAAATGTTCTGCTTTTTAGACCAAATAACTTAATTAAGTAACATTACCACATGTCTGCTTTATGTGGCATACCTTTTTATGCTGCCCTCTGTTTTAGCGGATGTTAGGGGATAAGAAACTTTGGTTGTGATTTTTCATGTTTTCAAAAAACCACCAAAATCTTACCATTTAGGGACCTGCTCAGCTTCAAGTGGACTTTCAAGAGTCCTAAACAATAAATAAAAAATTCCTCTGGTGAGGTAGGGACCTCTATGCTTTAGTAAGTGCTGGAGAGGCTTAGGGCGCGTTAACACGTTGCATTTTGGCCGTATTTTCATGTGTTTGAAAGCCACACCACGCCCAAGAAATTATAAATTGGACCTGGCCTAGTAGAGATATGTTTATAATAATAATAATAAAGTGTTTAATATATAAAAAAGTATTTAATACTTAGATGATGGTCACCCTGGTGATAAGCAAAAAGAGAAAACATGGGGGAGCGGGAAGTAGAGACTTGAGGGATACAGTCAGTAGTAGGAAGCGATAGTGAACACTTTTCATACACTTCTATGAGAAACTCTATAACAGTGGTGGCTAACTATGGCACTTGGTGCCAGAGGTGGCACTCACCAGCCCTTTCTGTGGGACACTAAGGCCATCAGCCAGAGTGACTTAGGTATATCTTGCAGTCCCAGACAGCCCAGGACTCTTGCTGTGCCAGAGTATTTTTAAGTTGACCAGCGCTTACCTGGGGACTACTGGAGGAGTGGGAAGGGTATGGACAGATTGCTTATCATTGAGCTTCTGACCTGACAATTTCTTCATGTTATGGGACCTTGGGGGAAACTACAATGATATCCAAATTTCTTCTAGCTTCTGCTTTATTGGGTGGTATCAGGGTGCTGATATGAATGAAGCGTGTGGACAGAACAGCGGAGATATAAATCACAAATAAAATTTCTGTGTTGGCACCTTGTGATAAAAATAATTGGGGTCTTGGTTGTAGTTTGGGCACTTGGTCTCAAAACGGTTGCCATCACTGCTCTATAATATCCCTGACCCAGCCCAGAAACATTAGAATGAAATAGAGTGGCAGAACAAATAAAGGAGTTCTTGAGCTGTGTAGGCCTGCCAGGATGGAGAAGAAACAAGCACTCAGCTAACTGAGTCGTTCACGAGAAGAGGGTGAGTATATGGTATTTAAAATCCATCTGGAAAAGGTCGGCCTGACGGGCTGCCTATTTTTTACTATAAGATGTTTCATCTGTCCTCCTGCCCCGTTTTCCCAATTAAGTAATACCCTATGGAAGGCTCTCATGTACTAAGAAGGCTCAGAAAGCCCACATAACGATCCTCACAAGGATGGCAAAGATCCTACCAGACAGGTATAGCTCTTACCAGCACACAGGTAGCCGATATCTGTCACACAAACCCTAGAAATTAATTATATAACTCTTGGAAAATCTAGATGTTGGTTGCGGACAAAACTCGGCTATATGGGGTTAGAACATCACAAAGCATAGACACCCTAGTAGTCCCTTACTTGAGTGGATTGTTCCAGCCTATGACGAAATAAGGATAAGCTTACTAAATGGGCAACACTGTAAGAGTGCTACCATTGAGTATGCTCCCCTATCTGTGCACATAGACTACTTCTGAACACTTTACCACTATTCAATTGCCTCAAGTGATGAAACATACCTTTTCAGAGAAGAAAAAGGGCTACTGCTTAAAAATTCTATAAACATCCAGAGATTCACAGACATATTAATAGTTTAAGGGGAAATTCCTAGGAAAACTGACTGTCTGCAGGTTGGTAGCTCTAGCAACTAAGAGACCCCTATATAAACAAATCATGTCAGGTTGCTATGATGCAGTCTGAAGCTGGGGAAGCTGAGAAGCATTCCTACAAACACCAATGGACGGGAGTTACAGACTAACTTTTCTCAAGATGAGATAGACGCCTGTCGAGGAAAACTCTAACAGTTTCTAGGTGTATTAAGGTCAAGGAGAACCCCTAAAGATAGCAACGAGATGGTATAAATTACCATCATGGCTACTACACAAATCAATCCAGCCATTCCTAGCCACGTGTGGAGATGTGGTGCATGACACGGGAGACAAGACACATATATAGTGTCTGGTCCTTTTCTATCGATTTTCTGGGACGCGGTGCTTGAGGGCAAACTTGGAAAATCTGTGCCAAAGTCACCTAAATTTGTCCAAGACTATTCTCTTAGGTATCACTGATCAAGATTTGCACTAGACCGCAAGTCTTCATACCCACTTTGTTTAACAGCGGCTTAAACTGCTTATTCCCTATACACTGAATCCCCTTCTAGAGAAAACTGGCTTTACAATTACTACACTGAAAGGCTACCCTCCCATACCCCCCTCCCCACTGAATGCGGACCAGTGTACTAGTTGTATGTACTATGTATTTATGGTTCTATGTTAGGAAAAAAACGAAAAAACGGTTTGCAACCTGCTATCTCCTATGCAATGTATATGCTGCTTCATGAATTGTACCACTTTAAAAACAGTTTTAAAACAGGTTCCCTTAGTGTGGTCTTCTGTATGAGAAGAAGTAGCAACTTTGGAAACGCGTCTAGAATTAGAATCTAATAAAGCACCAACCTGGATAGGACTAGGAAAAACAGCTGGTTCACTAAAGAAGACCACTTTACGGGACCTGAACAAAGATTATTACCAGCTTCCATACAGAGAGAGGTCTCCTATGCTCTTGTGGTGCGCCTAGCAAATCCAATCCGCATGCCAACTGTGAGGCAGCGGTTTTCTCACTAGTGTTTGAATCTTAAGGTACAACCTTTGTGACGCCGGAGGAAAAAACTTTCCTATCAGTGGTAGGAAACCAATCGTAAGTGGAATCTATTCTACAAAGATACACCCCCTCTGAACTTATGTGCTTTTTAAACAGGAACTTTCAAACAGGATCTAATTGAAGATCTTTTTAATCATTGGAACTGGTGAATCATCTCATACCATCGGAACTGCTTAAAAACATTAAACAAATATTTACTGGAGTCGACACCTCACTTACTGAGTTTATTGCTTTAGGAATGCAAGACAGTTACTACTATGATATATGCACTTGCTATACAATATATTGTGTGAGGTGAACATACTGTGATGATATCTATGTATACCCTTTTATTCTGTACATTATGTTTGGGAACATTTGTATGCATTGTAAATACTGCAGGAGGGGAGGTAGGGGATGGAGTGGAAGTCCCAATAGGGAACTCTGCTCTTGGCTAGGCTCCTCACTTGCCCTCAGTATCAGGCAGCGGCCTGAGGTACTCTTCTTCATGTTAGTGGGTCTGGAGATTCAGCTATGCAGGGACGCTGCACGCTGACCTGCTTCTCAATTTAGACTGGAATCGAAGACCACATGCTCTCATCCAGCGAGGGGTTATATTATCCCCGGGGTCAGGTGGTAGCACCTTCCCAATCCACCTTTCAGCGTTGCATTACAGAACTCTTGGACAATCACCATATCACAATGTTAACTGTGGCCTTACCAGCAGTGGCTACAGCCGCAATTACTCAATATTCCCAAGTTCTAGAAAACATCCTAAAGAGATTATGAGCTCCCTTACAGGTCTGACATGTAGAGGGCGTATTGCAGCTGCCAGCCTTCCCATGCATGGCGGGGTGTGCAGACAACCTTGCGAATTGAACAAGCCCACACACTCGGCTAGGACGTGGATGGGAATGTAGGACTAAACTGTCAGCAGCTAAAGAACTCACGATGGTCCACACACTCGTACAACTGTAGGGGTGCAAAGATAAAGTGCACTTTAGGGTTAAGTCGTGGGCATTGCGCAGCGTAGGGAGACCAAACGCCCACGAGTCTGGCTTTTTCACCGGATGGTTGTCGGTAAGTGACATAAGAAAGAATCATACAATTGGTAGCTAACTCCCTTAAACCAACTGTTCTTGAGGAAAGGTGGGGTGTCATGTCTGTAATCCACTCATTGCACCAAGGCCTGAAATTGTCCAAAACATGTCACCTAGGTGGCATAAATCATCACATGACATCACGGCCCTTTATGTAGGGTACACAGCTAGAACGGGTGGGACCACTCTTTGCCATCAGAAACTGCATCAATTTTCGTGGCATCAGGATTCTACAAGGGCTGGAAGCATCCTCAGAAGATTTGGTCCATATGAATGGGTGGCATCACACAGTTGCCGCAGATTGTCGGCTGCACATCCATGATGCGAATTCCCGTTCCACACATTCCCAAGATGCTCTTTATGGATGAGATCTGGTGACTGTGAAGGCCATTGATACAGTGAACTCATTGTCTGTTAGAAGAAACCAGTTGGAGGATTCCAGCTATGGAACATGGCGCAATTATCCTGCTGAAAGTAGCCATCAGATGTTGGTACATTGTGGTCATAAAGGGATGGACATGGTCAGCAACAACTCAGGTAGGCTGTGGCATTGCAACGATGCTCAATTGGTAACAAGGGGCCCCCAGAGTGCAAGAAAATATTCCCCCACACCATGACCACACCACACCAACTAAAACCATTGATACAAGACAGGATGGATCCATGCTTTCATGTGTTGACGCAAATTCTGACCTACCATCCGAATGTCGCGCAGAAACGAGAATCATCAGACAGGCAACGTTTTTCCAATCTTCTACTGTCCAATTTCGATGAGCTTGTGCAAAATTGTAGCTCAGTTTCATGTTCTTAGCTGAAAGGAGTGGCACCGGTGTGGTTCTTCTGCTGGCTGTAGGCCCATCTGCCTCAAAATTCGACGTATTTCGTTCAGAGATGTTTCTGCCTACCTTGGTTGTAACGGGTGGATGCGAGTCACTGGTGCCTTTTTATAGCTGAACAGAGTCGCCAAGTCTTCCTCGACCTTGGGCATCAGACAAGGCATTCCGCCCACCAGAAACTGCCGCTCACTGGAGGCTTTTTATTTTTCGGACCATTCTCTGTTACCACCCTAGAGAGTGTTGTGCGTGAAATCCCAGTAGACAGCAGTTCTGAAATAACTCAGACCCAGCTTTCTGCCACCATACAACAGCCAGTTCAAAGGCACTTAAATCCCTTCTCCCTCATACTGATGCTCGGTGTGAAACTGCGGAGTTGTTTGACCATGTCTAACATGCCTAGATGCACTTGAGTGCTGCCGCATGTATCTGGGATCTGAAATTAAGTGTTAACGAGCAGTTGGACAGGTGGACCTAATAAAGTGGCCGGTGAGTGGATATAGTACCTGCATGATATGTTATACCATAGGTTACCTGCCATTGACGGTCTTACCCTATTGTTCAATGTGGTAGGGTATCACATGATTAGACCCCTGGTCCCCTAACGATGGTTTTTTACAGAGTCACACAAATACTTAGCTCAGGGTTCAGCATCAGCCTGCTGTCAGGCAGAAAATAAATACATTTACATAAATACAAAGATGGTCCGCACAGTCTATGCACTGGGATGCAAAGGCATAAAAGGTGTTAATGCAAAGTAACACATATACGCAATTGGAACTATTAGTTGTGAAAAACATCACATTGGCTTAAACAGCCCATAGGGTACATGTTAGAAACGTTACAAAACACGATGGCTACTTTCAGTAGCAAAAAAACAGAAAATGTCCATTTTCCTTAAAATAAAAAGGGGGAAGGATGGTATTTTGGCCCATACGGTCAGGTCGCTAGGGAGAATGTGGGGACTTATGGTTCTCTGCGCAAAACTCCACCTTCGTCCTGGGCAAGCGTGCTAAGATCTCGCGCTTGAGTTGGTTCGGAACTGCTGGAACTTGTGGTACCTCGTGAATGGTTGCCTGGGGTGTTCTGCAACCTGAGTGTAATCCAGAAGCTTCCAGCTCCTATAGGTTTGGAGGTGGGGTCTGGCTGCAATAAATTCAGCTTCACTAGTCACCTGTGCCAGTGTTTGTAATCCCTTCATCACTCGCTCGCTGCATTAGGTTGTCTTGCTCTGTATCTGCATCGTGTGGTTGTGACTCGGCTTTAGGGGTTTTTTTGACATTGACTCTTGCTTACTGATTTTGCTCTGACGTTACCCTTCGTTGGACTCCGGCTAGTTACCACTCTTTTGTGTTTTCGGTTTGTCAGTCTGTGTGTGTCCCTTCCGCACACTTATCCAGTGTATTTCGAATCTTCCAAGAGTCGCCCCAGTGGTTTAGCGTGGGGGGGGCTATAGGAAGGACAGAGGTGGGACAAGCTCAGGGACACATATCCCCTGTCTTCTGTGTTTACCCAACCCTACACATAGTAGCAATTCTACACAGCTCATTTGACACTGAAAGAGAAAGCAAAACTAGGCCACACAGAAAAAATGTCGCGTTTTACAACGGAAGGCATAATATGCACATAAATAAACTTTCCCAAGAGGTATCAGACTTATCCTGTGCCCAGGATGGATTTACATGTAGTTGAGCTTCCTGAGAAGACTGATAGTTGATACACTCTGGGGGAAAAGTTTATTTATGTGCAATTTATGCCTTCCCTTGTAGAAAACGGACATTTTTTCTGTGTGCCTATTTATTGCCTTCTCTTTCATGTCAAATGAGCTGTGTAAATTGCTACTATGTGTTAGGGTTGGGTAACACAGAAGACAGGGGATAGTGTGCCCTGTGCCCAGGATGGATTTACATGTAGTTGAGCTTCCTGAGAAGACTACTAGTTGATACACTCTGGGGGAAAAGTTTATTTATGCGCACTTTATGCCTTCCCTTGTAGAAAACTGACATTTTTTCTGTGTGCCTATTTATTGCCTTCTCTTTCATGTCAAAAGAGCTGTCTAAATTGCTACTATGCATACCATCTCTTTATTTTCAGGAAATGGACATTGTTTTTTTTTTTTGCTACTAAAAGTAGCCATCGTGTTTTGTAACGTTTCTAAGCAATGTACCCATTGGGCTGTTTAAGCCAATGTGATGTTTTGCACAACTATAGTTCCAATTGTAAGACCGTCAGGTGGCAGGTATACTATGTATAACATATAATGTATGTACTATATACACTCACCGGCCACTTTATTAGGTACACCTGTCCAACTGCTCGTTAACACTTAATTTCTAATCAGCCAATCACATGGCGGCAACTCAGTGCAATAACCACACGGGTGCCACTCCTTTCGCTAAGAACAGAAACTGAGCGACAATTTGCACAAGTTATCGAAATTGGACAGTAGAAGATTGGAAAAACGTTGCCTGGTCTGATGATTCTCGATTTCTGCTGCGACATTCGGATGGTAGGTCAGAATTTGCGTCAACAACATGAAAGCATGGATCCATCCTGCTTGTATCAAGGTTAGGCTGGTGTGGTGGGTCATGGTGTGGGGAATATTTTCTTGCACTCTGGGGCCCCTTGTACCATTGAGCATCGTTGCAATGCCACAGCCTACTGAGTATGTTGCTGACCATGTCCATCCCCTTTATGACCACAATGTACCCAACATCTGATGGCTACTTTCAGCAGGATAATGCGCCATGTTCAAAGCGGAATCCACCAGACTGGTTTCTTGAACATGACAATGAGTTCACTGTATCAAATGGCCTCCACAGTCACCAATCTCAATCCAATAGAGCATCTTTGGGATGTGTGGAACGGGAGATTCGCATCATGGATGTGCAGCCGACAATCTGCGGCAACTGTGTGATGCCACCATTGTCATATGGACCAAATCTCTGAGGAATGCTTCCAGCACCTTGTGAATCTATGCCACGAAGAATTGAGGCAGTTTCTGAGGCAAAGGGGGTCCAACCCGTTACTAGCTGGTGTACCTAATAAAGTGGCCGGTGAGTGTATGTTGATGATTATGCCACCTATGTGACATGTTTTGGACAATTTCAGGCCTTGGTGCAATGAGTGGATACAGTACATGACACCCCACCTTTCCTAAGAACAGTTGGTTAAGGGAGTTAGCTACCAATTGTATGATCTTTCTTTGTCCTTGTCGACACCATCCCGGTGAAAAAGCCAGACCGTGGGCGTTTGCCTCCCTACCTGCGCAATAGCCCACACTTACCCTAAAGTGCACTTTATCTTTGCACCCCTACAGTTGTAGAGTGTGTGGACCATCGGAGTTCTTTATGCTGCTGACAGGTTTAGCCTACATTCCCATCCGTCCATAGCCGGAGTGTGTGGCGCTTGTTCAATTCCAAGGGTTTATGCAACACCCCGCCAATGCATGGGAAGGCTTGGAAGCTGCAATACGCCCTTACATGTCGACCTGTAGGGAGCTCATAATCTCTTTAGATGTTTTCTAGAACTTGGAAATTGAGTAATTGCGGCTGTAGCCATGCTGGTAAGGCCACAGTTAACATTGTGATATGGTGATTGTCCAATGATGTTCTGTAATGCACGCTGAAACGGTGGATTGGGAAGGTGCCTACACCTGACCCGGGGATATATAACCCCTCGCTGGATGAGAGCATGTGTCTTCGATTCCAGTCTAAATTGAGAAGCAGGTCAGCGTGCAGCGTCCCTGCATAGCTGAATCTCCAGACCCACTAACATGAAGAAGAGTACCTCAGGCCGCTGCCTGATACTGAGGGCAAGTGAGGAGCCTAGCCAAGAGCAGAGTTCCCTATTGGGACTTCCACTCCATCCCCTACCTCCCCTCCTGCAGTATTTACAATGCATACAAATGTTCCCAAACATAATGTACAGAATAAAAGGGTATACATAGATATCATCACAGTATGTTCACCTCACACAATATATTGTATAGCAAGTGCATATATCATAGTAGTAACTGTCTTGCATTCCTAAAGCAATAAACTCAGTAAGTGAGGTGTCGACTCCAGTAAATATTTGTTTAATGTTTTTAAGCAGTTCCGATGGTATGAGATGATTCACCAGTTCCAATGATTAAAAAGATCTTCAATTAGATCCTGTTTGAAAGTTCCTGTTTAAAAAGCACATAAGTTCAGAGGGGGTGTATCTTTGTAGAATAGATTCCACTTACGATTGGTTTCCTACCACTGATAGGAAAGTTTTTTCCTCCGGCGTCACAAAGGTTGTACCTTAAGATTCAAACACTAGTGAGAAAACCGCTGCCTCACAGTTGGCATGCGGATTGGATTTGCTAGGCGCACCACAAGAGCATAGGAGACCTCTCTCTGTATGGAAGCTGGTAATAATCTTTGTTCAGGTCCCGTAAAGTGGTCTTCTTTAGTGAACCAGCTGTTTTTCCTAGTCCTATCCAGGTTGGTGCTTTATTAGATTCTAATTCTAGACGCGTTTCCAAAGTTGCTACTTCTTCTCATACAGAAGACCACACTAAGGGAACCTGTTTTAAAACTGTTTTTAAAGTGGTACAATTCATGAAGCAGCATATACATTGCATAGGAGATAGCAGGTTGCAAACCGTTTTTTCGTTTTTTTCCTAACATAGAACCATAAATACATAGTACATACAACTAGTACACTGGTCCGCATTCAGTGGGGAGGGGGGTATGGGAGGGTAGCCTTTCAGTGTAGTAATTGTAAAGCCAGTTTTCTCTAGAAGGGGATTCAGTGTATAGGGAATAAGCAGTTTAAGCCGCTGTTAAACAAAGTGGGTATGAAGACTTGCGGTCTAGTGCAAATCTTGATCAGTGATACCTAAGAGAATAGTCTTGGACAAATTTAGGTGACTTTGGCACAGATTTTCCAAGTTTGCCCTCAAGCACCGCGTCCCAGAAAATCGATAGAAAAGGACCAGACACTATATATGTGTCTTGTCTCCCGTGTCATGCACCACATCTCCACACGTGGCTAGGAATGGCTGGATTGATTTGTGTAGTAGCCATGATGGTAATTTATACCATCTCGTTGCTATCTTTAGGGGTTCTCCTTGACCTTAATACACCTAGAAACTGTTAGAGTTTTCCTCGACAGGCGTCTATCTCATCTTGAGAAAAGTTAGTCTGTAACTCCCGTCCATTGGTGTTTGTAGGAATGCTTCTCAGCTTCCCCAGCTTCAGACTGCATCATAGCAACCTGACATGATTTGTTTATATAGGGGTCTCTTAGTTGCTAGAGCTACCAACCTGCAGACAGTCAGTTTTCCTAGGAATTTCCCCTTAAACTATTAATATGTCTGTGAATCTCTGGATGTTTATAGAATTTTTAAGCAGTAGCCCTTTTTCTTCTCTGAAAAGGTATGTTTCATCACTTGAGGCAATTGAATAGTGGTAAAGTGTTCAGAAGTAGTCTATGTGCACAGATAGGGGAGCATACTCAATGGTAGCACTCTTACAGTGTTGCCCATTTAGTAAGCTTATCCTTATTTCGTCATAGGCTGGAACAATCCACTCAAGTAAGGGACTACTAGGGTGTCTATGCTTTGTGATGTTCTAACCCCATATAGCCGAGTTTTGTCCGCAACCAACATCTAGATTTTCCAAGAGTTATATAATTAATTTCTAGGGTTTGTGTGACAGATATCGGCTACCTGTGTGCTGGTAAGAGCTATACCTGTCTGGTAGGATCTTTGCCATCCTTGTGAGGATCGTTATGTGGGCTTTCTGAGCCTTCTTAGTACATGAGAGCCTTCCATAGGGTATTACTTAATTGGGAAAACGGGGCAGGAGGACAGATGAAACATCTTATAGTAAAAAATAGGCAGCCCGTCAGGCCGACCTTTTCCAGATGGATTTTAAATACCATATACTCACCCTCTTCTCGTGAACGACTCAGTTAGCTGAGTGCTTGTTTCTTCTCCATCCTGGCAGGCCTACACAGCTCAAGAACTCCTTTATTTGTTCTGCCACTCTATTTCATTCTAATGTTTCTGGGCTGGGTCAGGGATATTATAGAGCAGTGATGGCAACCGTTTTGAGACCAAGTGCCCAAACTACAACCAAGACCCCAATTATTTTTATCACAAGGTGCCAACACAGAAATTTTATTTGTGATTTATATCTCCGCTGTTCTGTCCACACGCTTCATTCATATCAGCACCCTGATACCACCCAATAAAGCAGAAGCTAGAAGAAATTTGGATATCATTGTAGTTTCCCCCAAGGTCCCATAACATGAAGAAATTGTCAGGTCAGAAGCTCAATGATAAGCAATCTGTCCATACCCTTCCCACTCCTCCAGTAGTCCCCAGGTAAGCGCTGGTCAACTTAAAAATACTCTGGCACAGCAAGAGTCCTGGGCTGTCTGGGACTGCAAGATATACCTAAGTCACTCTGGCTGATGGCCTTAGTGTCCCACAGAAAGGGCTGGTGAGTGCCACCTCTGGCACCAAGTGCCATAGTTAGCCACCACTGTTATAGAGTTTCTCATAGAAGTGTATGAAAAGTGTTCACTATCGCTTCCTACTACTGACTGTATCCCTCAAGTCTCTACTTCCCGCTCCCCCATGTTTTCTCTTTTTGCTTATCACCAGGGTGACCATCATCTAAGTATTAAATACTTTTTTATATATTAAACACTTTATTATTATTATTATAAACATATCTCTACTAGGCCAGGTCCAATTTATAATTTCTTGGGCGTGGTGTGGCTTTCAAACACATGAAAATACGGCCAAAATGCAACGTGTTAACGCGCCCTAAGCCTCTCCAGCACTTACTAAAGCATAGAGGTCCCTACCTCACCAGAGGAATTTTTTATTTATTGTTTAGGACTCTTGAAAGTCCACTTGAAGCTGAGCAGGTCCCTAAATGGTAAGATTTTGGTGGTTTTTTGAAAACATGAAAAATCACAACCAAAGTTTCTTATCCCCTAACATCCGCTAAAACAGAGGGCAGCATAAAAAGGTATGCCACATAAAGCAGACATGTGGTAATGTTACTTAATTAAGTTATTTGGTCTAAAAAGCAGAACATTTAGAATTTGAACATTTTTTCAAATTTCCAAGTCTAAAACCACTTATAGTGACACATGCCAGAACAGGGCCTGGTTTCGTTTAGGTAAAAACTTGGCCCTTGTGTACGACAAGGACCTTGCCATTGGCCATGGTAAACTGCGGATTTCAAGGATTATATTTTAGCATAGATAGCTAGGTGAACAATTTAAACAAGTCCCACTAAATTCTTTAAACATTGATGTAGAGTTTTTCTGATGACACTTCCCATAAGATATTACTGCACATTTGTTTTAAAAAGGTAATTATGCCCAACTACAAAGCTCTGTGCAGCAGATAGATGAGTGACCTGAATCACGTGTTACTTTGTAAAACATCTCTTATTGTGCACGACAAGATGATTTTAGGCAACCTCAGTAATTAATTTTTCCTTTGTTCATTTTCCAAACATATTATTCAGATTGATAGTTCAGTCATGCCAATTACCTAGCAGAGAGTTTGTAATACATGTATATAATTGAGTTTGCTGAATGCACCTTTTGTATACTGTGATTCAATATTCTGAATAAATAAAAGCAGTCAACACAAATCAACATGTAGTTCACGGTATCAAGGCGGCACACAAACCGATGTAATAAATTCTATCAAATCATGATGAAAGCCTTCATTTAATCCACATAACATTAGTACAGATAAATGGTTTGGCTATGCTTTTCCTAAAAAGGTTTGAGGACGTGTACATTAGATTTCATACTATCCTCTTCTTAAATGATCTTGTCTCCAACATATATATCTCTCAGTCATTTAATGTCTCATGCATATTTGGGTTAATGTGATATTTAGTTATTATCCAGACTGTTAGTCTTCATCTCTATGTGTTACAAACAAAATTAATCACTCTAACAAAAAGTTTGGAGATTTTGCATAAAGTCATGTTCCATGATTCATCCATGAAATAGGCATTTACATTGGGAAGCATGCCTTGGTGATTCCCTCACTCCAACACTTTGCCAACAAAGCCAACCACAGTGGTGGATGTACCTCAACAAAAAATATAACTTGTCATCTAGCCCTGAGCATAGCTTGACAACCAAACTTCGCTGCAGGTTCACTAGTCCCTAATTGTCTGCTAAAGGCGCATCCCACTCTTCTTGAATGGTGGTCCCACAGGTCATTGAGGCTCCGGGTAGCAGAGCTATGCAACTCTACACTTGCGACTGATTCCTTAGATTTGCAATGTCAATCAGGGAGTGAAGAAATTGCATTCCCACTCCCATTTGATGTACAGGGGCATCCCCAGGTTTACATTACAAGATAATTCTGTAGGGTTTGTTCTTAGCAGTTTGATTTGTATGTAAGTCTGAACTGTATATTTTTATATTTTGTAACTCAACAAATGTTGTTGGTCTCTGTGACAACTGGATGTTTAAAATTGTTTGGATTGTCCATAGACCAAAGATTAAAATAAAACTTCATTACAGACACCATTGATGTATAACGTTCATTGTGTCTAGGGCTAAGTACAGTAAATACCAATCCAGAGGTCCGTTTTGTAACTTGGGGTCGCTGAGTCTAGTTGTTCTTAAGCAGGAGAAACCGCCTGTACTCCATCCTGGATTCCCGTTATGAGTGAATCCCTCGATTAAAGGCATAACATGTCATCCTCCAAGATGAAATTAAGATCTATAGTAGTTCAAGTGTATGGATTTGTCACAAAGCATACGGCACGTTCCTTATGACTAGATACATCTCTGACACTGTAAACACCACCAGCTATTACCTGTAAGGGATCTGGTGCCATAGGCGTAGCTACCGAAGTTTGTCAAGAGGGTGTAGTTTTAGCTTTCTTGAATTTTAGGGGCCAGTCCCAGACACAGAGTTGCAATGCAGTGGCTCTAGTTATTTATGTTGTCTTTTCTCCTGATTTGTTGTTTATATGTCTTTTTTGTGACAACCTTCTCCTCATGACATATCCGCAAGTATTACTTTTACAGCACAGGACTAATATTCCTATCCTACATATATTGGGCACAACACAGCAATACTACTCTGATCCTACATAAATGGGTATAGCACAGTACTACTACTCCTATCCTTAACAAACATATCAGGGCACATAATAGTGCATCCCTATTCCGCATATTGTTGGCACAGCCAGTACTACTAACTATAGACTAGCCCAGCCTAGCCAGAATGGTTTAGATAATAGGGAGGGGCTCTTTTCTCACAAGATCGCATGGCACTGCCATCTGGCGAAGATTGTTGCTGCCCCCCCCCCTTTTTTTCCCCCATGACGTCATCGGGGACTGTGACCAGTTTGCCATGACAGCCCGGTCTTCCTGAAAGGTGCCTGGAGTTACACCTATTTGTAATGAATAGGAGAAACCCCATATACTGCATCTGTAGTATGCAGAATCTGTATGATCAACAGACAACCAAGGTTAAAGTACCCTATGGGTCGAAAAAATATTAAAAAGTTAAAAAAGTTTAAAAAAAACCTAAAAACATCAATCCACCCCTTTCCTTAGAATCATAGTTCATAGTTTATACGGTTGAAAAAGCCACTTCTCCTCATTTCAACCAAGGAAGGGTAGGATTGGAGGAGGAAGGGATGTGAGGGGAAACAATTCTATATAGTCATAACTCAATGTTTGTAGGTGTAAAAAGGCATCTAGACCCTTCTGAAGGCTGTCGTTGGCCCTGCCTGTGACCCATCGCCTGAGGCAGGCTATTCCACAGATTGACAGTTTCTCATAGTAAAAAAGCCTGTCCGCCTCCGGTGATAAACTTGATTTCTCCAAACGACACAGTGCCCCCTCGTCCTTTTGATTGATTTATCTGGAACAACTTACACACCATATTTTTTGTATGGACCATTCATATATTTATATAAATTAATATGGTCCCCTCGCAGTCGTCTCTTTCTCAGACTCCAAATACATCTGGTTGTTTAATCTTTCCTCATAACTAAGACCTCCATACCCTTAGTCGTTGTTGGTGTCTCTACGTTAACCCTCTCCAGCTCCAGGCATCCTTTTTATGACCGGTGTCCCATAACTGACAGCAATATTCCAGGTGTGCCGCACCAATGGCCTTGTACAGTGGTAATATTACATCCCTATCACAAGATCCTCCCACTTTTGATAATACAAATCTTACTAGCTTTAGATCAGCTGAATTGACATTGCATCTGTATTATTCAATTTATGATCTATTTTGCCATTTTGGAAAATATAAAAATTCAGTAAGAGCAAAAGGCTGTACAGTCCCTAAAAAGAAGGCATTGAAATGTCATCAAAAGTTGCCATAAATTCCACCACCTCACACTCTGTAGTTTGCAAACAAGTTATTTGCACCATAAAGGCCCAATAACCCCCCAAAATTTTTGTATATGTACAAGGAGTTTTAAATTTTTGTAAAGTATGAAAACATTAATAAAACCTATAGCAAATTTGTTTATCCCATCAACTCAAAGAATAAAGTGATATGTCATTTGACAGTGAAAGCCGAATATCCAAGCCACAAGAAAACTGTGCACATGCTTTTTTCAACCATTTCATTGCATTTGGAGGAATTTTTTCCATCATAAAACCATCACTTGAAATGCAATTGGTTTACACAGCAATGTCCACAGAAGATGTCCCTTTAATGAATGTCCCACGTCCAGATTCCCCCTTTACATTCTAAGCAGGGTCCCCTTTCAGAATGCAATTAAATTCACAACAGTGCCTCTGGAAAAAAACTATAACTCGTCGCCTTCTTCCCCGCATCGCTTGCTCGATCTTCTGTTCTGGTGTGTGCCATAGTGTATGCACCACACGGCCCTTACACTAGACGTCATGTGGCCATGATACACCACAAAGTGGGGGGGGGGTTTGGTCTTCATATTTATGCCCTCGAGCTGAAAGAATACTTAGCCACGTTACCGGTAAAGAAGACGCCAGTTGACTTTGAGGTTTTTATTTTTCAAAACTGAAACATTATCGTATCTTACATATAGGGCCCCTCATATGAAGACATCGCCATTGACTTACCTACTGGTCGCGAACTAGTCCAGCTAGCACCATCGAGCTCAGGCTACTATGCTAATAATTTAAGAATTTAGACTTCTAGACACACATAGAATTGACAATTACCCTCTTCCGTGCTCACTGTATAGCTTGATGACTAAATCACACCACCACCAGAGGATTGTTATCTCTATAGACTGGAGATTGTAATAAGTGGGCTGCAGAGGGGTCTGGAAGTACAATATATTACATAAGCGGGGCTGCATATCCATAATGGTGGTCTGATAGGCAAAACGTATATTAATCAGATGGGCGGCTGCGGAGAACTTGATTAATAAGTGGCGGGCTTCTGGAGGACTGTCTATTTCCTAGAACAATGAACTATCGCCCTACAGATCCCACCTAAATTTACTTACTCCTTTTCCTGCCAAGAATGGTACTCAACACCCTCACAGGTGGCACCCTCTTATAACCAAGACAAGGAGATACATCCTGGATTCTTAGAATCTTAAACTTTTGGACTGTTACAACAATAACCAGCTATCCGGGGCGATTAGGATTGCAATATTGGGCCATGGGCCTGTATATATTATATTCCCTTCAAGGTCCATATTCACTTCTTACGTTATTGTACTAGAAACAAACTTATTGGGAATGGAGATGTGTTCTTTATGCTGCTTTCAAGGACCTGCAAGTTTTCAGGCCTTTAGAGGGACCTTCATAAGGTCCTCAAAATGATTCCTCTTGTACATGTGTATTGAGAGCAGGAAACCATTTCCAGGATTCTAATGGGTGACAAGCACTCTCATTATAAAATTTGATGGGTGGTTCCGGTGGCCATGGGCGCCCCTAGAAAAGCTTGGGCCCGGGGCTAACTTCGCCCAAACCGCCTATGTTATATATCCTTTGTGCCAGCTGCTATGACTGCATACCACAGTAGTTAACAACAACCAACACCCCTGCTAGAAGATTGTTATAAAAGAGGAGATTTTTTAACTGAAAGTGGATAAACACTGAGGTCTCAGTGCCGGGGATCCCAACGTTTATAGTCCCTAATCCTGTTCCCGCCCCCAGCTTCTAGATGGCAGCTGCAGGAGACAAGCTTGGAGGAATGTTTTACAGAGAAGCTTCCACCGTCAATATTCACTTATCTGTTGCTAATTTTGATAAGAATCATTTAACTAATGTTCTGTTATTAACACTCTCCTACCAGATAATATGATAGCACATTTGCTCTCTGGTTGTCTAATATTAAATGATGGTTTTTTTACATAACTTGATGCATGGATGAACTTCAATCCTCTGGCACTTATTTACACAAACCTGAGTTTTAGTGTTCTTACTCAAATCTATGAACGATTCCATATTGAGCTTCTAATCCATGGTGTACATACTACACCATTTCAAGTGACCTTTGTTTATCTCATTTATAGGTTTTATGGATCATAGTTTTTTTTATTTGGGGTACTGTTGGAGAGTACAAAAATGTCTCTGTGTGAGTTCAGTGGATTTTCTGCAAAAATTATTTAGCGCGGCCCCCTGTGGATTTAAATTCCCTTTGAATGCATACTTTGGTGAATACCACTGTGGTGTATTTATAAACGTCTTTACACTTCTTTCTGTTTTAGGTAAGTACATGTTATTAATAAGTAGTTTGAAATTTGTACATATTTAGAGAAATTTAGAAATTGTCATGTAATTTTTGCAATTTTCGTTTCTCTGGCAAATCAAGGTGGTTGTGTTGTATTATCAAAAAGTTATATTATATACATATGAAGCTTGTTGCCTGAAAAAAAATTTTTTGAAGAGCTTGAAAAATCATTATGGATGCTACCAGATATTGCATGGTTTTTTGTTTAGCATTTTTTGAGAGTGTAAATTCCTTGTTGATGTTGTGTATTATTGTTTATAAAAATGTACTCACTTTGACTCATTGGCCCACATTAATCCCGCGACACTTTTTTGTCTGGACGTTGCACATATATTTAATAAAATGCGTGACACATTTTGTGTCGAGGCCTGCACATTCTGCACGCCAGTTCCAGTGCACACGGACCATGCCAACATTTAATCATGAAATGTCTGACAGAATTGTGTTGCACGCCTTTTTAAAAGGTCCACTAAAATTCTGAACTCTGTCTTTCCCGAGCAGTGCAGGATATGCCAGATTCATGAAATGTGCGACCATTCACAATCTGTCACCACAGCAGTCTATATCACTGGGTGGGATAGCCCATGTGTTTGGGGCCTTTCTCGCCTAAAAAAAAACATAATACCACACAGCACCACCCGTACCCAACCCTTGTATAATGGCCGGGTACTGGATTGAACACAGCGGTTCCAGCATCCTGGTGGTGGTGGGTATCAAGGTAATGGAAAAGTGATATTACTTTTGTTACTCGGATAACACTATGCCCTGACCTTGTAGTGGCACTGTGTCTTATACTGCACCATGACTTATGTTAAATAATAACACAAACCCTAATAACCATTTTATTAAAAAACAAATCCTCATCATTTATTAGGTCACTGACATCTAGATGTCGAAACACACATGGATCCTGCAATCATAAATAGGAATTTCTTATGTATTTTTGGAGCCAAACAGAGGAACGATTCGAAAACAACTGACCTCAAATACGTGCTCTTAATAAATTCAGTAATCAGCAAAATTCTTTTTTTCAGAATTGAATTCAAATAGTGAAACTCATATTGCAAGTGAGTCCTTACAAAGAGTGTCTTTATTTATGTTAACCCCTTTGGTGTCCAAGCCATTTTAGAACCTTCAGGACCAGGCCTGTTTTTAAAATTTCGCCTGTGTCCCCATTATAGAGGTTAGAACTTTGTACCTTCACATATCCAGTCGGATTTTGCAGAGTGTTTTTACCGTCACAACATGTACTTCAAGTAATGGAAAACATTTTGATGATATCTTTTGGGTTTAAGTCATTAAAAAAATTGAATTTGGCAAAATTTTTCGAAATTTTCATTTTCAAAGTTCAAAATGTTCTGCTTTTCAGGCAGATGTCCATGCAAACCAGTAACTTTATAACTAACATTTCTGGAATGTCTGCTTTATATCATCATAGGTTTATGCATCCTCTCTCTTTTCTAGTGTTAGGAGTTCAGATTTCTGGGTGCAATTTTCTCATTTTTATGAAAATCAACCAAAACCATTATTTAGAGGCACAGTGCTCAGGTCTAAGTGACTTGAGAGGCCTAATAACAAGTAAAACCCCATAAATCATGCCACCACCATCAATGTGTAAAAAATCTACTTTAAGCAGTGTGTTAAACTTTAAATGCTACACGGGTTAAAACAAAATGGAGGTGTCAATTTACAAGCTGTAATTTTTCTTAGACATATAGTAATTTTTGGCCAAAATTAACTGTTACAAGTATTCACCCTTCCACCGCGGCCTTGTTCGTTTTCGCGCGTTTTCATTTTCACTCCCCACATTCAAAATCGTACTTTTTTATTTTTTTCCATTTACAGAAGCTTGTGACAGCTTTTTCTGCTCAACAAATTACTTCAAAATATTTATATTTAAATTCCATGCCGTGTACTCGAAACAGGATTTATGGATTTTCACTGTACTCCCCAATTACAAGTCACTTTCTTTTTGGGGTCGATAACAAAATTTATATAGGGTTTTATATGTTTTCATACATTTAAAATGAAAACCACTCCTGTTCTGTGTCAAATTTTTTGGGGGATTTTGCCATCTTCTGGGGATAATAAACTTTTTTATACTTTGGTGTATGGAGCGTGGGTGGGGTGGTCGTTTCTTGTCAGATACCGTTTACAGTGTTATCATTTTTAGGACTGTGCGACCTTTTGATCACTTTTTTAAGAAGTTTTTATTTTTTTTTAATAAAAGTTCCATTTTCCTGCAAAAAGTGTCCTTTTCGACTTTGGGCCGACTTTCCGTTACGGGGTTAAAACTCAGTGAAAAAAATGTTATCATATACCTAATGTGTTGCTGATTTTTATACTGTTTATTCATAATTAATATCAGTTCAGTGAAAGGTGGTGATTTGGAATTTTTTAGTTTTTTATTATAATTTTTTTTAAACTTTTTTTTTAATTTGTATTTTTTTACTACTCTAACCATAGGGCATGATGGCGAACCTGTTGAGACAGAGTGCCGCAACTACAGCAACAGCCACTTATTTACCGCAAGTGCCACTGTGGGATTTTAAGCTAACTTCTTTTTCACCTGTTCTTCCACATCTTTTAATTGTAATCGGCACCTGAGGCCACCCATACCGTTGAAAGAAGGAGGCCAAAATTGAACTATCATGCGACTCCCCCCTCTCCAGAGTCTTTTGTACAGAAGAATGTGGGTCCACATTCAAAATCAATGAGCTTTGTGCTTTAAATATCTCTGATGAGCATCAATCTCTTAAAGAAGTATTCCGCACGCTCATGCACGTTCACATATTCCCACAGGTTCAGAGAAGCCTCATTCTAATTGCCCCTGCGCAGCCAACGCTGCTGCGAGCGGCAGTGGCCGATCTAGTTTCAACATAGACTGTTACAAGGGGGAGGTAAACCACTTTTACAGTATATTATGGAATATATTTCATTTTTTAAAAATAGCAATGAATTGAAGAAATTTTTTGGGGGGTTAGGGATTGATTGACTGTATAAGGTGAGGTGAAATACCCCTTAAAGTTGCCATGGAACTGCAGAAAAGATTGTGATTTTGTTCCTGTTTTTGATAACTCGTCCTGGGGCAATGGCCTGAGTGCCCAAAGAAGGGCTCTGAGTGCCCCCTCTGGCCCCTTGCCATAGTTCGCCACCACTGCCCTAGGGTGTCTGTACAATCCTATCATATACTGCCATACGCCATTATGATTTTACTCCTCATACCATTACTCTCATACATTTACAAGTCTGATAGCACATTGTAATGCATGGGTTAGCCTTTCGTGAGACCATTCGACGATCGCCGCTTCCCGATGACGTACGGGGATCGTCGATCTTTGGAAAGATGCGCCGCCACTTTTTGAAGCCACCGGCAGCGATCAGCAGGAAACACACACAATCGGTGCCGGCACCGATGCAGGTTTCCGCCGGTAAGCTTTGAGCCGGTCGAAACCGCCATGACGTGATCCAAGTCAAAGTGCGGGGGCCGAACCCGCATCTATGACGTGAATCCATGTCAAGGTGTCAGAAAGGGGTTAATATTTATGATTATAGCTTACGCAGACGAAAACCCAAAAAGATCACGTTAAAAATTTTTGAATCACAAAATGTTGGCCAAATGGAAAGTAGGTACAGTCTTAAATGCCCTCAATACTGGGTTTTACTTTCGCATTATGACTGCATCACTGCAGGCATAGCATGAAAGCTATCCGCTGACTGTTTGCCTGCATCACTTGCAGCATTGCCATGGAGTATCAGCTGGTGGGTCTGCTTCCTCTCATCTGTTTCTTCTTACACATAGTTTTATATGGGGTTTTTTTAATCAAGGCCGAATTTATATATGAGTTTTATAGCTAAACGAATTAATCATGGGGCCACTTTATATCATAACTGTATATTAATATATATATATATATATATATAAGATATGTAAAACTAAATATGTTCAATTATTTTTCAAATCTATCCAAGATCAAACTCTCCTCCTACCTCCACTCATTGGGGGTGGTGCGGGCAACTTTAACATCTCAAACAGCAATCCCCCATTCTTTTTATTGTCAGATTTGGTTCCCCAGGACAAACTATATTGATTCAGTCTACGATTCATGTAATTTTCATTGAAAGATGCACTGTAATTGCTGAAAATGTGTAAAAAAGTCAAAAATGTGTAAAAATCGAACCGAGAAATCAGATCGAAAAAGAAAAAAATATTGAATTAAAAAAATGTAAAAACGACCAATGATACTAAGTTGACCCCATGTAGAAACTACATCATTAACCCCAGGAACATGACATGACTGTTTCTAAAGTTTTTCTGTTCTCTTCAGGTGCTGGTTTAAACAGTTGAGTAACCTTGCCCTTCTTAACACATCAGATAGCTTTAGGAAAATGACGTCCTCCTCCTGTTTTTCTCTACCCCAGCTCCTGCATAGTGACACAGGAAACGTGAATCAGACGCTTCCTCTGTGACAAGGCAGTTTTTTGTTTTTTTTTTAACTGTACAGGATGTTCAGTGGCAATACTGTTGGTGGCCAAAAGCACAGCACCCAAATCTGCAACATCCTTACATTTACACAGAAGCTCTGCACATCCATACATTTACACACATCGAGCTTAGGCATACACACACACAAAAACAATAGCAACACACTCATCATCACTGTTACTCCACTGTGAACTGCTACAGACACAATGGCACTGCGCATGCACAAAAATTGTGCACACCCTGACCGGGCATGCTGACCAAAACACACCACAGCTTTGTTATACACACACACACTGGCACTACTGTAACACATAAACGCACACCGCTCTGCTATACACACATAAGGAGCACACCGGGAACTACCATAACCATAATACAGCAGAGCTGTGCGCTATACAACACAAAGGACACACTGGGAACTACTCTACACATGACTTACACACATCTGGTAGATACCATAATGACACCACACTTGAAAAAAAAAAGAACTATGTACACAATCAATATACACACATGTTTTTTGTTTTCTGCTATACCACATAAGGAGCCACTGGACATAACAACTAGACACATGACACACACACAGGTCTGCTATACACTATAAGAACACCACTGAGACCTACTCTACTTGAATACACACCTTCTTCTGACCCTTATCAGCCAGCCATGTCCCCCATTCTTGGCAGTATCGGACCTGTGGTGATGTAGTAGCATGGATCAGAGTCACCTGATTCTGACATGACCACAGGACCTGTTGCAGTAAGTAGGCACGTTGGGACCTGTAGGGGGAGAGAGCAGTGCGGAATATCTCCTCTCTGGTAGAAATTCAGGTGTAAAGCGCTATGTTAAAGCCTCGTCCGCATCTCCATTACGCGGTCCGGGATGGTCTGGAAGTGCTGCATCCTCCTAACATTTGGCTATAAGACGCGACACTTTTATAGCAAGATTTTTCTTGCTAAAATGTACGCTAATATCCAAAAAATGCGTACTTTGGAGCAAGCGTGGGGTGCACACCTGGCTCCGCTTACATCCATTTTTTTAAAAAGAAATAAAAAATCGCTCCTGCTTCAAAGCGGTCGCACTAGGCCAGTGGTGTCGAACCTATGGCACGCGTGCCAGAAGGGCACGGCGAAGGGCCCTATCTGCTGGCAACGCACGCCATCATCCTCCACTGTGTTGCAGTGGCAGGGATGCACTTGCGACTTGGCCCTTGAGAGAGAAGAGGCCACGCAGGTCCTCATTTTTAGAAGAACGGCATCTGCGCCTTGCGCTCAGATACAGAGCACAGGTCATCACTGCACGGGTAGATGCAGTTTATTCTAAAACTGAGGACCTTCCGGGTCCCCAGATGCAGCCACTTTGCCGGGTTCAGGATAATGCTGTGCTTCTTTCCCTGTTTGCTCTAATGTTTTATAGAAGTTTCCAGTGCAAGCGCTGGAGCAGGAAGGGCACCGTGTACTGTATATGTGTCTGTGTTAGCATCCGTTATATGTGTGCACTGTATGTGTCCTGTGTTATGTATACTGTATATATGTGTGCACTGTATTGTCCTTGTTTCATACTGTATATATTTGCACTGTATATGTCTGTGTATGCATACTGTTAGATGTGTGCACGTTATTATATGTCCTTTTATGCATACTGTATAAATATGTGTAACTGTTTCTGGTGTTATGTTACTGTATATATGGTGTGACACTGTATATGTCTGTGTTAGGCATATGATATTATATTTATGTATATGTGGAATATATAGGTGTACATGCAACTGTATAATGTTGTGCCGTATTGTCGTTTTTCATATGTATATAGGTGTGCCCTATATAATGTCTTGTTATTCATACTGTATATATTTTCACCGTATATTCTGTTTTATGCATACGTATATGTTTACTGTAGGTCTGTGTTATGCAACTGTATATATGTGTGCCATGTATAATGTCGGTGTATTTCATACTGTATTATATGTGTGCACTTTATTGTCTGGTGTATCTACTGTATATATGGTGGCACCGTATATGTTCTGTGGTTATGCATACTGTTATATTGTTGCACTGTATATGTCTGTGTTAGCATACTGTCTATATGTGCACTGAATATGGTCTGTTTATGCATACTAATAGTGGTGGTAAACAGGTGTGCATTAATTATTTGGCCCTTATGTAGTAATATGCTCTAAATACCATCTGCACTTTTTGCAGTAGATAAGTGGGTTTGGCTTGCCGTTTGGGCACTCGATCGCTAAAAAGGTCGCCATCAAAAATCTTGCCCTAGGCACTGCGTTTCTGCTTCTCCAGTGCATCGTTGCAAATATGCCATGTGTGTATTATGAAAGCCCAACCATTTATTTTTTTGCTTTATTTTGGCTGATTGAACACACATATTCTCTGACTACCTCAGAATTCTCCGGCTGCTTCTGTCCTGTTCAATATAATCAATAAAAACTAGTGCGCCTGGCCACTGGAATCCTGCATCCCCGCCACTACACTAACCTCTGCCGAGTCTTACACATGACGTGTAGCTTGGATCACGAGCGTGTACCACGCTCACATACTTTTATCTTTTCATTATTCTGGTAAGGTTGATCATATTGTTGGAATCCAAGATAGCCTTTTTGTTCTTTGAATGTCAGGAGTGGCTTGCACTGTGTACTGACCCCTCTGTATTTACTTTCATGCAGTCTTTTATGATAAACCCTCATCCTGCAGAGTGTTTGTTCACCTGGTTGGCTGATAGAAGGGGTTTCTTCTGTTCCCATGGAAATTATTCTGTGATCTCCACACCACTGTTGTCTTGCGTGATCATCCAGGTCTTTTTGTATAGTTGCGTTCACCAGTGTGTTGCGTTCTTTGTAGACCTACGTCATTTTAATTAACTGAGCCGGTTGGGGACTATTCTTTTTTTTCTTTAAATTTTTTCTTTAAATTTTTTCTTTATTCTCTGGGTCACACAATTCAACGGTGATACCGTCCATTTATATAGTTTTTTTTCTATCTTTGCTCAATTTGTTTGGAGTGAATCACTTTTTTTTTTAAGCGTGGCCTCTCGTGAAGGCGACACACCTAATTTGGGTACAGGGCCACCCCCCACAAAAAACGACTGCTGTATTTTTTCGGTTGTAAAGTGCTTATTTTTTTTTTTTGCAAAAAGAGTTTGTTCTTTTCAGTCGTATCATATTAGGACCGTAACTTTTTTTGTATTACTTTTTAGATAACATTTTTTTGTGATGGTTGTAAAATTGTGTATTAACGGGAAGTTTTTCGTGTTTTTTTTTCACGTTGTCCCCGACGGGTTCAATATTGATTAATATTTTTGTACAGATTAATATGGGAGGCGGTGTACCAATATGTACTTTTTTTGTGTTTATATACTTTATATTTGCATTTTAATATTCGTAACTTAGACTGGGGAGATTATGGGACTTTATTTATTTTATTGTATTATATAAAATAAAATACAATTTTTTTTACTTTTTACATTTGCCACCTTTTTGGCTTTAAACCTGCAATACACTGGCATGCTCAGTTTACATCACCGGATCCTGCCCACGAGGCAGCCTCAGGACCACTCGCCGACCCCGGGGCATTGGCAGTAGGGATCGGATGTTCCGGTAAAGCCTACCGGCGGGGGTCCGTCCATGGTGGGGACACTTACCATCTGTGGTCATGCTTGACCGTGGTGTGTGAAGGGGTTTAAATCACCAGGATCGAATGTTTTCTGATCCCGGTTTTGTTAGTGGGCCAGGTCCCGGAGGCTGGATATCACGCCTGGCACCGATCACTATACTGACCCGATGTCCCTAAATCTTCTTCTGAAAGGTGTTTGGCGTCCGAAAGTAATCCTTAATGACTGCCGTAAAAAGATGATAGGGCGGTCATAAGGGGTTAACTTACACAAAAATTCAACAGGGCTTGATGCCAAAATAAACAAACTGTGAAAATGAAACATCAGGCTTAAAAGCCATAAGGATCTAAGTAACAAGGCGCAATTAAGGATTGGTGTGACCCTGGCACAAAATGTTAGTGGAGACCCCCACAGAACTTCTCCGCCTGGATTCACATTCAGCATTCATTTTATAGGTAGAGTCCCCTCTTAGTCATAATCCATTTATGAACAGGTTTCCCCCTAGGCCTATGCACAAAAACTAAAGGGGACATGCCTGGCCACACTTCGTGGCTGGATCACATCCCATAGATGTCTCACATACCCCATAGTCATAAACATACAGCCCCTCAGTAATTCATAACATACATCCCCAACAATAATTAATGCAGTCTCCATTAATTCATAAGTGTAACAGGCAAGCCCCAGTAATGATTTATAACGTGTCCCCCACTTATCTATACAGCCCCTGGTAATTATAGATATACAGCCCCCTTATAGATATACAGGCCCAGTAAATATATACAGCCTCCTAGTATATTACAAGCCCCCTCAGTATATATACAGCTGAATAGAATTTACTCACGAAATTCCTTTTCCTGGAGTTCAAAGGCAGCAGCACAAAACAATGAGATTATGGTCCCTAGGCATAATCACATAGAGACAGGTTAGCACGCAATGACATCACCATGGTGGACTAACCCCACCCATATAGTCTCCCTTAGGAGTCAGGCTCTGTAATATTGAAGCAGCATAAGTTCGAACATATTAAAAGGGAGGATGCTTGTGCTTCCTTTGGACTCCAGGAAAAGAGATTTCGTGAGTAATTCTAGCATTCCTGATCGTCCTTAAGGTCGCACAAGAACATGATACTTACCAAGCATACCTCCGGTGAAGGGTGGTTGAAGCATCCCAACTGCAACACTCTTTTGCCAACTGAGACTCCTCTGCACTACTGAGTCGAGCCTGTAGTGACAATAAAAATGTAGAAGAGTTTGACCAGGTTGCAGCCTCCTTGCAAATGTCGTCCACAGGATATGGCCCATCTCAGCCCATAGGTCGCTGTTGACCGGTGGAATGGCTCTTAATCTTCCAGGAAGATGGGAAATTTCACTAAAGATAACATTTCTCATGCAGATCTAATCCACCTTGCTAGCGTAGCTTTGGTCTGCTTTTTGGCCCTTGTTGGGCCTCTTAGCTGTAAAAAGAGTGGCTTCGGATTTACGGAAGAAATGCGTTCTTTTGGATTACATCAGAATGCTCTTTCTGACATCCAGCAGAATGCGCCCTTTTCTCTGTTCCCTCATCTTGGGGATTTGGAAACAGAACTGTCCACAGATGTCTTGTGTATAACTTTGAAAGATGGAGCTTTGGTAGCAATCCTGGCATGGTTCTTATGATAAGCATTCTCCTAGTCCCCCCTTAGGTATGGATCCCTATGGGACAAGGCTTTGTAGCTCGCTAATGCCTTGTGCAGAAGAAATAGCCATTAGTAAAAGAATCTTTACTGATAAACCACTTATAAGTGTCTTCTCCAATGTTGAAATGGTGAGCCTGTGAGTTGTTTTAGACCGTAGGTGAGTCCCAAAGGGAGCTGGAGGAGGAAGATTTGGTCCATCTTCACCGGAGAAGAATGCTCTGTAGGTTCTGTTGATGGGGTCCTCAAACAGAACCTTAAACTGATTATTTTGAGGCCTTTCTGAATATCCTTCTTGAAGGAATTGTAACACTGAGTATAGCCGTCCGGAGTTAGTCCGCTTTCTGAAGACACACCGGGACTTAAACAGAGAACAGACTCTATTATAAACTTTTATGTTAATAAGGTCTTCTGGAAGAGTCTTCTTCATAGAGTGGTCTAGATTTCTTTGATAGACAAACCGTGGCCCGTGTTTGCACTACCACCTTCAGCGATGGGATTCCTGAGAATAACCAATGCCCGCAAAAGAGCCTACATCTCTCCTTCGCTTCTGCATGGGTCTGCTGCGGGACTCCGGTTCCTCCCATGGCCCCAAAACACACCTGCAGTTGACCAGCCAGAACCGCGATCCCATAGTGACGGAAAGACGTGTCAACTGCCCGTGCAGCGCTGCGTAGCCTGAGCGCACTACCCAAAAGAAGGCATCATATTATACTATTATAGACCTAAACTATATTGGACTGTCAGATTTTCCGGCTGCTAGTTATATCATCCTTGATTTAGTGAAATGAGAGAGCAAGTAGGGTAGGGTGAGCATCACCCCCCCCCGCTTCATCCCTGGCTTCGAGTGATATTTCCCCCCTATGTATCAGAGGGTTTGATTGCATGGAAGTCCTGCAGAGTGAAAATGAAAGATTCCGAAGGAAATTATGTATCATGGTAATCTTCTTACAGTGATCTCATCTTCCTCTATGGAGTAAGATCTGGAGTAAACCGACATAGACGTTATTACATGTTCACCAGGACCTAAGCGCTTGGGAACCAGCTAATAGGCCGACCATCATAGACACTAGCAGTGTATCCATCCAATAGTAATACAGGCGTGTACGGATCACTAGCAATAAACTGGTATTTACATTAAAATATGTATATAGGAACTCTGCATGGGAACTCCATAGAGTCTGGACCCTAACGTTTAGTAGTGTTGGATATATATCTGTACAGACTATAACCTTGAGAGTGAGTACGTACTGTGGGGAATAGAATCCAGTTTCTATTGTGTTCTCCCCTCTATGTGTCTTTTTCTTTTCTTTGGGCTCTTTGATGAAAAGACCCTATGATAGTACCAATCCCCGCGTGTTACACAGATCATCTTTCAGTTACAAAATCCTGTATTGGCTATGGAAGTAAGCATGCTCAGTAGGTTCTTTGTCCCAAGAACCTATAAAACTGTCTGCTACCTAAATAAAATTGGAATCCTCTCAAACATGTGAAGGTCCTGAGTGATTCACACCGAGATCTCGTACTATACAATATTTTTTGGACCCACACTCACATCACAGGATGGGGATATTTCACTTAACAGTACCACAATTAGAAGTAAGTAAAAGATGGATGGCATCACCGGTGTTGGAAAAAGCTTCTTATTAATTCAAGATAAAATACAGGGAGGCACGCAGTTGCCCGCTTGCAGACGGCCGGTTCTCGCCTTCGGCGCTTTCTCCAGGCATTACGCGCATGCGCGCCCCTCATGATATAGGAAGATGGGCGAAGTCCGCACGCGTTGCCATGGAAACAGCAAATCAATCTGTTCTTCACGCTCCGCCTTTATCTGCTGTGATGAGAAAAAACCCAATTCTCAGGTAACGATAGTATTTTATAAAAATGACTATTAACAAGGGGGTAACATAACCAAATACCTGCGGGGTAAAAGTTCCCATAGCAGACAGGCGGGACGTGCCGACAAAATGTGCTATTAACAACGCATCATGCGGTACTACACTAAAAACCATTTGGAGAGACACTACTATCATAATGGGCGAAATCCAACACATAATTAAAAAGCTGGCTACAAGAAAACCTTGCATTTCTTAGGTCATTAAGCCCGGGCACCCATAGCCTCAAACTTCACATAATGCACATCTAACTTTCTCGACGTGTAAATTAGGGCACGATCCCCACTTCCGGAGTGCACTCCCTACCCTCTCTATACAGCAACTTAAGGACATCTGCCGCCCCATTGTGTTGTGATCTAACTTGCTCGATAAGACTGTGGACAGCCAACACCGTATGATAGAACCTTTTTGTCCCTAATCGGTAAACATACTCCTAAATTCGTTTGTGCCAATTATAATATCTCTACATGGACAGAATATAACATAGACAACAAAGGTCTTTTGCATGAAAATAACGGCCTTCTTCTGGAGTACTCCTCCAAAAGTGAAATACGTTTGGCTTGGCTTATTAATCGTATGGCGACATGTTCACATTTGAAGTTCCCCTTGGGGGTCACCTTTTGAGAGCCAGGTGCCCCGAGGGAAGAAGACCTGCTGCGGACCAACTTAATTCCCGCAGGGTCACCTCCTCCTGAAAGCTATAATGGGTCTCTGTATAGTAAGTTTGGTTTCACTGAGAGTCCCTGTTTTAAGATATGTGCCAGTGTCGATTGAATGGCCGTTTTTATAGCTGTGTCACATGGCCATAATCAAAGGTGAACACGAAGCGTCTATCTTTGTCAATATTTCTACTTTTTATTGAGGCTTTCTTTCCCCTTAGCAATCTTTCTCGTGTACTTTTCCTGCTGGTGGTGTATGCCCTCATCTATCAGGGTTTAGGGATACCCGCGTTGTCCGCCAGTTCTGACTTGTTGCTCCGCCTGTGTAATGGAAACCCTGTGTCTTCACTATTTAATTCTCCTAAGCCGCAAGAACTGGCTATATGGTAAACCCTCCTTGGATGCTGGGGTGGTAACTTGTATAGTGAGGAGTGATTTGTGGCCGTAGGTTTTCTGTGGCTGGTAGTACACAATGGCCTCTTTAATAACTGAACCTTACGTCCCAAAAACTCAAGTTCATACCCCCAAATATGCCGTAAACTTCCATTTAATCTGATTCGTTTTTTAAGATCGGCTACAAATCAAAAAGGACTGTCTGTCACCCTCCATTCGATAAAAACATCACCACATATCTGGGGAGACGCCTTTTATTTTCTTGGCATATGGTTTGTCCAGAGAAAAATTAACTCCCTCGAACAAGCCAAAAATAATTGGCGGTAGGGTACAGGCCCCGGGTGCCCTGGCCTCCCCGTTTCTGGCAAACCACTTGCATCGAAGGTAAGGCATTGTGCGACAGTATCAGGCGGAGTCCCTTGCATACAAAGTCATATAGTACTTCTGCCCAGCAGTGATAAGAACGTCCCTACCTCTCCCCCGTCCCAACTTTGTGGGATACTGTGTACACAGACTTCGACCTCAATTGAGCCAGTTGGTAGTGTCTTGCCATGTGTATTGTGAATGACTTCAGGAAAGCATTAAGTAATCTTTTTTAGGTAAGATGGAATGTCAGGGAGAAGTGGGTATCACCAATCCAAAAATGGGACAATGAGGGCTCGAAAAGTGATGCCGATGCCCGCAACTATTGGACGCCTGGAGGGTTATGAAGGGTCTTATGGACCTTAAGTATACGTACCAACATGGGATTTTGGGATATTCGGGGAGTAATTTTTTTGCAGTTGACTCCGACAGAATGTTTTGTTGCTGACGCTCCACCTAATAAAAATCACGCCGCCGTGTGTTGAATGTGAAGGTGGATTATGTCCAAGGGGGGTATAGGTAGACTGAGCCCCGAACTGCCGCTTGCTTCACCCTCGTATTAGTCCTCTAGTCTAAGAACCAACTTGCCCCCTTATCCTCCGCTTTCACTAATAGGTCAGTACACAGTTTTTAGCCAGTTGAGGGCATGCAATTCGCCCTAGTTAATTTTAGGGGGTTCAGGATAAACCATAGATTTTTACGTCTTAATGCACAGCTGGGCAGAAAGTATCAACTAGTGAGTCGCCGGCAAAGGGGGACAAAACGTAGACTTGATGCCTCCACTAAGGCGCGGACCTCCAATGGGATTCGTGTCCTCAGAGTGACGAACCACTCCCCCTCGAGGTCGAGGTCTAATAGTAGCTGGATATCCTTGCCTCCACAGGGATGTTATGTTTGGTGGGGATGAAACCCAGGGGCCCACGGTACAGGGAACTCCCCCCTTCACACTGCTTCTGGATAGTACTAGGTTTTACCTTGTAAAAATTTATGTAGACAAATTAACGCACACTTTTAACATATCGATTTCACAAATTCACAGATCAAACACCCCCATAGCAAAACTGAGGCCTAGTATAATAAAGAACAAAAATCTTTTAGATAATACCACATTCTGTGATATTTAACATTAGTAGCTCCATCCACTATATCACTGGACTATCGGTAAGCCTAATTCCGAGTTAGTAAAGTTAAGTGTCCGATGAACTGGTTCTGTGAGATGGTAGGGTTGGAGGACTGAGGGAGTTGGAGGGGACAAGGTAAGTACACAGGACTCAGAGGATAACCTCGTACCTTCAGCGCCAGGGACAACCTGCTTCCCTCTTGTAATCAGAGGAGAATGGGCAGACTGGTTCGAGCTGATAGAAAGGCAACAGCGACTCAAATCACCACCCGTTACAACCAAAGTAGGCAGAAAAGCATCTCTGAACGCACAGTACGTCGAACTTTGAGGCAGATGGGCTACAGCAGCAGAAGACCACACCGGGTGCCACTCCTTTCAGCTAAGAACAGGAAACTGGGGCTACAATTTGCACAAGCTCATCGAAATTGGACAGTAGAAGATTGGAAAAACGTTGCCTGGTCTGATGAGTCTCGATTTCTGCTGCGACATTCGGATGGTAGGGTCAGAATTTGGCGTCAACAACATGAAAGCATGGATCCATCCTGCCTTGTATCAACGGTTCAGGCTGGTGGTGGTGGTGTCATGGTGTGGGGAATATTTTCTTGGCACTCTTTGGGCCCCTTGGTACCAATTGAGCATCGTTGCAACGCCACAGCCTACCTGAGTATTGTTGCTGACCATGTCCATCCCTTTATGACCACAATGTACCCAACATCTGATGGCTACTTTCAGCAGGATAATGCGCCATGTCATAAAGCTGGAATCATCTCAGACTGGTTTCTTGAACATGACAATGAGTTCACTGTACTCAAATGGCCTCCACAGTCACCAGATCTCAATCCAATAGAGCATCTTTGGGATGTGGTGGAACGGGAGATTCGCATCATGGATGTGCAGCCGACAAATCTGCGGCAACTGTGTGATGCCATCATGTCAATATGGACCAAAATCTCTGAGGAATGCTTCCAGCACCTTGTTGAATCTATCCCACGAAGAATTGAGGCAGTTCTGAAGGCAAAAGGGGGTCCAACCCGTTACTAGCATGGTGTACCTAATAAAGTGGCCGGTGAGTGTATGTTGAAATCTAATATTCATGATGTTTCTTTGGAGACCCCCATAGAGATTAACATGATGCAGTTCTGGTTCTGGAGACCCGTACAATTGTTATATTCCTTGCTTAAAATTAAGTGAATCCACTGGGTTGCTATAGATTGGACTTTGGGCTAAATACAGTGATGGCGTCTAAAAGATTCCCAGTAGTCACCCATGAAGAGGTGACACCAGGGTTGTTATAATAAATAAGCAGCCAAAAGAAATAATTAGACAGGTAAAGGTCAGGACAGACAACAATAGAATCCTACTGGACTCAACATTTGTTTTATGTTTAGGCACAAAGGTCAATAAAAATTCAAAAAAGTCACCACAGCCCCTAACATCCATGTCTGCTGCAGCACTAGAACTACCACAACTTCCACAACTTCTGTGTTTTCTTCAGAATCCTAATAGCCTTGACTTACACCTGCTGTTTAGACACTCACCCCTAAACAGTGATGCTGTTCCTTGAAGGGGGTTGTCTGGGTTTAAAATATATATATATATTTGGCCAGGGAGGCTATAAAAACAGTAGCATAATTCTGCGTACCGGATACAACAAAAGATTCTGCAAAGAGTTTGTATTTTTTCTCCTTGTTTCCGTGGGTTTACTCCGGCTCCTCCGGTTTCCTCCGACACTCCAAAACATACTGGTAGGTTGATTAGATTGTGAGCCCCATTGGGGACAGAGACCGATTTGGCAAGCTCTGTGTAGCGTAATCTGTGTGCGCTATATAAATAAAGGAATTATTATTATTATTATCGGATGGAAGCACCGGCCTCTGTAAACAAACAAGGGCAATTATGGGCATTGGCGCAAGACAACGGAAGCGCCAGAGAATGTAAGCTTGAGTTGTTGTTTTTTTTTTTTTAGTTTTTATTCCCCTGCCCGGGTTTTTTTTTTTTCATGGATAAAAGGAGAGATAGATGCCCCTGTTCATCTCCATAGGAAAACCCCTTGAAACAGTTATAGGGGTTGGCCACTGTAGATCATGTTTTTTGTAATATGTTATTAGGTAATTAATCAATATACATTTGTTAAAATTTCTGGAGGGTTTTGTGATCTGTCCATGAACAGTTGCCATGCCAGGACCCAATGACAGTATTCATGAGTTTAAGATCTGGGTCCTGGCAGGGCAATTGCTCATGGATTACATGAGCTTCCATCTTCAGCCAGAGGGTCAGGAATGTCTGGCTGAAGAGGTAAAAGACAGGAGGCTTCACTTTACATATCAATAACATGTTGCAAAACTTTTAATAGAAGTATATTAGTAAATTACCTAATATCCTAACCAACCCCTTTAAGAACATCTGAATTTAATTATTAGCCCAAAAGAATATACTCAAGTCATATACAGTACAAATTTGCCAGACTTGTTCTAGAGTCAACACCACTTTATCCCTAGGCACTATTAAAAGTTAATGCAACTTGAGATTTAATCAGAGCCAAGAATATTGTGTTCAAAGTCCCACAGTTTTCAGGAAGTTAAAATTGTGGCATATGATTTTTTTGTTTGTTTTCTGTCAAAGCAATTGGAAAACATGAATGAAATACTAATTCTTTGTAACATAACTCTGCTGTTTGTAAAGTAGACTTGCCGAACTTTTAAACTTTGTTGAAGTTGTGTACATCTTGTCCCCATTAACATACTTCATGGCTGACCGATTTCCTTATATCACGGCGACGCAATAAACTGATCATACAACTGACCTTCTTTAAGAATCTGATTAGTGAAAGGCTTTGGAATCCAGTCTGCATCTTAGCGAGACTTTGATTACATCTCATTATCTATCATCCTCAGACACTATTGAAATGTGATGTCCTTCATAGTAGAGCCTATGAGTCATGAGCCTGCTTTGTCTTTTACAAATATAATAGGATGGATAACGTACATAATCGAATATAAGCCAACCTGAATATAAGCCAATGTGTGTAAATCTCCACAGAAAACTGGGAAAACCTATTGAGTATAAGCCTAGGGTGGGAAATGCATTGGCGCCAGCCCATGCCCCCCAAAATATAGCTAGCCAGCCTCCTGCACCACAGAATATAGCTATCCAGCCTGCTTTTCCCATTATATAGCTAGCTAGCCTCCTTCCCCCCAGTATATAGCCAGCCCTTGCCCCCAGTATATAGTCAGCCAGCCAGCCTCAGTATATAGCCAGCCAGTTCCCAGTATAGTATATAGCCAGCCCCCTGACTCCCAGTATATAGCCAACCAGCTCCTCAGTATATAGCCAGCCCCCTGCACCCCAGTATATAGCTAGCCCCCAGTTTATAGTCAGCCTATGCCCCTCAGTATATAGCCAATCTGCCTCTAGTATATAGCCAGCCCCCTGCCCTCAGTATATAGTCAGCTGGTCCCCAAGTGTATAACCAGCCTGACCCATTATACAGACAGCCCCTGACCCCAGTATATAGTCAGCCAGCCATCCTCCAGTATATAGAAAGCCCCCAGCCCCAGTATGCCCAGCACTTAAAAAAATAAAGTCAACACTCATCTTTCCAATGCCTACCCTGACAGGTTTTCACTTTCATCAGCAGCAGGTCCATGCTCACTGGTATGTGCACCAACAACCCCTCCGGAAGTAGGAAGAGGACCTGCAGGGGGCATCGGAAAGGTGAGTATTAACTCAGGTTTTTTGTGCTAAAAAACTTGGCTTATGGTCGAGAATATATACACTAGTTCAAGAGCAGCTTCCGAGGGTAAATTCCATTACGTTACTATTATCTGATATCTGAAATCTGTTTATTTTTTTTATTCACTGATTAACATGTTTAAATGAAAGGGTCTTTGCATTGACCCCTGGGGATTTTGTTATCCAGACAAACTCCTGGTTACGGCATTTATTACAAGATGTTGTAGTGGAGCCTTTAGCCAATTCTCTGGAATACATATGCTCCAAGTGATCTGCTTAAGCATACCAAAACGGAAAACATGCTTGGCCAGGAGTATCCATGTTTAAACCTTGGAGGTCTGTGATATGAATCAGTTATGATTTCAATAATATTAAATATTGAATTAACCTTCAGATAGGACGTTTTATCATAATATGAACTTTATTCTGTTTGCAGACTGTAGACATCTGCTCTCCTCTTCCTGTCCAGAAGAGCAATTGTCAACATAAATCTCTTCAGAAACTCTAGCATTTTTCAAGCTGCTTTATGTTTTTTGTTTTTAACTGCAAATCACCGGTCTATAAATGAAACATGATAATAATAATTCCTGCTGAAAGCAGGAAAAATATGTTACTTTATTAAAAAACTGCATTGAGAATCGCAAATTGAATAGTTTAGATCACGTAGTCAACAACTAGAAGATAGTTGGAATCTTAATTGCAACAATGCACAATGGGGGGAAAAGGAATTCAACACGCTGCCGATTTACATGTTTTCCCACCATAAAAATAGAGAGGTCTGTAAATTTAAAGGTAGATGCATTTCAACTGTCAAAGACAGAATCTAAAATATATCCAGAAAATCACACTGAAAAGTTTTAAAGTTAAATGCCGTGCTCAGTCCGAATCAGTCAGATCGTCCGATGGCACGCCCCCCTAATTTGTGCCGCATGGAAACCAGCACAGCTGAAATGATATTTTATTGCACCAAATGATAATTTGGTAAAATAGAAAATAAGAAATTAATATCTGGTACAGCAACCTTTGTTTGCAAGTAGAGAGGTCTGGCATTTCCTGTAGTTAATAATAATAATAAAAATAATTCCTGTAGTTTTGGCCAAGTTACCACACACCCCTGCAGGTATTTTGACCCTCTCATGCAGATCTTGTTCAAATCTTTCAGTTTAACACCTCTCCAATGAATTCTGATTGGGTTTAGGTCTGTAGACTGGATATGCCCCTCCAAGACCTTGAAATGTTTTATACAGAGCTTCTCCTTAAATGCCCTGGCTGTGTGTTTCAGGTCATTGTCATGCTGGTAATCCCAACCACATATTAAATGCTCTTGCTGAGGGTAGGAGGTAGTTGGCCAAAATCATATACTTTGCCCCATCTATCCTCCTTCAATATGGTGCAGTTGTCCTGACCCCTTTGCAGTAAATAACCCCCAAAATATGATGTTTCCAGCACCATGGCTCACGGTTGTATTTATGCTTCTTATTCCTCAAAACACGGTTAGAGGAGTTGATACCAAAGAGTTTTGGTCTCCTCTGACCACATGACCTTCTCCAGATCATCCAGATGGTCAATGGTGAAATTCAAACAGGCCAGGCAATGTGCTGGCGTGAGCAGGGGGACCTTGTATGCCCTGTAAGATTGCAATCCATGACAGTATTTTGTGTAACGAACACTAATCTTTGAGACTGTGGTCCCAGCTCGCTTGGTTGGAGTGTGATCCATTGACTATGTTGAGAGATATCTTTTGAACAGGTCAGTCTAGGTTCACATCTCATATTGTCTGCCCAATATATGCCAAATGCAATGGAGAAAGCAGGGTGGAATGACATAGCAAGCTACGCATTTCCATCCTGCTGCCTCTGTCGGAGCAACATGTTTGCTCAGCAGAAGCATATGGGTTAGCGGATATAACAGTAATTCAAGCCACCCTTTCTGGCCATCACTGCACGTATACTGCATTCAGCATGAGGGAGGTCCTAAAAGGGCAGTGACTTCAGTTGGGAACACCCTGAACATCGGCAGCATCAAATCACTGGCTGCTGTGAGGTTCACTACTCCTCTGCATGCAGGGGTGCATCTGTGCCATACTTTGTGAGGACATGTTGGGAATCAGCCCAATATAATCTTACAACATATGGCAAAACTGTGATCCTAGCCTAACAAGTTCTTTTCTTAAAGAAAAGCTAACAGGTTTGAGAGAGACCAAATTTTTGCTAATTGTAGGTGATCAAATATTTATTTCATGCAATAAAATTAATTATTTAAAAATCATACCATGTGTTTTTTTTCTGGATTTTTTATTTAATTCTGTCTCTCAAAATCAGCAGTTTATCTATTAACTGCATGGTGGCAGCCCATGTTATCCTGTGGGCACATATCTAATATACCGGAGTAATGGCACATAGATTATAGTTGTTTATACACACATGATATAAAATTGCACTTTTATAAACTGTTCCAGATGAGTAGGTGTATATAAATGAATTTTTTGGTACAATTATTTTAAGTATGTAAAAAACTGTAATCAAGGTTGAGGAAGGAACAACATGTTACAATGTGCCCAAATATTCTATTCTATGGGAGACAAGTCACTGCCAAAGGATTCTAGGAGCCAGGATAGCTCATTAATATTAGATCAGTGAGGGCCTAACACCTGGCACCCCACTGACCAGCTGCACTCCAGTGAGCATCACTTCCAATTCCAAGGCTTGGGTGTTGCATGCATTGGTCACATAAGCTGGTTATGAATTGTAATACCAAATCCAACCTCTGTACAATGTACGGCACTGTACTTTATGATCAGTAAAGAAACTCCATTTGTCTTAAACAGTTGATAGTTTGCAGTACCAGGTGTGAAAATCCCTGAAATTCTGTAACAAAAAAAAAAAGATCATCAATATCTACAGTATGTGCAAAAATGTTTTGAATTCCTGTTTTACCAGACATAGTCCAGCAGCTTTACCTCAAATGACCTAGGATGATGCATCTTTAGTTGTAAGCAGCCCCCATATATAACACGGATTAGACAGGACAGGGAGTCATATCACAAGTATACAAAAATACAGAACAAGTTACTGAACAAAAAGTAAATAGCCAATAAGAGCGATGGAATGTCTGCCGGATAACAAAGTAATGATTGTATGAAGACGAGAGCCACAGCCTACCTGAGTATTGTTGCTGACCATGTCCATCCCTTTATGACCACAATGTACCCAACATCTGATGGCTACTTTCAGCAGGATAATGCGCCATGTCATAAAGCTGGAATCCTCTCAGACTGGTTTCTTGAACATGACAATGAGTTCACTGTACTCAAATGGCCTTCACAGTCACCAGATCTCAATCCAATAGAGCATCTTTGGGATGTGGTGGAACGGGAGATTCGCATCATGGATGTGCAGCCGACAAATCTGCGGCAACTGTGTGATGCCATCATGTCAATATGGACCAAAATCTCTGAGGAATGCTTCCAGCACCTTGTTGAATCTATGCCACGAAGAATTGAGGCAGTTCTGAAGGCAAAAGGGGGTCCAACCCGTTACTAGCATGGTGTACCTAATAAAGTGGCCGGTGAGTGTATGTTGATGATTATGCCACCTAGGTGACGTGTTTTTGGACAAATTTCAGGCCTTGGTGTAATGAATGGATTACAGGACATGACACCCCACCTTTCCTAAGAAAACAGTTGGTTTAAGGGAGTTAGCTACCAATTGTATGATTCTTTCTTATGTTACTTAGTCCGACACCATCCCTGGTGAAAAAAGCCAGGACCGTGGGCGGTTTGTCTCCCCTACGCTGCGCATAGCCCAGCACTTACCCTAAAGTGCACTTTATCTTTGCACCCCTACAGGTTGTAGAGTGTGTGGACCCTCTGAGTTCTTTATGCTGCTGGACAGGTTTAGCCTACATTCCCATCCAGTCCATAGCAGAGTCGTGTGGGGCTTGTTCAATTACCAAGGGTGTATGCAACACCCCTGCCAATGCATGGGAAGGCTGGAAGCTGCAAATAGCGCCCTCTACATGTCAGGACCTGTAAGGGAGACTGATAATCTCTTTAGGATGTTTCTAGAACTTGGAATATTGAGTAATTGCGGCTGTAGCCACTGCCTGGTAAGGCCACAGTTAACATTGTGATATGTGATTGTCCAATGATGTTCCTGTAATGCAAGCTGAAAGGTGATTGGGAAGGTGCTACCACATGACCGGGAGAATATAACCCCTGCTGGATGAGTGCATGTGGTCTTCGATTCCAGTCAGTAAATTGAGAAGCAGATCCAGCGTGCAGCTCCCTGCAGAGCTGGTCTCCAGACCCACTAACAGGAAGAAGAGGTACCTCAGGCCGCTGCCTGATACCTGAGGGCAAGTGAGGAGACTTAAGCCCAAGAGCAGAGTTCCCCATTGGGACTCCACTCCATCCCTACCAGCCCAGCCTGCAGTATTTAATGCATACAAATGTTCCCAAACATAATGTACAGAATAAAATAGTATACATAGATATCATCAATTATGTTCACCTCACAAAATAGTATTGCAATAGCAAGTGCATGTATCATAGTAGTAAATGCTTGCATTCCTAAAGCAATAAACTCAGTAAGTGAGGTGTCGACTCCAGTAATATATGTTTTTAGCAGTTCCGATGGTATGAGATGATATAACCCAGTTCCAATGATGTAAAAGATCTTCAATTAGATCCTGTTTTGAAAAGTTCCTGTTTATAAAAGCACATAAGTCAGTGTATCTTTGTATGAAATAGATTCCTACTTACGATTGGTTTCCATACCACTGGATAAAGGAAAGTTTTCCTCCGGCGTCACAAAGGTTTGTAACCTTAAGATTCAAACACTAGTGAGAAAACGCGCCTCACAGGTTTGTGCATGTGGTATGGATTTGCTAGGCTCACCACACGAGCATAGGAGACCTGATCCCTGTTTGGAAGCTGGTAAGTATCCTTTGTCTTCTTTAGTGAACCAGCTGTTCCTAGTCCTATGGCAGGCTTGGTGCTTTATTAGATTCTAGACGCGTTTCAAAGTTGCTTAACTTCTTCCTCATACAGAAGACCACACTAAAGGGAACCTGTTTTAAAACTGTTTTTATTGGGTACAGTCATGACAGCATATACATTTGCATAGGAGATAGCAGTTGCACCGGTTTTCGTTTTTTCCATAACATTTAGACATAGAAACATAAAAACATTAGTACATACAACTAGTACCAATGTCCCATTCAGTGGGGAAGGGGGGTATGGGAGGTAGCCTTTCAGGTGTAGTAATTGTAAAGCTAGTTCTCTAGAAGGGGAGGTAGGGTTGGGCAGGGGTTGGTTGTAAGATGGGGGGCAGGGGTTATAGGACGGGGGGAGGGTTTGCTGTGTTGTCTATTTTGGTTATCCATGGTGACCATATTTGCAAAAATCTCTTTCTAGTGCCTGCAGCCAGTGGGCAAGTTCTTCAAATCTGTAAAGTTCATGAACCTCATCAGTCAGTATTCCAGTGCATAGGAATAAGCAGTTAAGCCGATGTTAACAAGTGGGTATGAAGACAATTGCGGTCTAGTACAAAATCTTGATCAGGGATACCACAGAATAGTCTTTGGAAATTTAGAGATGACTTTGGCACAGATTTTTCCAGTTGCCTCAAGCACCGCGTCCCAGAAATCAGATAGAACAGGACAAGACCACTATATATGTGTCTTGTCTCCCGTGTCTAGGCCACATCTCCAGCAAGTGCTAGGAATGGCTGGATTGACTTTGTGTAGCCATGAGGGTATTTTATACCATCTCGTTGCTATCTTGTAGGGGTTCTCCTTGACCTTAGTACACCTAGAAATCCCGTTAGAGTTTCTCGACAGAGCGTCTATCTCATCTTGAGAAAAGTTAGTCTGTAACTCCCGTTCCCATTGGTGTTTGTAGGAAGGCTTCTCAGGCTTCCCCAGCTTCAGGACTGCATCATAGCAACCTGACATGAGTTGTTTATATAGGGGTCTCTTATTTGCTAGAGCTACCAACCTGTCAGCAGTCATTTTCTGGAATTTCCCCTTAAACTTATTACATATGTCTGTGAAGCTCTGGATGTGTATAGAATTTTTAAGCAGTAGCCCAGTTTCTCTGAAAAGGTAGTGTTCATCCCTCGATTCCTCTTCCGAAAAAAAGGAGGCAATTGAATAGTGGTATAAGTGTTTCAAGAAGTAGTCAATGGTAGCAACTCGTACAGTATTTGCCCATTTAGTAGCTTATCCCTTATTTCGCTCATAGGCTGGAACAATCCCTCAAGTAAGGGACTACTAGGGTGTCTAGAGCTTTGTGATGGTTCGAAGCCCCATAGCCGAGTTTTGTCCCATACCAACATCATGAGATTTTCCAGAGAGTTATATAATGTAATTTCTAGGGTTTGTGTGACAGAGATCTGGCTACCTGTGTGGCCTGGTAATAGCTATACATGTCTGGGTAGGATCTTTGCCCTCCTTGTGGATGATCGTTATGTGGGCTTCCTGAGCCTTCTTAGTTACATGAGAGCCTTCCATGAGGGTATTACTTAATTGGGGAAAACGGGGCAGGAGGACAGATTGAAACATCTTATAGTAAAAAATAGGCAGGCCGTCAGGGCCCGGACTTTTCCCAGGATGGATTTTAATACCATACTCAACTCCTCTTCTGTGAACGGCTCAGTTAGGCTGAGTGCTTGTTCTCTCTCCAGCCTGGGCAGGCCACACAAGCTCAAGAACTCCTTTAGTTTGTTCTGCCACTCTATTTCTAAATGTTTCTGGGCTGGGTCAGGGATATTATAGAGCCCTAAGCCTCTCCAGCACTTACTAAGCATAGAGGTTCCCTACCTCACCAAGAGGAATTTTTATTATTGTTTAGGACTCTTGAAGTCACTTGAAAGCTGAGCAGGTCCCTAAAATGTAAGATTTGGTGGTTTTTATGAAAACATGAAAAATCACAACCAAAGTTCTTATCCCCATAACATCCTCGATAAAAACAGAGGGCACATAAAAATGTATGCCAACATAAAGCAGACATTTGGTAAATGTTACTTATTAAGTTATTTTGTCTAAAAAGCAGAACATTTAGAATTTTGAACATTTTTCAAAATTTCCAAAGTTATAACCACTTATAGTGACACATGCCAGAACAGGGCCTGGTTAGGTAGGTAAAAACTGGCCTTGGTGCTACGAACAGGACCATTGACCATTGGCCATGGTAAAAACTGCCGGATTTCAGGATTATATTTTTAGCATAGATAGCTATGTGAAAAATTTAAACAAGTCACTAAAATTCTTTAAAACATTGATGTAGATATTTTCTGATGACACATTCCCATAAGATATGTACTGCACAGATTTGTTTTAAAAGGTATTATGCCCAACTAAAAGCTCTGTGCAGCAGATAGATGAGTGACCTGAATCACGTAGTTACTTGTTAAAACAATCTCTTATTGGTGAGACAAGATGATTTTAAGGCAACCTCAGTAATTAATTTCCTTTGTTCATTTTCCAAACATAATTATTCAGGATATGATATTTCATGTAATGCACAATTACATAGCAGAGAGTTGTAATAACATGTATTATATTGGTTTGTCTTGAGGACATGTTGTATACTGTGATTCAATATTGCATGGAATAAAATAAAAGACATTTCAACACAAATCAACATTAGTCAAGGTATCAGGCTGCACAAACCAGATGTAATAAATTCTATCAAATCATGATGAAAGTCCTTCATTTATCCACATGAACATGAGTTACAGATAAATGGTTGCTATTGCTTTCCTAGAAAAGGTTGGAGGACGTGTACATTAGATTTAACATATTAACTGTAAATGATCTTGTCTCCAAACAATATATAATCCAGTCATGTAAGGTCTCATGCATTAGTTGGGTTAGATGTAGATATTTATGTTATTATCAGACTGTAGTCTTCATCTCTATGTGTTAAAAAGCAAAATTAATCACTTCTACAAAAAGTTTGGGATATTTTGCATAAAATATTCATGTTCCAGTGATATCATATCATGAAAGTAGGACATTTAAATGGAAGCATGCCTTGGTGATTCCCTCAACTCAAACAATTTGCCAACAAAAGCCAACAACAGTGGTGGATGTACCTCAACAAAAAAATTATAACTTGTCATCTAGCCCTGAGCATAGCTTGACAACCAAACTTCGTGCAGGTTCACTAGTCACCTAATTGTCTGCTAAGGCGGCATCCCACTCTTCTTGAATGGTGGCCCAAAGGTCATTGAGGCTCCGAGGTACAGAGCTATGACTCTACTGCGACTGATTCCATAGATTTTCAATGCAATTCAGGAGTGAAGAAAGTGCAGCCCACTCCCATTTGATGTACAGGCAGTCCCCAGGTTACATACAAGATAAGTTCTGTAGGTTTGTTCTTAAGTTGAATTTGTATGTAAGTCGGAACTGTATATTTTATATTTGTAACTCCAGACAAATTTTTTTGGTCTCTGTGACAACTGGATTTTAAAATTGTTGGATTGTCATAAGAACCAAGATTAAAAATAAAACTTCATTACAGACACCATTGATAACTGTTATAGCCGTTTATTGTAGTCTAGGGCTAAAGTACAGTAAATTACCAAAATCCAGAGGTCCGTTTGTAACTTGGGGTCGTCTGTAAGTCAGGTGTTCTTAAGCAGGAGACCGCCTGTACTCCATCCTGGATTCCCTTATGATTGAATCCTCGATGAAAAGGCACATTGTCATCCATCAAGATGAAATTAGATCTATAGTAGTTCAAGTAGTATGGATTTGTCATAAAGCATACGGCAGTTCAGTATTGACTAGATACATCTTCTGACACTGTAACACCACCAGCTATTACCTGTAATGGATCATTGGTGCCAGAGGCGTAGCTACCAGGTTGTCAAGAGGGGTGGTAGTTTTGCTTCTTTGGATTTTAGGGGGCCAGTCCCCAGACTTCAACTCTATTTGCATTCTCTGGACACAGAGTTGCATGCAGTGGCTCTAGTTATTTATGTGTGCTTCCTCCTGATTTGTTTGTTTATATGTCTTTTTTGTGACACCTTTTCCTACATTGGACATAGCATAGTATTACTATTGTACAGCACAGGACTAATATTCCTATCCTACATATATGGGTATAGCACAGTACTACTACTCCTATCCTACATATCAGGGCACAGAATAGTGCCATTACACCTAGCCAGCATATTTTGGCACAGCACAGTACTACTACTAGTAGACTAGCCAGAAATGGTTAGATAATAGGGAGGGCTCTTTGCTCACAGAGAGCACTAGGAGTGATGTCCAGCAGCATTGCTACCGCACTGCATGTGCTCAAACACTTACTGGTAACACCTGCGATTGGTGCTTGGGTGTTAATCCGTCCATCGCCGCTGGCTTCAAAAAGATGGCTGCGCATGGGCACCGCCATCTTGGCGAAGATTGTTGCTCCCCATGACATCATCGGGGGACGGTGACCAGTTGCCATGACAGCCTCGGGTCTTCTGAAGGTGCCTGGAGTTAACCTCTTTGTTACAATGTGCAATTTGCACATTGTAATGAATGAGGAGGAAAATCCCCATATACTGCCATACTGTAGTATGGCAGAATATGGTAGGATCAATCAGACAACCAAGGGTTAAAGTACCCTAGGGGGTCTGAAAAATAGTAAAAATTTAAAAAGTTTAAAAAAAACCCTAAAAACTCAAATCCACCCCTTTCCTTAGAAGTCATAGTTTCATAGTTTATACGGTTGAAAAAGACACTTCTCCATCAAGTTCAACCAAGGAAGGGTAGGGATTGGATGAGGAAGGGATTTAGGGGAAACAATTCTATATAGCATAACAATCAATGTTATTTAGGTGTAAAAAGGCATCTAGACCCTTCTTGGAGCTGTCCGCTGTCCCTGCTGTGACCAGCGCCTGAGGCAGGCTATTCCACAGATTGACAGTTCTCATAGTAAAAAAGCCCTGTCGCCTCCGGTGATTAAACCTTGATTTCTCCAAACGGACACAGTGCCCCCTCGTCTTTTGATTTGATTTAATCTGGAACAACTTACCACCATATTTTTTGTATGGACCATTCATATATTTATATAAATTAATAATGTCCCCTCGCAGTCGTCTCTTTTCCAGACTAAATAAATCTAGTTGTTTTAATCTTTCCTCATAACTAAGACCCTCCATACCCCTTATCATTTTTGTGGCTCTACGTTGAACCCTCTCCAGCTCCAGGGCATCCTTTTTATGGACCGGTGCCCAGAACTGGACAGCATATTCCAGGTGTGGCCGAACCAATGCCTTGTACAGTGGTAATATTACATCCCTATCACAAGAGTCCATACCACTTTTGATATATGACAAGATCTTACTAGCTTTAGAGGCAGCTGATTGACATTGCATGCTGTTATTCAATTTATGATCTATTTTGCCATTTTGAAAAATATAAAAAATTCAGTAAAAAGTGAGCAAAAGGCTGTACAGTCCTAAAAAAGAAGCATTGAAAATGTCATCAAAAGTTGCATAAAATTACACCACCCACAGCTCTGTAGTTTGAAAAAGTTATTAGCACCAGAAGATGGCAAAATCCCCCCAAAAAATTTTGTACAGGAGGTTTTAATTTTTGTAAATGTATGAAAACATTATAAAACCTTTACAAATTTTTTATCCCCATCAACTCAAAGAACAAAGTTGATATGTAATTTGAGGAAATGTGCAAATGCATTTTTTCACCAATTTCATTGCATTTGGAATTTTTTTCCCGCTTCCCAGTACACGGCATGAAATATTTATTTTTTTATATGGCTTCTAAATGGACTGTATAACCATAACTGGGGACCACTGGAGGATTGTAAAGTGGGCTGCAGAAGTACAATATATTAATAAGGGGGCTGCTGCAGAACTGCATATCAATAAGGGTGTCTGATGGAGGACTGTATATTAATAAGAGGGGCTGCTGGAGAACTTTATTAATAAGGGGGCTTCTGGAGGACCGTATATTCATAAACAATGACTATAGCATACAGATCCAACTAAATTACTCCTTTTCCTGCCAAGAATGTATCTCATACACCCTCACATGGTGGCACCTCTATAACCAAGGACATATGAGATACATCCTGGATTCTAGGAATCTTAACTGAAAAAAATCATTAGTGGATTGCTACCAGATATTGCGTGGTTTTTGTTTTAGCATTTTTTGAGAGTGTAATTTCTTATTGCTGTTGTGTATTATGGTTTATAAAAATGTACTCACTTTGACTCATTGGCCCACATTAAAGTCCCTGCGACAGTTTTTTGTCTGACTTTGCACATATATTTATGAAATGTCCGTGACACATTTGTGTCGAGGCTGCAAAATTCTGCACGCCAGTTCCAGTGCACAATCGGACCATGCCCAACATTTATCATGAAATGTCTGACAGAATTGTGTTGCACGCCCTTGTTAAAGGTCCACTAAAATTGCTGAACTCTGTCAGAGCAGTGCAGGATATGCCAGATTCATGAAGAATGTGCGACACATTTCATGAATCTGTCGCATAGCAGTCTGATATCACTGGGGTGGGAGAGCCCATAGTGTTTGGCCTTTCTCGGCCCAATAATACCACACAGCAGCCACCCCGTACCCAACCTTGTATAGATGGCCGGGTACTGGATTGAACACAGCTGTTCCCAGCATCCCTGGTGGTGGTGGGTATCAAGGTAATGGAAAAGTGATATTACTTTGTTACTGGATAACACTAAGCCCTGACCTTAGTAGTGGGCATTGTGTATTATACTGCACCATGACTTATGTTTAAAATAATAAACACACCCTAGTTAAGCATTTTATTAAAAAACAAATCCTCGTCATTTATGAGGTCCACTGAATCTGATGTCGAAAACACACATGGATCCTGCAATTCATAAATAGGAGGAACGATTTGAAAAAGCACCTGACCTCAACATACAGATGCATCTTAATAAATTACAGTATCAGCAAAAAATTCTTTTTTTTCAGTAATTGAATTCAAATAGTGAAACTCATATTGCAGTGAGTCATTACAAAGAGTGCTTTATTTATGTTAACCCCTTTGTGTCCAAGCCATTTTAGACCTTTAGGACCAGGCCTGATTTTTAAAATTTGCCCTGTGTCATTATAGGGTTAGGCACTTGTGACGTTCAACATATCCATCGGATTTTGGAGTGTTTACCGTCACACATGTACTTCAAAGTAAATGGAACACATTTTGATGATATCTTTTGGGTTTAGTCATTAAAAATTGAAAATTGGCAAAATTTCGATTTTTTGAAAAAAAATTATTCATTTTCAAAGTTCAAAATTGTTCTGCTTTTCAGGCCGATAGTATAGCAACCAAGTAATTTAACTAAAATTTCTGGAATGTCTGCTTTATTCGCATAGGGTGTTATGCATCCTCTCTCTTTTCTGTTGTTAGGAGGTTCAGAATTCGGGTGCAATTTTGTCTCATTTTTATGAAAACCCAAAACCCTTATTAGAGGACACATGCTCAAGGTCTAAGGCTTTGAGAGCCTAAAAACAGTAAAAACCCATAAATCATGCAACCCCAATGCTGTAAAAAAATTACTTTAAAGAAGGTGTTACCCTTTAAATGCTACACAGGGGTTAAAAACAAAATGGAGGTGTAATTTACAGCTGTAATTTCTTTAGACAATAGTAATTTTGGCCAAAAATTAAACTGTTACAAAAGTATTAACCCCTTCCCACCGGGCCCTTTTTCGTTTTTGCGTTTCATTTTTCACTCCCCACATTCAAAAATCTGTAACTTTTTTATTTTTCCATTTACAGAGCTGTGTGACAGCTTATTTTCTGCGCAACAAATTACACTTCAAAATATTTATATTTAATATTCCATGCCGTGTACTCGGAAACAGGAATTTATGGATTTCACTGTACGCCCCAAATGACAAGTCTACTTTATTTTTGGGGTCGATAACAAATTTATATAGGTTTTATAATGTTTTCATACATTTAAAAAAATGAAAACCTCCTGTACAAAATTTTTTGGGGGGATTTTGCCATCTTCTGGGGATAATAACTTTTTTATACTTTGGTGTATGGAGCTGTGGGTGGTGTCGTTTCTTGCAGATAACGTTTACAGTGTTATCATTTTTAGGACTGTGCGACCTTTTGATCACTTTTTATAGAATTTTTTATTTTTTTTTAAATAAAAGTTCCATTTTCCATTGCAAAAAAGTTCCATTTTCGACTTTGGGCGCGACTTTCCGTTACGGGGTTAAACGCAGTGAAAAAAATGTTATCATATACCTAATGTGTTTATGATTTTTACTGTTTATTCATATTAATATCAGTTCTAGGGAAAGGGTGGTGATTTGAATTTTTAGGTTTTTTTATTATAATTTTTTTTAAACTTTTTTTTTATTTTTATTTTTTTACTACTCTAACCCTAGGGCAGTGATGGCGAACCTTTTAGAGACAGAGTGCCCAAACTACAAGCAAAATCCACTTATTTACCGCAAAGTGCCAATGTGGGATTTTAAGCAGTAACTTCTTGTTACCTGTTCTTCCACATCTTTTAATTGTATCGGCAACCTGAGGCCACCAATACAGTTGAAAGAAGGAGGGCAAATTGAGACTATCATTGCAGCCCCTCTCCAGAGTCTTTTGTACAGGAAGAATGGTGGGTCCAGCATTCAAACAGTCAATGAAGCGTTGCTTTAAAATATCTCTGAGAGCAGCATCTCTTAAAGAAGTATTCTCACCTCATGCACGTTCACATATTCCCAGCAGGTTCAGAGAAGCCTCATTCTAAGCGCCTGCGCAGCCAACGCTGCTGCGAGCGGCAGTGGCCGTATCTAGTTTCAACAGAGGACTGTTACAAGGGGGAGGTAAACCACTTTTACAGTATATTATGGGAATATATGTCATTTTTTAAGAATAGCAATGAATTGAAGAAATTTTTTGGGGGGGTTAGGGATTGAATTAACTGTAGTAGGTGAGGTGGAAATACCCCTTAAAGTTGCCTGGGACTGCAGAAAGATTTGGTGGATTTGTTCCTGTTTGATGAACTCTGTCCTGGGGCAATGGCCTGAGTGCCCAAAGAAAGGGCTCTGAGTGCCACCTCTGGCACCCGTGCCATAGGTTCGCCACCACTGCCCTAGGGTGTCTGTACAATCCTATCATATACTGCCATACGACAGTATGATTTTACTCCTCATACATTACTCCTCATACATTACAATGTGCTGATAGCACATTGTAATGCATGGGTTAAGCCTTTCGTGAGACCATGTCGACGGATCGCCGCTTCCCGATGACGTCACGGGGATCGTCGATCTTTGGAAAGATGGCGCCGCCATCTTTTTGAAGCCACCGGCAGCGATCAGCAGGAAAACACACACAATCGGTGCCGGCACCGATTGCAGGTGTTACCGGTAAGCCTTTGAGCCCGGGCGACCGCCATGACGTGATCCCAAGTCAAAGTGCGGGGGGCGACCCGCATCCTATGACATAGAATCATGTCAAGGTGCAGAAAGGGGTTAATATTTATGATTATAGCTTACAGCAGACGAAAACCCAAAAGATCAACCGTTAAAAGAATTTTTGAACACAGAAATGTTGGCCAAATGGAAAGTATGTACAGTACAGTAAATGCACTCAATACTTGGTTTTACTTTCGCATGAATGACTGCATCACTGCAGCATAGCATGAAAGCTATCAGCTGACTGTTGCCTGCATCACTGCAGCATGGCATGGAGGTGATCAGCTGTTGGGTCTGCTTTCTCTCATCTGTTTCTTTACCACATAGATTTTATATGGGGTTAAGGTCAGGCGAATTTATATATGAGTTTTTATAGCTACGATTAATCATGAGGCCACTGTATATGTAAAACTAAAATATGTCAAATATTTTTCAAAAATCTATCCAATGATACCAAACTCCTCCTCCTACCTCCGCTCATTGGGGGTGGGTGCGGGCAACTTTACAATCTCAAACAGCAATCCCAATTCTTTTTATTGCAGATTTGGGTTCCCCAGGAATAAGGGGTGCAGCACTTCTCAGTATAAAATTTGATGGGTGTTCCGGTGGCATGGGCCCTAGAAAGCTGGGCCGGGAGACTGCCCAAACCGCCTATGTTATAATCCTTTGCTGCCAGCTGCTATGACTGCTACCACAGTAGTTACACCCCTGCTAGATTGTTATAAAAGAGGAGATTTTTTTACTGAAAGTGGATAAACACTGAGGTTCTCAGTGCCGGGGATCCAAAGTTATAGCCCTATCACGTGTTCCCTCCCCCAGCTTCTTAGATGGCAGGCTGCAGAGAAAACTTGGGAGGGAATTTTGGGGGGGTTTTTAAAGAGAAGCTTCCAACGTCAATATTCACTTTATCTGTTGCTAAATTTTGATAAGGAATCATGTTAACTAATGTTCTTGTTATTAACACTCTCCTACCAAGAATAATATGATAGCACATTTGCTCTCTGGTTGTCTAATATTATATGATGGTTTTTTTACATAACTTGAGTGAATGGATGAACTTTCAATCCTCTGCACATTATTTACACCTTAGTTGTAGTGTTCTTACTCAAATTCTTATGAACGATTCCATATTGAGCTTCTAATACAATGAGTGTATCAACTACACCATCTTCAAGTGACCTTTGTTATCTCATTTACTAGGTTTATGGATCTATAGGTTTTTTTTATTTGGGGTACTGTTGTGGAGAGTACAAAAATGTCTCTGTGTGAAGTTCAGTGGAATTTTCTGCAAAAATTATTTAGCGCCCCCTGTGGATTTAATATTCCCTTTGATGCATACTTTGGTGAATAAACACTTGTGGTGTATTTATAAACTCTTTACACCTTACTGTTTTTAGGTAAGTACTTTTATGTTATAAGAGTTTGAATTGTACATTTAGAGGAATTTGAATTGTCAGTAATTTTGCAAATTATCAGTTGCTGCAAAATCAGGTGGTTGTGTGTAGTTAATCAAAAGTTATATTAATACATATGAAGCTGTGTTCCTGAAAAAAAAAATATTTGAAGAGCTTGAAAAAAATCATTAGTGGATTGCTACCAGATATTGCGTGGTTTTTGTTTTAGATTTTTTTGAGGGTAATATTCTTATGTGTTTGTATTACGGTTTATAAAAATGTACCCACTTTGATTCATTGGCCCTTTATTCATTAAAGGTCCTGCGACAGTCTTTGTATGACTTTGCCACAATATTTGAAAATGTCGGACACATTTGTGTCGAGGGCTGCCCAAAATTCTCCACGCCAGTTCAGTGCACAATCGGACCATGCAACATTCTCTGATGAATGCTGACAGAATTGTTTTTTGCACGCCCTGTGTAAAGTGCCACAAAAATGCTGAACTCTGTCAGGCAGTGCAGGATATGCAGATTCATGAGAATGTGCGACACATTCTATGCAATCTTGCACAGAGCAGTTGATTATCACTGGGTGGGAGAGCCACATAGTGTTTGGCCTTTCTGGCCCAATAATACACACAGCAGCCACCCGTACCCAACCTTGTATAGTGGCGGGTACGCGATTGGACACAGCTGTTCACAGATCCCTGGGGTGGTGGGTATCAACGGATAATGGAAAGTGATATTATCTTGTTACTGGATAACACGTAGCCGACCTTAGTAGTGGGACTGTGTATATACTGCACCATGGACTTATGTTTAAAATAATAAAACAACCCTATTAAGCATTGTATGAAAAACAAATCCTCTCATTTATGAGTCCACTGAATCTGATGTCGAAAACACACACTGGATCTGCTCTTATTTCTATTAATTTGAAAGAGGAACGATTTTGAAACAAAAGACTCGACCATCAACATACAAGTGCATTGCTTAATAAATACGTATCAGCAAAAAATTCTTTTTTTACAGTAATTGCATTCAAATAGTGAACTCATATTGCAGGTGGAAGTCATTACAAAGAGTGCTTTATTATGTTAACCCTTCGTGCCAAAGCCATTTTGTAGACCTTTCAGGACAGGCCTGATTTTTAAAATTTGCCTGTGTCATTATAGGGTTTAGCTCTTGTGACATTCAACATATCCAGATTTATTTCGTGAGTTTAGAATGGTAGAGATGTTTTTACCGTCCACACATCTGTACTTCAAAAGTAATGGAACAATTTTAGATGAATCTTTTGGGTTTAGTCATTAAAAAATTGAAAATTGGCAAAAATTTCGATTTTGAAAAAAATTATTCATTTTCAAAGTTCAAAATTGTTGGTGCTTTTCAGAGCCGATGTCATAGCAACCAAGTAACTTATAACTAAAATTTCTGGATGTCTGCTTTATTCGGCATAGGGTGTTATGCATCCTCTCTCTTTTGTGTTGTTAGGAGGTTCAGAATTCGGGGCACTTTTGTCCATTTTTATGAAAATCACCAAAAACCCCTTATTTAGAGGACACATGCTCAAGGTCTAAGTGACTTGAGAGCCTAAAAAACAGTAAAAACCCATAAATCATGCAACCCACAATGTGTAAAAAATCCATTACTTTACAAGAAGGTGTTTAACTCTTTAAATGCTACACAGGGGTTTAAAACAAAATGGAGGTGTAATTACAAGCTGTGAATTTCTTTAGACATATAGTAATTTGGTCCAAAAATAAACGTGTTACAAAAGTAATTAACCCCTCCCCACGGCCCTTTCGTTTTTGCGTTTCATTTCACTCCCCACATCAAAAAAAGTCTGTAACTTTTTTATTTTTCCAGTTACAGAGCTGTGTGACAGCGGTATTCTGCGACACACAATTACACTTCACAACTATTTATATTTAATATTCCATGCACGTGCTGGGGGAGGGAAAAAACATGCGATGGAAAACATCTTGATATTGCTTGAATTTACGGATTCACTGTACGCCCCAAATGACATGTCCTACTTTATTTTTGGTCAGTAGTTACGAAGATAACAAATTGTATATAGGTTTTATAATTGTTTCATACATTTAAAAAAAAAAAAACCTCCTGTTACAAAAATTTTTGGGGGGATTTTGCCATCTTCTGGGTCTGATAACTTTTTTATACTTGGTGTATGGAGCTGTGGGTGGTGTCGTTTTTGCAGATAGTTACGGTATCATTTTTAGGACTGTGCGACCTTTTGATCACTTTTATAGAATTTTTATTTTTTTTAAATAAAATTCCATTTTCCATTGCAAAAAGTTCCATTTTCGACTTTCCGGACTTTCCGTTACGGGGTTAAACGCAGTGAAAAAAAGTTATCATATACCTAATGGTTTATGATTTTTATGCTGTTTTAATTTGTTTGCAGTTCTAGGGAAAGGGTGGTGATTTGAATTTTTAGGTTTTTTATTAGAAGTTTTTTAACAACTTTTTTTTTATTTTTATTTTTTTACTACCTCTAACAGGCCAGTGATGGCGAACCTTTTAGAGACAGAGTGCCCAAACTACAAGCAAAAATCCCCTTATTTACCGCAACAGTGCCTATTGTGGATTTTAAGCAGTCAACTTCTATGTTACCTGTTCTTCCCACATCTTCTTAATTGTTCGGAACCTGAGGCCACCAATACGTGAAAAACGGAGGGCAATTGAGACTATCATGCAAGCCCTCTCCAGAGCTTTTGTACAGGAACGAATGGTGGGTCCATGGATTTACAAACCAGTTCAATGAGACGTTGCTTTAAAATATCTCTGGAGCCAGCACTCTCTAAAGAATGATTCTCACTCATGCACGTTCAATATGTCAGCAGGCTTCAGAGAAGCCTTTCATTCAAGTGCCTGCGCAGCCAACGCTGCTGCGCAGCGCAACGTGGCCGTATCTAGGTTCAACAGAGGATGTTACAAGGGGGGGAGGTAAACCAGTTTACAGTATTCTTATGGGGAATTATGTCATTTTTAAAATAGCCAATGAATTGAAGAAATTTTTGTTGGTGGGTTAGGGATGAATAACTGTAGGTAGGTGACGGTGGAAATACCTCCTTTAATAGTGCTGGGACTGCAAAGAAAGACTTTGGTGGTTTGTTCCTGCATTTGATGAACTGTTCTGGTTAGTCCTGGGGCAATGGCACTGAGTGCCCACAAAAAAGCAAAGGGCTATGAGTGCCCACTCTGGCACCCGTGACCATAGGTTTCGCACCACTGTGCCCTAGGGGTGTCCAAATCCTATAATATATGCCATCCACGACAGTATGATTATGACTCCTCATACATAATCCTCATACTATTACAATGTGCTGTTATAAGCACATTGTAATGCATTGGGGTAACATTCTAGACTTCGGATACGTCCGATGACGTACGGATAGATCTTAAGTTGGCGCCGCATTTTTCACCGCAACAGAAACCGCATCCTTCCCATCTCCGGAGCGCTCCCCCCCCTCCTTCCCCCCTGTCTCCCTCACACCCCAGATGGCCCATCTTTACCCATGCATTCTACGGAACCCCACCCCATCGGGCCGGACCGATTTGCAGGTGTTACCCAGAAGCCTTGGCCGGTGCGAACCGCCATGACGTGATCCCATGTCAAGTGCTCGGGCGGCGACCGAACCTATGAACGTAGAATCATGTCAGGTGCAGAAAGGGGGTTAATATTTATGATTTAGCTTACAGCAGACGAAAACCCAAAAAGATCAAACGTTAAAAGAATTTTTGAAACCCAAAAGTTGCCAATAGGTGAAAGTATGACAGTCTAGTAAATGTCAACTCATATACTTGGTTTTACTTTCCATGAATGACTGCATCACGACAGACCATAGCATGCAAAAACATCAGCTGACTGTTGCCGCACTCACGCAGCATCGGATGGAGGTTATCAGCTGTTGGGTATGCTTTCTCTCATCTGTTTCTTTACCACATAGATTTTATATGGGGTTAAGGTCAGGCGAATTTATATATGAGTTTTTATAGCTACGATTAATCATGAGGCCACTGTATATGTAAAACTAAAATATGTCAAATATTTTTCAAAAATCTATCCAATGATACCAAACTCCTCCTCCTACCTCCACTCATTGGGGGTGGGTGCGGGCAACTTTACAATCTCAAACAGCAATCCCAATTCTTTTTATTGCAGATTTGGGTTCCCCAGGAAAAACTATATTGATTCAGTCTATGATTCATGTAATTTTCATTGAAAGATGGCACTGTAATTGCTGAAAATGTGTAAAAAAGTCAAAAATGTGTAAAAATCTCGAGAAATCAGATCGAAAAATAAAAAAATATTGAATTAAAAATGTAAAAAACTATCCAATGATACTAAAGTTGACCCCATGTAGAAACTACATTCAGTGTAACCCAGGAACATGACATGGACTGTTTCTAACAGTTTTCTGTTCTCTTCAGGGTGCTGGTTTAAAGTGAGTAACCTTGCCTCTTACACATCAGATAGCTTTAGGAAAATGACGTCCTCCTCCTTTTTTCTCTTACCCAGCTCCTGCAGTAGTGACACAGGAAACGTGATCAGACGCTTCCTATGTGACAGGCACTGTACAGGATGTTCAGTGCAATACTGTTGGTGGCACAAAAGCACAGCACACACAAATCTGCAACATCCTTACATTTACACAGAAAGCTCTGCAACATCCATACATTTACACACACAGCTTAGCTATACACACACACAAACAATAGCAACACACTCATCACTGTTACATACACTGTGAACTGCTACACACAATGGGCACTGCGACATGCACAAAAATTGTGCACACCCTGACCGGGCACTGCTGTACACATAAACACACACACAGCTTTGTTATACACACAACACACTGGGCACTACTGTACACATAAACGCACACAGCTCTGCTATACACACATAAGGAGCACACTGGGAACTACCATACACATGAATACACGCAGAGCTGTGCTATACACACATAAGGAGCACACTGGGAACTACTCTACACATGAATACACACAGGTCTGGTATATACACATAAGGAACACACTGAGAACTACTGTACACATCAATATACACACAGGTCTGCTATACACACATAAGGAGCACACTGGACACAACTATACACATGAACAAACACACAGGTCTGCTATACAAATATAAGGAACACACTGAGAACTACTCTACATGAATACACACATTCTTCTGACCCTGTATCAGCGCAGCATGTCCCCATTCTTGGCAGTATCAGGACCTGTGGTGATGTAGTAAGCATGTGATCAGTCACATGATTCTGACATGACCACAGGACCTGTAGGCAGTAAGTAGGCACGTTGGGACACCTGGGAGAGGGGAGAGAGCAGTGCGGAATATCTCCTCTCTGGGAGATCAGGTGTAGCGCTATGTCAGAGTCTCGTCCGATCTCCATTACAGCGGTCAGGAGGGTCTGGAAGTGCTGCATCCTCCTAACATTTGGTCTATAAGACGCAGACACTTTTTAGCAAGATTTTTTCTTGCTAAAATGTACGTCTAATAGTCCAAAAAATGCAGTACTTTTTGGAGCAAGTGGGGGTGCACACCTGCTCCGCTTACATCCATTTTTTTAAAAAGAAATAAAATATCTCACTGCTTCAAAGCGGGTCGCACTAGGCCAGTGGTGGCGAACCTATGGCACGCGTGCCAGACAGGGCACGCAGGGCCCTATCTGCTGGCACGCACGCCATCATCCTCCACTGTGTGCAGTGGCAGGGAGTGCACTTGCGACTGGGCCCTTGAGAGAGAGAGAGGCACGCAGGTCCTCAGTTTAGAAGAACAGCATCTGCGCCTTGCGCTCAGATACAGAGCAGACAGGTCACACTGCACAGGGTAGATGCAGTTCTTCTAAACTGAGGACCTGCGGGTCCCTCAGATGCAGCACTTGGCCGGGTGCAGGATAATGCCTGTGCTCCTGTCTGTGCTCTAAATGTTTATAAGAAGTTCCCAGTGCAGCGCTGGGAGCAGGAAGCAGCACCTGTGTACTGTATATGTCTGTGTTATGCATACTGTATATATGTGTGCACTGTATGTGTCTGTGTTATGTATACTGTATATATGTGTGCACTGTATGTGTCTGTTATGCATACTGTATATATGTGTGCACTGTATATGTCTGTGTTATGCATACTGTATATATGTGTGCACTGTATTATATGTCTGTTATGCATACTGTATAAATATGTGTACTGTATGTCTGTGTTATGTATACTGTATATATGTGTGCACTGTATATGTCTGTGTTATGCATACTGTATATATGTATGTATATGTGTATATATATGTGCCATGCATACTGTATATATGTGTGCACTGTATATGTCTGTGTTATGCATATTGTATATATGTGTGCCCTATATATGTCTGTGTTATGCATACTGTATATATGTGTGCACCGTATATGTCTGTTTTATGCATACTGTATATATGTGTGTACTGTATGTCTGTGTTATGCATACTGTATATATGTGTGCAATGTATATGTCTGTGTATGCATACTGTATATATGTGTGCACTTTATATGTCTGTGTTATGCATACTGTATATATGTGTGCACCGTATATGTCTGTGTTATGCATACTGTATATATGTGTGCACTGTATATGTCTGTGTTATGCATACTGTATATATGTGCACTGTATATGTCTGTGTTATGCATACTAATAGTGGTGGTAAACATGTGGCAGTATTATTTGGCCCTTATGTAGGTAATATTGCTCTAAATTACCATGCTGGCACTTTGCAGTAGATAAGTGGGTTTTGGCTTGCAGTTTGGGCACTCGATCGCTAAAAGGTTCGCCATCACTGCCCTAGGCACTGTTTCTCCAGTGCATAGTTGCAAATATTGCCATGTGTGTATTATGAAACACCAACCATTTATTTTTTGCTTTATTTGGCTGGATTTGAACACACAATATATCTCTGAATACCTCAGAATTCATCCGGCTGCTTCTGTCCTGTGTCATATAATCAATAAAAACTAGTGACCCTGGGCCACTGGAAGCCATGCATGCCCCAGCCACTACACTACCTCTGCCGAGTCTTACACATGACGTGGTATGCTTTGGATCACGAGCTGTACCACGCCTTCACCATACTTTTATCTTTTCATTATTCTGGTAAAGGTTGATCAGAACTGTTGGAAGTCCAAGATAGCCTTTTTGTTCTTGAATGTCAGGAGTGGCTTGCACTGTGTACTGACCCCTCTGTATTTACTTTCATGCAGTCTTTTTATGATAAACCTACATCCTGCAGAGTGTTGTTCACCTGGTTGGCTGATGAGAAGGGGTTTCTGTTCCCCATGGAAATTATTCTGTGATCATCCACCACTGTTGTCTTGCGTGATCATCCAGGTCTTTTTGTATAGTTGCGTTCACCAGTGTTGTTGCGTTCCTATTGAGAGACACTTCATTTTAATATAACTGAGCCGGTTTGGCAGTAATTCATAAGTGTACAGCCCCCAGTAATGATTATATACGGTCCTCCACTTATATATACAGCCCCTGGTAATTAATAGATATAAAGCCCCCATTAATAGATATATAGGCTCAAGTAATATATACAGCCCCCAGTAATATATACAGCCTCCTAGTAATATATACAGCCCCCTCAGTAATATATACAGCACCCCAGTTATATATACAGCCCTTCAGTAATATATAAAGCCCCAAGTAATATATATACAGCCACCAGTTATATATACAGCCCTCCAATAATATACAGAGCCCCCTAGTAATATATACAGCTGATAGAATTTACTCACGAAATTCTCTTTTCCTGGAGTCCAAAGGCAGCACAAGAAGAATGAGATTATGGTCCCTAGGCATAATCACATAGAGACAGGTTAGCACAGCAATGATCAATCACCATGGGGTGGAGCTAACCCCACCCATATAAGCTCTCTTAGGAGCATGGGCTTCTTGTAATATTGAACAGCAATAATTTCGAACATATTAAGAAGGGAGGGAGCCTTTGGACTCCAGGAAAAGAGAATTTCGTGAGTAAGTTCTATCATTCCTGATCGTCCATAAGGCAGCACAAGAACAATGAGACTTACCAGCAATACCTACTGTTAAGGGTGGGTCAAGCACGCCGACCGCAACACTCTTTTGCCAAACTTAGACTCCTCTGCCACTAATGAGTCGAGCCTGTAGTGACGAATAAATGTAGAAGAGTTTGACCAGGTTGCAGCCTTGCAAATGTCATCCAGAGGAATATGGCCCATCTCAGCCCATGAGGTCACTGTTGACCTGGTGGAATGGGCTCTAATCTTCAAGGAAGATGGAAATTTCACTAGAAGATAACATTTCTCAATAGGGCTGTATATATTATTGGAGAACTGTATATAAAATTGGGGATTTCCTGATCGTCCTTAAGGCAGCACAAGAACAATGAGGCATAATCACATAGAGACAGGTTAGCACAGCAATGATCAATCACCATGGGGTGGAGCTAACCCCACCCATATAAGCTCCCTTAGGAGCATGGGCTTCTTGTAATATTGAACAGCAATAATTTCGAACATATTAAGAAGGGAGGGAGCCTTGTGCTGCCTTTGGACTCCAGGAAAAGAGAATTTCGTGAGTAAATTCTATCATTCCTGATCGTCCTTAAGGTAGCACAAGAACAATGAGACTTACCAGCAATACCTACTGTGAAGGGTGGGTGAAGCACGCCAACTGCAACACTCTTTTGCCAAACTTAGACTCCTCTGCAACTAATGAGTCGAGCCTGTAGTGACAAATAAATGTAGAAGAGTTTGACCAGGTTGCAGCCTTGCAAATGTCGTCCACAGGAATATGGCCCATCTCAGCCCATGAGGTCGCTGTTGACCTGGTGGAATGGGCTCTAATCTTCAAGGAAGATGGAAATTTCACTAGAAGATAACATTTCTCAATAGCAGATCTAATCCACCTTGCTAGCGTAGCTTTGCTGGCTTTTTGCCCCTTGTTGGGGCCTCTTAGCTGTAAAAAGAGTGCTTCGGATTTACGGAAGAAATGCGTTCTTTGGATATACATCAGAATTGCTCTTCTGACATCCAGCAGATGCCCTTTTCTCTGTTCCTCATCTTGGGGATTTGGAAACAGAACTGTCCAGCAGATTTCTTGTGTGATAACTTTGAAAGATGGAGCTTTGGGTAGCAATCCTGGCATGGTTCTTAGGATAAGGCATTCTCCTAAGTCCCTTAGGTATGGATCCCTATGGGACAAGGCTTGTAGCTCGCTAATGCGCCTTGCAGAAGAAATAGCCATTAGTAAAAGAATCTTTACTGATAACCACTTGATAAGTGTCTTCTCCAAAGGTTGAAATGGTGAGCCTGTGAGTTGTTTTAGAACCGTAGGTGAGTCCCAGAAGGGAGCTGGAGGATGAAGATTTGGATCCAATCTTCAACCGGAGAAGATGCTCTGTAGGTTAGTGTTGATGGGTCTAAACAGAACCTTAAAACTGATTATTTTGAGGCCTTTCTGATATCCTTCTTGAAGGAATTGTAACACTGAGTATAAGACGTCCGGAGTAGTCGCTTTCTGAAGACACCGGGACTTAAACAGAGACCAGACTCTATTATAAACTTTTATGGTAGATGGTCTTCTGGAAGAGTCTTCTTCAAGAGAGTGTCTAAGATTTCTTTGATAGACACCGTGGCCCAGTGGTTTGCACTACCACCTTCCAGCGATGGGATCCTGAGAATAAGCCAATGCCCGCAAAAGAGCCTACATGCTCTCTTCGCTTCTGCATGGGTCTGCTGCGGGACCTCCGGTTTCCTCCCATGCCCCAAAACACACCTGCAGGTTGACCAGACCGCGATCCCATTAGTGACAGGAAAGACGTGTCAAACTGCGTGCAGCGCTGCGTAGCCTGAGCGCACTACACAAAAGAAGCATCATTATTATTACTATTATAGACCTAAACCTATATTGACTGTCAGATTTCAGGCTGCTAGTTATAGCATCCTTGATTTAGGTGAAATTGAGAGAGCAAGTAGGGTAGGGTGAGCATCACCCCGCTTCATCCTTGGCTACGAGTGATATTTCCCCCAATGGAATCAGAGGTTTGATGCATTGGAAGTCTGCAAGAGTGAAAATGAAGATTCCGGAAGGAAAATTATGTATCATGTAATCTTCTTAACAGTGATCTCATCTTCCTCTATGGAGGTGAAGATCTGGAAGTAACAGACATAGAAGTTATTACATGTTCACCAGGACCTAAGCGCTTGGGAACCAGCTCATAGGCGACACATCAGAGACACTAGCAGTGTATCCATCATATAGTAATACAGGCTGTGTACGGATCACATAGCAGATAATACTGGTAGTGTACATATAAAATATGTATAGGACCTCTGAAATTGGGAACTCCATAGAGTCTGGACACTAACGTTAGTAGTGTATGGAGTATATATCTGTACTAGACTATACTCTTGAGAGTGAATGTAAGTACTGTGAGGGAATAGAATCCATTTTCTATTGTGTTCTCCCTCTATGTGTCTTTTTCTTTGGCTCTATTGATAGAAAAGACCCCTATGAATAGTACCATCCCCCCGTGTACACAGATCATCTTTCAGTTACATCCTGTATTGGCTATTGGAATGTGAGCATGCTCAGTAGGTTCCTTTGTCCCAAGAACCTATAAAAACTGTCTGCTACCTAAATAAATTGGAATCCTCTCAAACATGTGAAGGTCTGAGTGATTCACCGAGCAGCTCGTACTATACAATATTTTGGACCCACACATCACATCACAGAGATGGGGATATTTCCCTAACAGTACCACAATTAGAAGTAAAGTAAAAGATGGGATGGCACTCACCGGTGGTGGAAAAGTCTTCTTTATTAATTCAAGATAAAATACAGGGAGGCACGCAGTGCCGCTATGCCGACGGGCCGTTTCGCGCCGTTCGGCGCTTTCTCCAGGCAATGACAGCGCATGCGCGCCCCTCACTGGATATAGGAAGAGGGGCGGAAGTCCGCACGCGTTGCCATGGAAACAGCAAAGCAATCTGGTTACAGTTCACGCTCCGCCTGTATCTGCTGTGAGGAGGAAAAAACCCCAATTCTCAAGGTAACGATAGTATTTTAAGAAAAAATTACTATATAACAATGGTACAATAACCAAAATACCTGCGGGGTAATAAGTTCCCAGAGCAGACAGGCGGGACGTGCCGACAAAATGTGAGATTAAAAACGCATAATGCGGTACTTACAACTTAAAAACACATTTGGAGAGACACATACATATCATAATGGGCTGAATCCAACACATAATGTACAAAGCTGGCTACAAGAAAACCTTCATTTCATTACGGTCATTAAGGCCCAGGGCACCCATAGCCTCAAACTTCATAATGCACCTACTTTCTCGACGTAGTAAAATTAGGGCACGATCCCCACCTTCCGGAGTGCACTCTACCCTCTCTATACCAGCAAACTTAAGGACATCTGCGTCCCCATTGTGTTGTGATCTAACGTGCTCGATAAGACGTGGACAGCCAACACCGGTAGTGATAGACCTTTTGTGTTCCCTAAATCGGGTAAACATACTCCTAATCGTTTTTCCAATATAATATCTCTGACATGGACAGAATATAACATAGACAACAAAGGTCGTTTTGCATGAAATGAAGGCCTTAACTTCTTGAGTAACTCCTCCAAAAGTGATACGTTTGGCTTGGCTATTAAGTCGCAATGGCGACATGTTCCACATTTGAAGTTCCCCTTGGGGGCACCTTTTGAGAGCCAGGTGCCCCGAGGGGAAGAATACCTGCTGCGGACCAACTTATCCCGCAGGGTCACACTCCTCCTGAAAGCTATAATGGGTCTCTGTATAGTAAGTTGGTTCAACTGAGAGTCCTGTTTTAAGATATGCCAGTGTCTATTGATGGCCGTTTTTATAGCTGTGTCACATGGGCCATAATCAAAGGTGAACACGAAGCGTCTATCTTTGTCAATATTTCTATTTTTATGTGAGGCTTTCTTTCCCCTTAGCAATCTTTCTCGTGGTACTTTTTCTGCTTTGTGTAATGCCCTATCTATCAGGGGTTTAGGATACCCGCGTTCCGCCAGTCTAGACTTTAGTTGCTCCGCCTGTGTATGGAAACCTGTGTCTTCACTATTTAGTCTCCTAAGCCGCAAGAACTGGCTATATGGTAAACCCTCCTTGGTATGCTGCGGGTGGTAACTTGTATAGTGGAGGAGTGAATTTGTGGCCGTAGGTTTTCTGTGGGCTGTAGTACACAAATGGCCTTCTTTAACGGAAACCTTTACGTCCAAAAACTCAAGTTCCATACCCCCAAATACTGCCGTAAACTTCATGTTAATCTGATTCGTTTGGTTAAGATAGGCTACAAAATCCAAAAAGGACTGTCTGTCACCCTCCCATACGATAAAAACATCATCCACATATCTGTGGAACGCCTTTATTTTCTTGGCATATGGGTTGTCCAGAGAAAAAATATAACGGCCCTCGAAACAAGCCAAAAATATATTGGCGAGGGTACAGGCCACCGGGGTGCCCTTGGCCGTCCCCGTGTTCTGGACAAACCACTTGCCATCGAAGGTAAAGGCATTGTGCGACAGTATCAGGCGGAGTCCCTTGCATACAAAGTCAATATAGGTATCTTTCTGCCCAGCATTGATAAGAACGTCCCGTACACTCTCCACTCCCAACTTTTGTGGGATACGTGTGTACAGACTTTCGACATCAATTGATGCCAGTTGGTAGCTGTCTTGCCAATGTGTATTGTGAATGACTTCAAGGAAAGCATTAGTATCTTTTAAATAAGATGGAATGTCAGGGAGAAGTGGGCGTAACAACCAATCCAGAAATTGGGACAAGGGCTCAAAAAGTGAGCCGATGCCCGCAACTATTGGACGGCCGGGAGGGTTATGAAGGGTCTTATGAACTTTAGGTATGAAGTATCAACAGGGGTATTTAGGGTATTCGGGGAGTAGTTTTTTGGCCGTAGACTCTGACAGAATGTTATTACTGACGCTCCACCTAAGAAAATCACGCAGCCGTGTTTGGAATTTAAAGGTGGGATTATGGTCAAGGGGGGTATAGGTAGACTTATCCCCTAACTGCCGCATTGCTTCACCCTCGTAGTAGTCTCTAGTCATAAGAACCACGTTACCCCCCTTATCCGCCGGCTTCACCAGTATATCAGTACGATTTTTTAGCCAGTTAAGGGCATGCAATTCGCCCTTAGTTAAATTTTTAGGGGGTTCAGGATAAACCAGGGATTTTACATCCTTAATGACCATCAGGCAAAAAGTGTCAACTAGTGAGTCCGCCGGAAAAGGGGGGCAAAACGTGGACTTAATGCCTCCACTGAAGGCCGTGACCTCCAGAACTGGACTCATGTCCTCAGAGTGACCAGACACATCCCCCTCGAGGTCGAGGTCTAGTAGTAGCTGGATATCCGTGCCTCGCACAGGGGATGTAATGTTTGGGGGGATGAAACCCAGGGGGCCCACAGTACAGGGAATCTCCCCTTCACACTGCTTCTGGATAGTACTAGGTTTATCTTGAAAGAATTTATGTAAACAAAGTTTACGCACAGCTTTAAACATGTCGATTTCAAATCCCACAGGATCAAAAACACCCCCCATAGCAAAACTGAGGCCTTTAGATAATAAAGACAAACAATCTTTTAATAATACCACGTTTGTGAGATTAATAACATTAGTAGGTCTGTCACTATAATCACTAGGAACATCGGTAAGCATCGTGTCCAAGTTAGTAGAGTTAGTGTCCGGATGAGCTGGATACAATGGGGAAGGGTAGGGGTGGGAGGGCTGAGGGGAGTTGGAGGGGCAGGGTAAGATACACGGGGATTCAGAGGGTAAACTCGTACCTCTCAGCGCCAGGACACCTGCTTCCTCTTGTAAGCTCTGGGAATTTATTACCCCGTAGGTATTTTGGTTATTGTACCATTGTTATATAGTAATTTTCTTAAAATACTATTGTTACCTTGTGAAATGGCAGATGTCATTACTCCTCACACTTGAAAAACAGAGGTGATAACATGAGTAAATATCCATCACATAGTAAAACATGGCAGGTGTCCTGCCTAATGTGGCTCAGGCCAGAGGTTACCATGTGGGTACAGATTACAGTATGTAGGATCTGTAGGTAGATGCTCTCCATACCTGAGTAATGTACGGTATATATAAGCGCATAATATCTGCTCATCATACCTGAGGGATGGCAGTAACATACATATACTTATAAATAACACGCCTGAGGATAGAGAAGGCAGAGTTATTAGCAGTTCACAGGCAGGTGTCTTTTTACACTGGGGACAAAGTTACCCATGTCAACACATGCTATACAGTATGTTGCACTTTACAGATGAAGGAGGTATGTACTATACCGAGTAGCAGAAAATAGGTCATGGGTTACATGCTGCAACCCTTGAATGTCTATACTATACATTATTATGCGTAGAATAAATGTGAGGTTTGAACAGGGGCGCACCTGCCATGAGGCGAGTTGAGCATCTCGCCTCAGGCGACGCGCTTCCCGCTCAACGAGGGGGCAGCACCGGCTGGCACTGAGCTCCCGGGTCGCACGCCTTACGGGACCGCGTTGCAACCCTCTGTCAGTCCACCTTGCTCCCCGACGGTGCCGGCACCGAGCTTCCGCCCCCCTGCCTGCCTGCATCCAACTCCTGCCGGCTGGCAACACGTTCCGGTGCTCTGTCTGGCACCATGCTCCCAATGTGCTGCCTCCCCCCACTCCCCGCATACTTTCGCTCCCGCCCATACTTCCGCTCCTGGCTGCCCCTCCATTCCCTTCTCAAACCCGCTGCGCTCATGACTCCCCCCCTCCAGGCTCTCGGCTCCCTGCTTCCCCCGCCCCCGCTCAATAGATTTTTGTTCCGTTTTAATAGATCTGAGTTCTCTCATCATATTAGCATAGAAGGTCTCGATGTGTGGGCCCTTGTATGCCACTGGGTTAAAAGAGGATTTTTTCTTCACAGGTTGGTGCAGAAAGGGATGAGGGGATATATCACTATTTGTGGTATCGATGTTTTGTCTTACTTTTAGTGAGAAATATCTTTGGAGGGTTAATTTTTGGATGAATCTATTCAGATCTATGAGTAGGTTGAATTCATCTGTTGTGGATGTAGGACAGAAATTGAGTCCTTTTGAAAGTAATGAATGTTCTTGGTTTGATAACATATGTGAGGATAAATTAAAGATTTTTGTTTGTAGATCATTGTTATGGGTCTTTATTTTCTGGCCCTTGTCACTAAATTGGCATAGAAGCTCTCGATGTGTGGGCCCTTGTATGCCACTGGGTTAAAAGAGGATTTTTTCTTCACAGGTTGGTGCAGAAAGGGATGAGGGATATGATATATCACTATTTGTGGTATCGATGTTTTGTCTTCCTTTTAGTGAGAAATATCTTTGGAGGGTTAATTTTGGATGAATCTATTCAGATCTATGAGTAGGTTGAATTCATCTGTTGTGGATGTAGGACAGAAATTGAGTCTTTTGAAAGTAATGAATGTTCTTGGTTTGATAACATATGTGATGATCCATTACATCTTTTTA